>JACGDI010005326.1:734568-806678 GCA_014898725.1 Jacaranda copaia | reverse complement strand
GGTGTTTATTTTGAGAAATGCCACCATTTTGGAAAAAGATTTCTAATATATAGAGTAGGTATTGTCATCGAACTTGATAAAGTTCAAGACACTCAAGAAATCCTACAAGCGATGGAAATAAATGAATTGTAGTAGCCTTGTACACAACCTTTAAGAAGGCTAGATCAGATCAAAAAATAACCCAAAAGGTTTGGATTTCTTCATGACATGGGACTATCAAATGATGATACGAAGACCTATGAGAAAGCTATGTCGGACATAGATTTAGGATGCTAGCTTGAAGCCATGAGATTAAAAATAAACTCCATATTCTTAAACAAAATATGGACTTTAGTAGATCCACCAAAAAGAATAGTTCTCGTTGGTTGCAAGTAGATCTATAAGTGAAAGCTTGGGGTAGATGAGAAAGTACTGACTTTTAAGGTGCAACTAGTGACAAAAGGCTACACTCAATGGCTCGATATTAATTTTGAGGAAACCTTTTCACTAGTCGCTATACCTAGGATCTTTCAAATTTTGCTTGCCATAACTGCATATTATGACTATGAGATTTGGTAAATGGATGTGAAAATCGCTTTCCTCAATGGTAACATTGAAGAAGAAATTTATATGGGGCAACTAGAAGGTTTTACATCCAAGGGGAGTGAGCAATAGGTTTGTAAACCCTAAAGATATATTTATGAACTTAAACTAGCATCTCAAAGTTGGACCATATTTTTTGATAAGATGGTTAAATTATTTGGCTTTGTCAAAAATGTGCATGAACCATGTGTGTGTAAAAAGGCTAATAGGAGTTCAGTACAATTTATTGTGCTTTATGTTAATGACATCCTCCTTATTAGAAATGAGGTAGGAGTGTTAGAGTGTACTAATGCATGGTTATCAACAAAATTCTCCATGAAGGATTTGGAAGAAGTATCATACATATTGGGAATACATATTTATAGAGATAGATTGAGGAGGATGTTGGGGCTTTCCCAAACCCCATACATTAACAAGATATTAAAGAGGTTTAGTTTAGAAAAATTTAAGAGAGGATTTTTCCCATGGAACATGGCATTCATCTCTCAAAGTTATGGCCCCTAAGATTGAGTAAAAGAAGTGAAGGATTTCTGAGATACCCTATGTCTCTGCAATAAGAAGCATGATGTATCTTGTTCAATGTACTAGACCAAATATAGCACATTTGCTAAGCATTAGGAGTACGTTCTAATCTAATCTCAAGGAGAGTCACTGGTTAGTAGTTAAAATAATCCTAAAGTACTTGAAAAGAACTAAGGATTTGTTTCCAGTATACAGTAATAGAGGATTGAAACTCAAAGGGTTTTCAGATTCTATTTTCCAATCCAATGTAGATGACCTCAAATCTATCTCTAGATTTATATTTTACCTCAATAACAGTGCAGTGAGTTGGAAGAGTTTCAAGAAAGATACCGTGGCTGACTCAAGCACTAAAGCATAACATATTATAGCTTTAGATGCGGTAAAGGAAGGTGTTTGGATGAAAAACTTCATTTAGAAGTTAAATGTAGAGCCTGGCATTGCTGAGCTAGTACTTATCTTTTGCAGCAACAATGGGGCAGTAGCACAAGCTAAAGATCCAAGATCTTATCAGCGATCTGAGCACATATTGAGGTAATATCATTTGATCAGGTAGATCATTGATAGAGTGACATTCAAGTGGAAAGAGTTGCCTTAAAAGAAAATATAGTAGATCCACTGACGAAACCCCAAATGCAAAAGGTGTTTGAAGGACATCTTGAAAAGATGGTTTTTAAGGCCATGGGGGCATTGGCTTTACAGCAAGTAAGAGATTATTGGAATGCAAGCCAATGAGATTAGGCTTATAAAAATATTTTCCTTGTAAAACAATCTTGATTAAAAGATATTCTTTATATGGTTGTCCTTATTGTATGCCTCATTTCACTTCACTCACATTTGGCTAAAGCCCTTAGATCACTTAAGATTGCGAGACTTGGTTTGGTGACCATGGAATAAGTCTCACACAATTGTACTCTTAAATCTTCCAACTCATAGGATCTTCAAAGATGCGGCATCTAAAATTCAGATTGACATACACTAATGATGCATAAATCTATGGGTTAGAGATTGCTCTATTCCATGAGCAATTGTATGAGATATTGGTGTATATTAGTGAGTGCTTATCAGAGAAAAAGGCACTGAAGACCACCGAAGAACCTATTAGATAGCTGTAGTAGCTAGTTCTCCTACTTATGCTATTATATATTATCAATCCTTTGACTTGAGGATACATAGTAACTTTATGTTCAGTACTTATGCTTTGACTCTGTCTTGACCACCTAGTGGGTCTTTTAAGTTAAGGTTGGGCACAAACTACTTGGCATAGAGGTTTGTAAGATCCAAGATAGAATCTGACACCTCGCTGTTGTGAAGGGCTAGTGCATCTTCAATATATTTTATAATGATTGATTCCCAGAAATCTTTGTGCAATGTAGTGTGACAATTTAGAAAAAGAGTTTTCCAAATGTGAGGTCGCACAATGGGATCAAACATTGAGAATAGAGACATAGTACAGAGATTATTGGGGAGCCAACAAATATCTTGGCTTAGGCCTTTTCATGAGATAAGAGACGGAATGATTGTATTTGCATGGTGCGCATAGAGCGATGATAGTTCTCCAAAATATTCATTCTGGCCAATTAGTTGGGCTCTATGGGCTTGGGGTTGGACATCGACCATGGAGATTAGGTGCTCTTCAATCAATGAGATTAATTGAATTAAATCAATTAGTTTAAAAGGAGTTTTAAACTAAAATGAATATAAGATATTCAAAAGTCACACGGAATTGTGAGCCCATGTCTAATAAATGGTAAAACCTATTGGGTGACATACAAAAGCTAATTAGCTTGCTTATTTTAGGAGAAAATTTTCTAATTGTTAGAAAAAGATTTCTCCTAGTTTTGGAGATCTACTTGCATAGAGATTTTGGAAGAATTAATTGGATTGTGGATTATTTCAATAGGGGCAAGCAAAAGAGTTTGCTAGTTTTGGAGATCCACTTGCATAGAGTCCGATTTGGAAAATTTATCTAGGGAATTCTAAAAATCATTTTGATCCAAAATTTTAACAAAGCGTTCTTCAAGATGTTAATAAGCTCCAATTATTTTTTTGGAATGTTTGGGGGAGTTTGGGTTAGGTGATTTTTGCACCCTTCCAGTTGCTCCAATGGCAGACAGTTTCTGGAGTAGTGAAGAGTTCACTAGCTTCTCCTTGGATTTTTTGTTTCATGGTAATGGTCTTACCCAATCTGAATCCTTAGCATGATTGAATCCTTTTTATGCTTGTAAGTACTAGTTAATTTCATGCGTTTGAAGTTTTGATAATTAGATCCTAGTCCTTGCTTTCAGCTTTGCCAGCAACACCCAGTTTGAGGTTAGGCAAGTTTTGAGCCAATGTTTGGGTCCTCAAATGGCTTAAAATGATGTTAAATCATGTGTTATGAATGCACAAGTATTGTGCAAGTCCTCAAATTTATGTTTGACATTTTTGAATGCTCTTAAAATCTTGTCAAAGTTAATCTCCAACTTATGGCATAAATGTTATGCTTATTCAATTATTTATTTATGAGATAAGCATTTAATTGTTAGAATTAATTATTAATTCTAGATTTATTTATTGTTCATTTAATCGCTTCTTCTTTCTTCCAACCTAAAATTGGCCTCCACTATTTTTCAATCTCTAGTCTTATTCCAACTTATAGACTAGAGATTTTGGAAGAATCAATTGGTGTGTGGATTATTTCAATAGAGGCAAACAAAAGAGTTTGCTAGTTTTGGAGATCCACTTGCATAGAGTCCGATTTGGTGTATTTATCTAGGGAATTCTAAAAATCATTTTGATCTAAAATTTTAACAAAGCATTCTTCAAGATGTTGATAAGCTCTAATTATTTTTTTGGAATGTTTGGAGGAGTTTTGGTTAGGTTATTTTTGCACTCTTCCAGTTGCGCCAATGGCAGACAATTTCTGAAGTAGTGAAGAGTTCACTAGCTTCTCCTTGTATTTTGTGTTTCAAGGTAATGGTCTTACCCAATTTGAATCCTTAGCATGATTGAATCCTTGTTATGCTTGTAAGTACTAGTTAATTTCATGCGTTTGAAGTTTTGATAATTAGATCCTGGTCCTTGCTTTCAACTTTGCCAACAACACCCAGTTTGAGGTTGGGCAAGTTTTGAGCCAATTTTTGGGTCCTCAAATGGCTAAAAATGATGTTAAATCATGTGTTATGAATGCACAAGTATTGTGCAAGTCCTCAAATTTATGTTTGACATTTTTGAATGCTCTTAAAATCTTGTCAAAGTTAATCTCCAACTTATGGCATAAATGTTATCTTTTTCAATTATATTTATTTATGAGATAAGCATTTAATTGTTAGAATTAATCATTAATTATAGATTTATTTATTGTTCATTTAATTGTTGAATAGATGATGAATGGATGGGAATGATCATGAGCATTTAACATTAATTTTATTTGTTTGAAGTTGTTGAAATGGGCTATATTAAATTAAGGCTTGCATGCCTCTTAATTTTTATCGTGTAAAAGTTACAAGAGTAGAATCACTAGGAGTGTGGATTTTCTATTCATGTAAATGTTGCATAGAGGCAAGGAGTCCATTGGAGGCATGGAGATTTTTGAAAACTCATAAATGTATAAGATACACTCATGTAATAGCTAGATCTAATTAACCTACCTAAAATCAACTAAAGAGTGCACCTATGGCTCTAAGGGCATTACTTGGTTTAGTTCATGTGTTGGAATAGTGCCCCGCAAGCTAATTGGAATAGCCTTGTAAATTATTTCTTTGTAAGTTAATCTTGATTAGAGGATATTCATTATATGGCCATCTTCATCTTATGCTCATTATTTACTTCACATACATTTGGATGAAACTCATAGATCACATAAGATTATGGAACTTAGTCACACATTAGATAGTGATCATGGAATAAGTCTTACATGATCATGATCTTAAATCTTTCAAGTCATAGGATCTTATGAAATAGGGCACCTAAGACTTGGATAGACTTGCACTAACGATGCATAAATTCAAAGGTTGGAGATTGCACTGTTCCATAAGCAATCATATGAGATACGGGTACATGTTAGTGGGTGTTTGTTAGAGAATAAGGCACTGAAGACACACTGGAGAATCGACTAGATGACCAAAGTGGCATGTTGGTAGTGGTAAGTTCTTTTGCTTATACTAATGCATATTATTAGCTCTTTGACCTGACGATCAATGGTAGCTTTATTTTTGGCCCTTTGAAGGCAAGATAGGCATTAAGATCTATAATCAAAACCTCAATACATAAAGTAACTAGTACCAATATGAAAAACAAGGATCAAATCATACCTTGGATTCAAATTTAGATAAAGGATTACCTTGATAAGCAAATTCGAGAAGAAACAAATGAACACTTCACTGATTCTAGAATCTACCTGCTCATGGCACAGCGAAAGGATTGCAATGATCGCTGTACCAAATTGTATCCAAAACTTCTAGAAACATTACTTGAGATAGCCAACACCTTGAAGAACCTCCAGTAAAAAATTTAGATCGATTGGCCATTTGCAACATCCTAAAGAAAGTCACAAAGTCGAACCCGCACAGGTAGATCTCCAAATATTGAGCAAGCCACACGTCTTGCCTCTATTGAAAAAGTCCACACACCAATGAGAATTCCAAGTTCTCTAGTCCATAATTTGGAATAGAACTAGAGAATTGATAATGGAGAAGACCAAAAGTTTGTAGGAGGAAGAAGAAAGAAGCTATGCTTTCAACTCATGTAATGCTAGCTGGCAAATGGTTTTTTTTTTTTTTTTGGAGGGAAATGAAGAATCTAAACCTTCACACCTAAAGCAGATGTATCTTTCTGTATCTGCATGAGCCCTAATCTATATCTATATATAGATGTGGAACTATGCAACACCAAGGTGGCATCACACATTCCATGAAGGGGGGCAGCCAAGTGGGGTGTTTAGGTGGCAAAAATGGAATCAAAATTTCATTTGAATTTAACTTGTATCTTAATTACATTTGGAATCCCATTTCAAATTAATTAAGATCTCAAATATCATTTGAATCTTCCTTCCAAAATTTATTTAATTAATTATCCTTTCGACTTAACTTTTTAAGCCAAACTAGCTTAACTCTTTAACCTCAATTGTTAACTTAACTCTTTAAGTCAACTTGGCCAATTGATGGTCATGTTTGAACCAAATAATTAACTCCTTAATTATTGGTCTAATTTAACTATTACATTAGTTGATTAATTTAACACTTAAATTTATCAAGCTAAAATTGACCTTCAAACTTGGCACCAAAATTTGGTCCATTATGAGACATCCTTTTCTAACTCCTTAGAAAATTCTCTACATCAATTACGAAGCTAATTGAATTTTGTGTATGAACTAATAGGTTTTACTATTCATTAGACATGGGCTCACAACTCCTTGCGACATTTGAATATCTTATATTAATTTTAGTTCAAAACTCCTTTTAAACTAGTCAACTCAATTCAATTAATCACATTAATTGAAAAGTACCCAATCTCCATGGTCGATATCCAACTTCAAGCTTATGGAGCCCAACTAATTGGTCGAAATGAATATTCTTGAGAACCATAATCGCTCTACACATGCCATGCAAATACAATCCCTCCATCTTCTATCTTCCGAAAGAGGCTTCGGGCAAGATATTTGTCTGCTCTCTAATAGCCTTGATACTATGTCTCTATTATCAGTATTTGACTCCATTTGTGTGACCTTACCTTTGAAAAACTCCTTTTACAAATTTTTCACACCACCTTGCAAAAGAATTTATAGGAATCAATCATTATAGAGCACTTAGGAGATGTACTCACCATTCATAATAGCAAGAAATTAGATTCCATCTTGGATCTCACAAACCTCCATGTCAAGTAGCTTATACCTAATCTTAACCTGAATGACCCATTAAGTGGTCAAGGATAAGTCAAAGCATGAGAACCGGACATAAGGTTCCCTTGGATTCTCAGGTCAGAGGACTAATAATTTGTACTAGCATAAGCAAGAGAACTAGCCACTACTAACTTGCCACTTTGGCTATCTAGTGGATTCTCCAATAGGTCTTTAATACTTTATTCTCTAACAAGCACTCGTATCTCATACAATTGCTCATGGAATGGAGCAATCTCAAACCTTTAGATTTATGCATCATTAGTGCAAGCCTATCCAAATCTTAGATGACCCATCTTATAAGATCCTATAATTTGAAAAATTTATGATCACGACCATGTGAGACTTGTTTTGTGAACACCAAATCAAGTCTCGCAATCTTAGGTGATTAAGAGCTTTATCTAAATATAAGTGAAGTGTAATAGAGCATAAGATGAAGGTGGCCATATAGCTAATATCATTCATTCAAGATTGTTTTATAAAGTAATAGTTTAAACAAGGTGAATCTTATTGGCTTGTACGGCACTATTCCAACAATTTCCTACTTTCCATAAAGCCAATGCCCTATGGCCTTAAGACCCATCTTCTCAAGATGTCATTCAAAGACCTTTACGATAGGGGTTTTGTCAGTGAATCAGCTATGTTCTCTTTCAAGGCAACTCTTTCCACTTGGATGTCACGTTTATCAATAATCTCTTGAATCAATTGATCTCGCCTCAATATGTGCTTGGATTGCTGATGAGTTGTTGGCTCTTTAGCTTGCACTACCATCTTGTTGTCATCATCGAAGACAACAACTAGCTCAACTGGCTCTTAAATGAAGTTTCTCATCCAAATGCCTTCTTTTGTAACTTTTGAAGCTACAATACTGAAATCTAAAAATCTTTCAAGTTTTAATTCTCCATTGTCGTACACTAAAAATAAGTCCTTAGTTCTTCTCAAGTACTTAAGGATTATTTTCACGACTATCCAGTAACTTTCACCGGGGTTAGATTCGAACCGACTCGTAACACTTAGTGAGTATACCACATTTGGTCTTATATATTGAACCGTATATGTTATGCTCTCTATTGCCGAGGTATAGGGTATATAGGACATCTTTCATTTTATCTCCTCATTCTTGGGGGCCATAGACTTGGAAAGACAAATGCCATGTCCCATGGGAAGAAATCCTCTCTTGGATTCTTCCATACTAAATATCTTTAGTATCTTGTCAATATACAAGGTTTGGGAAAGCCCCAGCATCCTCCTTGATCTATCTCTAGATACATATTCCTAATACATAGTATGTTTCTCCCAAGTCCTTTATAGGGTTGTATTGATAACCATTCTTTAGTGCACTCTAACATTCCTACCTCATTCCCAATGAGAAGGATGTCATCAACATAAACAACAATATACTATACTGAACTCCCACTAGCCTTTTTGTACACACATGGTACGTACATATTTTTTACAAAGCCAAACAATTTAACCATTTTGTCAAAACGTATGTTCTAACTTTGAGATGCTTGTTTGAGTCTATAAATGGACCTTTGGAGCTTGCAAAATTTTTGCTCACTCCCTTTAGATGTAAAACCTTATGGTTGCTTTATATAAATTTTTTTTCAATCTCACCATTGAGGAAAATGGTTTTCATATTCATTTACCATATCTCATAGTCATAATATGTAGCTATGGCTAGTAAGATTCGAATAGACTTAAGCATAGAGACTGATGAAAAGATTTTCTCAAAATTAATACCGAGTCTTTAAGTGTAACCTTTTGCCACTAGTCGCATCTTAAAAGTCAATACTTCTCCATTTACCCCAAGCTTTCACTTATAGATCTACTTGCAACTAACAGAAACTATTTCTTTTGGTGGATCTACCAAAGTCCATACTTTGTTTGAGTACATGGAGTCCATTTTAGGTCTCATGGCATCAAGCTAACATCCCGAATGCATGTTCGACACAGCTTCCTCATAGATCTTCAGATCATCATCCAATTGACCTATCTCATGAAGAAATCCAAATATTTTAGGTTGCTTCTTGATTCAGTTCGACCTTTTCCAAGGTTGTGTACTAGATTTTTGCAATTCTGCTGTTTCCACCACTTGTGGGATTTCTTGATCATATTGAACTTCGTCAAGTTCAATGACAATGCCCTTTCTATCCAATAGAAATTTTTTTTCCAAAAAGTAGCTGCTCCTTGAGACAAACACCTTATGTTTCGAGGGATCATAGAAGTAATAGCCCATAAATGCTCTTGGGTATCCCACAAACTTGCACAAAATGGTTCTACTATCTAATTTATCAACTACCATTTATATCTTATAGGCGGGAGTCTCCAAACCTTTAGATAATGGTAAAAAGGTACTTTGCCATGCCATATCTCATATGGTGTTTTTGGCACCAACTTTGAAGGTACTACATTTAATAGCCTCGCAGCTGTTTCTAAAGTGTATTCCCAAAAGGATATAGGTACATCATAAAAACTCATCATGGAACGTATAATGTCCAATAAGGTACGATTTCTCCTCTCAGCTACTACATTAAGTTGGGGTGTGCTAGGTAGAGTCTATTGAGAGAGAATCCCATTCTGTTTAAGATAATCTAAGAATTTAGCACTTAAGTATTCTCTCCTTTGATCTGATTCAAGGGCTTTAATACTAATTCTTTTCTCCTTTTCTACTTTATTTTTATACTATTTGAACTTTTCAAAGGCCTTAGACTTATACTTCATACGATATATATGTTCGTACTGACTACGGTCATTCATAAAAGTGATAAAATAAGAATGGCCATCTCTCCCACTAACCCTTAGTGGTCTATAAACGTTCGTATGGATCAAATTTAAAAAACTTATGGATCGCTCCGTTTGTCCTACAAAGGGAACCTTGGTCATTTTTCCCTTTAAATAAGATTCACAAGTAGGAGTGTCCTTAATGCCACTAACTTTTAGTACTTTGAGAGCTTCTAGCTTGCTCATCCTATTTCTAGAGATATGATCAAGTCTTGCATGCCACAGTACGGCATCTTCTTAGATATCTTGCTTTATTTTATTTGTTTGAGCGTGCATTAGAGGAATGGGAAAATTAAGCATGTATAATCCATTAACTAATGTACTTTTTGCAATCATGGAACCATTCCTCAATATTAATGTACTTTCGAGGAAGAACTTTTCTTCCTCTTACCTTTTTTTCTAGGGTCCCTAGGACCCTTCGACTTGGAGGAGGATACCATCATCAGAGATTTTTCTTTTCTCATTGTCACCGCTATGGTCACTAAAATGTTCACCAATTCATTGATCATAATCATTTGCTTGGACATGTTAAAGTTCACAATGAATTGGTTGAATGGGGGTGGTAATAATTGAAGGATCAAATTCACATAAAGGTCATTATTCATGATCACATCAAGTTGTCCAAGCTTTTTGATGTGTCCAATCATCTTTAGCCTATGATCATGGACACTTGCCCTTCACTCATCTTTGTCTTAAAAAGCTCCTTAAACAAAGCAAACCTTTCATGTTTTATTTGAACACCATACAACTCTAGTAGGTGAGAGTAGATCTTAGAAGCATGTTTCATGTGCTTATGAGTCTTTTGGAGCTCATTAGTCATAGATGAAAACATGAGGCATCTAACTTGTAGATCATCATCCACAAATTTAGTGAACACTTCATGAACTTCATCGATTACATCATCACCCAAAGTGTCCGGTGGACTTTGATCAAGAACATATGTCCTCTTATTAGAGTCAAGAATTATCTTAAAGTTTCTCAACCAATCTTGGAAGTTAGGCCTGATGAATTTATTGGTTTTAAAATGCTTATGAGTAGATTTTTAGCTATTTGTTTGTTGAAGATTTCAAAAAATGTACATGAGGCAAAAAAAAAAAAAAATAGAATAAGCATGTGATTGAGTTTGTTATTAAAAAAAAAACATGTTCATGGTCATTCAAGCATGTTTTCCTCCCACTATTTTATCAAATTCTTAACCCCTAAGAAGAATTCAAAAAATCAAATTTCCTAGTGAGAATCAAGACCCCAATGATGTGCCAATGGAACCCCATGACCGAGTGCCATCCACAAGCAATTAAAGGGTAAGCAACTTTTTCTAATTGAATCTCATGCAATTCTTGATATATTTTACCTCACTTTTCATATAAACTCACATGATCGTGCGTGATCTATAGTTCTATGTGTTAAGTCAAACCCACCAATCAAATTTTATCTCAAGACGGCCTCACGACATCCTCGTGATCGAGTGCCATTGCATAAGGGTTACCAAGTCAATGGTGCAACTTATGCGAAGTGTATGCTCACAACCTTCTTCCTAAGTGTGACCCCCATGACCGAGTGCCATCACATAAAATCGGTAGCATCATCATGGCATACAACATCCGAGAAGGTCAGACCGAATCAAGAAGCTACCCAAAACATTCAAATTTCTTGATGAGATGAGATAATTGGATGATGATCTGAAGACATATGAGGAATCTATATTAAAAATTGATTTTGGATGTTGACGTGAAGCCATGAGATCTAAAATAGACTCTATGTACTCAAACAAAGTATAAACTTTACTATATTTACCAAAGGGAATAGTTCTTGTTAGTTACAAGTGGGTCTATAAGCAAAAGCTTTGGGTAGATGGAAGAGTGGTGAATTTTAAGGTATAACTAGTAGCAAAAGGTTATACTTAAAGAAAAGTATCAATTAAAAAGAAACCTTTCCACCGATTGCCATGCCTAAGACCATTTAGATTTTACTTGCTGTAGCTACATATTGTGACTCTGAGGTATGGCAAATAGAGGTGAAAATAGCTTTTCTGCATGGATACATTGAAGAAAGGATTCATATGTAGCAACCACAAGGTTTTACATCCAAGGAGAGTGAGCAAAAGGTTTGCTGACTCCAGAGGTCTATTTATAGACTCAAATAGGTGTCTTGAATTTGGAACATACGTTTTGATTAGAAAATCAAATTGTTTGGCTTTGTCAAAAATGTATATGAACCTTGTTTGTGAAAGAGAGTAGTGGGAGTAGTGTATAATTTATTATGTTTTGCATTAATGACATCCTTCTCATTGGGAATGAGGTAGCAATATTGGAGTACACTAAAGCATAGTTATCTACTCAATTCTCCATGAAGGATTTGGGAGAATCATCTTACGTATTAGGAATACGTATCTATAGAAATAGATCAAAGGAAATGCTAGGGCTTCCCAAACCCTATAGATTAATTAAATACTAAAGAGGTTTAGTATGGAAAAATCCAATAGAGGATTCCTTCTTATACGACATAGCATTTATCTCTCAAAGTTTATGGCCCATAATACTGAGGAAGAGAAATGAAGAATGTCTCGCATACCATTGCCTCCACTATTGGAAGCATAATGTATACCGTTTAATGTACAAGACTAGATATGGTGCACTCGCTAAGTGTTACGAGTAGGTTCCAAACCAATCATGGTGGAAGTTATTGGATGGCTATAAAAATAATCCTTAAGCACTTGAGAAGGACTAAGGACTTGTTTTTTGGTATATAGCAATGAAGAATTTAAACTCGAGAGCCTTTTAAATTCAAGTTTTCAATTTAATGTGGATGACCTAAAATGTACTTTTAGATTTACATTTTGCCTTAATGATGACATGGTGAGTTAGAAGAGTTCTAACAAGACACCATGGCTAAGACAACCACTTAGGTGAAATAATTTATAGTTTAGGAAACTGCAAAGAAAAGTGTTAGGATGAAAAGCTTAGTGTACATGCACCTACAATTGTCTTTTGAAGACAATTTAGGACTTGAGCCAAGATATCATCAGTGATCCAAACATATTAAATACATTATCATTTGATATATGATATCAATTGACAGAGGTGACAACTAAGTAGATAAAGTTGCCTCAGAAAAGAATACAATAGAACTACCGTCTAAACCCTTAAATGCTAATGATCTTTGAATGACATAATGAAAAGATAAGTCTCAAGGACAAGGGGCATTGGCTTTAGGGCAAGTAGGAGATTATTGAAATAGTACCTCACAAACTAATTTGATTGGCCATGTAAACTATTTTCTTGTAAGACAATCTTGATTTGATGATAATCATTATATGGCTATCTTCATCTTATGCTCTTTATTTACTTCACTTGCATTTAGACAGAGCCCATAGATCACACAAGACTATGTGACTTGATCACGCACTAGGTGGTGATTATGGAATAAGTCTTACATAATCATCATCTTAAATCTTTCAAGTCACAAGATCTTATGAGATAGAACATCTAAGATCTGGATAAACTTACACTAATGATGCATAAATCCAAGGGTTGGAGATTGCTCCATTCCATGAGCAACCATATGAGATATGGGTACATGTTAGTGGGTACTTACTAGGGAACAAGGTACTGAAGAACCACCAGAGAATCTGCTAGATAGCTGAAGTGGCATGTCAGTACTGGCAAGTTCTCCCACTTATGCTAGTGTATATTATTAGTAATTTGACTTGAGGATCCATGGTAGCCTTATGTTTGGCCCTTATGCTTTGACTCTTCCCTGGTCACTTAGCGGGCTGTTTGGGTAGAGATTGGGCTTGAGCTGCTAGACATGGAGGTTTGTGAGATCCAAGAGAGAATCCGACTCCTCATTTTTGTGAAAGGCGAGTACATCTCCTATATGTTCTATAATGATCGATTCCAAAAAATTTCTTGCATAAGGTAATACGATAATTTGGGAAGGCATTTCCAAAGATGGGGTCACAAAAGGAATCAAATAATAAGAATAGAAACATAGTATCGAGGCTATTAAGGAGTTGAAAAATATCATGCCCTAGGCATCTTTTAGGAGATAAAAGACAGAAGGACCATATTTGCATGGTATGTGTATTGCTAGAATGGTTCTTTAAGAACATAAATTTGGCTATTTAGTTGGGCTCCATGGACTTGAGATTAGACATCGACCATACAGATTAGGTACTCTTCAATTAATGAGATTAATTAAATTGAGTCACTTTGTTTAAAGGAGTTTAAACTAAAGTGAATATTTAATATTCCAAAAGTCACAAGAACTTGTGAGCCTATGTCCAATGAATGGTATAACCTAATGGGTCACACACAAAAGCTAATGGCATGGTCTATTGAAGGAAGGAGAATGTTTTAAGAGTTAGAAAATTCTTGACTGATTTTTGGAGGAGACAAAATTGTGGTTATTTTGGCTTGATCAATTTAAATGTTAAATTAGTCAAATTAATTTAAGAGTTAAATTAAGATTAATTAATTAAAGGTTAATTAATTGATGTCACATGACTATCAATTGGTTAAAATTAATTAAAAGGTTGAGTTAATTTTGACTAGCTTAAATTGTTAAGCGCTTTGATTTAAGAGTTAAGTCAAATGATGATTAATTAAATTAAAGTATTTAATTTATTTAAGTTGGAGAGATAATTTTTGGGGGAATTATTAAATTAAGAGTTCATTTAATAAAAATTACAATTTAATTGCAAGACATTTCATTAGATTAAATTTGTGCTTCAATTAAATTCACTAATCAGAAATTAGTGGCCACCTAAGTAAGGGACACTTGGCATCATCTCCTTGTGGGAGGTGTGTGACCACTCCTATAAATGGGTATAGTAGAGTGGCTAGCCAGATATATATGAAGTGTGCACAATTTGTGTGATTTTCTCCTAACATATTGTGTAGTGGGAATCTAATTTCATTAGCCTCCCAATATTCCCTCCAACTCCCTCCACCCTCCACCCCCATATTCCTAGCCTTTCATCTCTCATTCATTGCATATTTTCCATCCTTTCTCTAGATAATAGGCCAATGATTTGGTGTGTCAATGTTTGAATTAGAGGCAATCTATTTTGGTTGCTTTTGCTTTTGAAAAGAGTAGTTTCTGGCAGCAATTTTTTGCTTCTTTAAGGTGTACCTCTAGTATTCTGATCAGCCTAAAATTTGGACTAACAAATCTTTAAAGGGTTGAGGAGTTCTAGTAAAAATTTCAACTCAAACAGAGGAGTCTATCTAAGGGAAAATCGGTGGTAATCCTGCTGCACTAGTGAAGAGCCTGCTTGACGGTTGGAAAGAGTATTAACGCTTGCTCTTCAAATTTTCTTCTCTAACCCAGGTATTCTCCAATTCTAAACCTGAATCTTATACATTTCCAGATCCTTATGGTGTTGTGTGAGCTAGTGTATTCAATTTGTTTGAAAATATTTGGATCTTAGTGCCACACAAACCTTCAAGTGGTATTAGAGCCATATTTATTCATGGATTTGGATTTTGCTTGGCTTGGGTCATTGGTTCTTGTGAAGAACTTATCAAAATCACCATATACGCAATCCATATGATGGGTTGGAGTGTAGCAATGATCTTGCTTGTGGCCCTTTGATTGATGGATTAAATCATGCTATTCTGTGCTTTAATTGTTAAATCATGTGCTGAGTATGTTTTGATTCTTTTTTGCTAATGTTAAATTTTTATTTAGCATTGGTAGATGTTATATTCTGGTATAGCATGTTGTCAATGGCCTTAAGTTGTTTTGGTCATTTTTTGGGTCCAATAAGATTAGATATAATTGAAAATTTTTGAAAAATATGATTCTTACTAAAACTTATTTTTCAAGCATCTTTGGGCACTTGATATTTCATTATTAAAAGGCATTTTAATCTAAAATTTTAAAAGGGTTTTTAATCTAAAATTTTCACCTATGTTATATTTTTCGATGTTTAGAAGTTGTTTTAACATTCTTGGCGCACAAACGTTGAGCCAAAAATGGCTTGACTTGAGCATAAAGCCAAAAACAAGGGTGTTGCCAACTCTTGGCAGCCCATAGTAGGGCAGTGGCTGAGAGCCACTGCCCAGTAGTGAGCTAGCCTCGACCAGGAGCCTCTAGTTAGGTTTGGGACTAGTTTTGCGCTTTTTCTTTAGTTTCTTTAATAACAAACGTGTTTTAACACACACATATTAGTTGTACAAATGTTGTGGAAGGCTTCAAAATTGTGTTGGATACTTTTTGGTTGCTTTTAAAACTTGTTAAAGTTGATCTCCAATTGTGGCAAAAATATGATGCATAGGTGTTATGCTTATTTTTGCATGACCAATTATTTGTTAATATGATTAGCACTTAATTGTCGGAATTGAATATCAATTATTAGTTTATTTATTGTTCATTTAAATGTTGAATGGATGATGAATGAATGGGGAGGATAATGAGCCTTTTAATATTGATTTTATTTATTTCAAGTTGTTATAATAAGTTGCATTAAATGGGGCTTGCATGCCTCTAGTTCTATTTTGTAAAAGTTATGAGTAGAATCCCTAGGAGTGAGGTTTTCTTTCTTTTGTAAAAGTTGCAATGAGGAAAAAGGATCCAAGGAGGCTTGAAGACCTATGAATGTATGGGATACACTCATGTAATAGTTTACTTTAATCAACTTACCTAAAACCAACCGAGTGATGCACCAATGGCTCTAAGTGCATCACTTGGTTAGGCTCATGGTTATCTCACCTTAGAAGCATGCTAGGTTATTTACTTATTTATGCTTTCTATATCATAATGATGTATGAGATGCATAACTAGGATATAGAGAACCTAAATAAAAAGATAAAAATGATGAGATCTTTGCGAGCAAAAACCCTCCACTTAGAATGTTTATGTGTTTTCGAATATTAAGTCTAAATGGATATAAATTAATAGAGTTTTAATTAATCCAAGACTTCCATAAATAGTGTATGTCATGACGATGTTAACAATTTTATGTGATGACAATAGGTCACGGGGTCATACTTAGGAGGAAAGTTGTGAGCATACACTTAGCATGAGATGCACCTTTGACGTAAGAACCCTCACGCATTGGCACTCGATCATAGGGATGTCGTGTGGCCATCTTAATTCAAAGATTGATTGGTTGGTTTAACTTAACACTCATTAATATAGATGACACACGGTCACGTGAGTCTACATGAAAAGTGAGGTAAAATACATCAAGAGTTGCATGAGATGCAATTAGCAAAAGTTGCTTGGGGTCTTGATTCTCACTAGAAATTTTGATTTTTTGAATTCTTTTTAGGGCTTAATAATTTGACATAATAGTAGGAGGAAAATAAGCTTGAATAACCATGAACATGTTTTTAATATCAAATTCAATCACATGCTTATATTATCTTTTTTGCCTTCAAAGATTTGTGAAATCTTAAGAATGGCTAATAATTCCACTCAACATTATTTTGAAAACTAATAAATTAATTGGGACAAACATCCACGATTGACTTAACCTCAAAAATTGTTCTAGATTCCTAAAAGTGGATATATGTCCTATATCATGGTACTCTTAATATAGATCTAAAGACACATGAAAAATTCATGAATTGGGCTTATGATCATCCTATCCCTTAGGGTCATGATGGCATCCACAAAATTTAAAAGTATCAAAGACACATGAATGATACCTTGGTTAAGGTTAACAAAAGTTGTAAAGAAAATGAGGTATAAGACGTTTATGTTGTCAAAAAAGACTTTTCAAGCTAGGATGGATGTGAAGTCATATGTTATCAACTGCAGTGTAAAGATGATTGGGCTTGGAGAAACTTTTTTCTACTTAGATGTAGTGATGAACAATGATTTCCATGAGAATTTGATCCTCACATACTCATCGAGTTTTATTGATCAACACTTTCATCTAGAAAAAGAATGCCACAACAAAGGCAAACCTTTAATGCTTGTTTCCTTCTCCATGTCTATGGGCCATAGGGATGCAAGAAATGGAGGTAAAAGAAAGAAACATTCTTCTTCCAAGGGAAAATAGCTATCAAAAGTATCCAAAGGAGTCAAAACGATTATAGAGGATATAGTCAATATTATTTGTTTCTACTTTAGCTAGATAAGCCATTGAAAGCTATTTGTAAGGGTTACCTTGCAAATCTTAACAAAGGTATGTACTTTATTAATGTGTATTTAGTATAAATTTTAAATTTTTTCCTTATGGATAAATGAAATTGCATGTAGTTCTTGTTTTTTTAAGTTGTTATAAACAATAAAAAAGAAGAATAATACTAAGTGATGAGGATATGATCCACGACCTTGGTAAATGAGCAACCCCTAAGTCAAACGTGTATAATAAGTTAGACATAGAGAATTTCATATTTGCATTGAACTTTTGTTAACATGTACCATATATTGTTGAGAACAATATTTCAATTCCTACTTTGAGTAGCAAAGGATTTGATCATTCTATATCAAATAGGAAATTGAAGGCATTAAAGAATAGGTTATGTAGTTGCTTATGATACACTCAACAAAGGATTGTGCATATTGGATTCTTAACCATCACTAATGTACTTTTAGCGAAGGAAGAAAATTTAGATATCCAACAACATGCCATGTTATGACATACATGAATTGGACATCTCTCTAAAAGTAGGATGATCAAGCTAGAAACTCTCAAAGCAATAAATGTTAGTAGCATTGAGAACCTTCTTACTTGTGAATCTTCTTACTTGTGAATCTTGTTTGAGGGAAAAAAATGACCAAGGCTTCTTTTGTAGGACAAATGGAGTGCCACAAAAATCTTTTAGATTTGATCCATATGAATTTTGTGGACCATTAAGAGTTAATAAAAGACGAGGCTATTCTTACTTCAACACCTTCATTGATGATCATAGTCAATTCAAACATGTGTATCTTATGAAATACAAATCTGAAACTTTTGAAAAGTTCAAAGAGTATAGGAATGAAGTGGAAATGCAATTGGTGCTTAGTATTAAAGCTCTTCGATTAGATTGAAAAGGAAAATGCTAGAGTACTAAATTCTTGGATTATCTAAAGAAGAATGGGATTCTCTCTTAATGGATTCTATCCAGCATACCTCAACATAATAGTGTAGCTGAAAAAAGAAACTGTACCTTAATTAACATGGTATGTGCTATGATAAGCATCTACGATATGCCTATATCCTTTTGGAGATATACCTTATAGACGGCGGAGAAGTTACTAAGTGTAGTACCTTCAAAGTCAGTACCATAGATGACGCATGAGATGTGGTATGGTGAAGTACCCTTTTACCATTATCTAAAGGTTTGGGGATCTCTCGCTTATGTGAGATGAAGAGGAAGAGATAAGGTGGATAGTAGATCTACCTTCTACAAGTTTGTTGGATACCCAAGGGAGCCTATGGGTTATTACTTTTATGATCCTCAGAACAAAAGATGTTTTACTTTGAGAAACGCCACCGTTTTGGAAAAAAAAAATTTATAAGATAGAAAATGCATTGTTGTTGAACTTAGTGAAGTTCAAGATGATCATTAAATTCCACAAGTGGTAGAAATAAATAAATATCTAAAAGCCTTACACATAACCTCTAAGAAGATCAAGTCGAATTAAGGAGCAACTCAAAAAGTTTGGATTTCTTCATGAGATAGGCCAATCAAATGATGATATGAAGACCTATAAGGAAGCTATGTTGGATATAGATTTGGTATGCTAGCTTGAAGCTATGAGATCTGAAATTGACTCCATGTACTCAAGCAAAGTATGGACTTTGGTAGATGCACCAAAGATAATAGTTTTCGTTGGTTGCAAGTGGATCTATAAGTGAAAACTTGGATTAGATGGATAAGTAATGACTAGTGGCAAAAGGTTACACTTAAAGACCCAGTATTAATTTCGAGAAAATCTTTTCACTAGTCACTATGCCTAAGTCTATTCAGATTCTACTTACCACAGTGTATTTTATGACTATGAAATGATAAACGAATGTGAAAATCATTTTCCTCAATGGTGACATTGAACAAGAAATTTATATAGAACAACCATAAGGTTCTATGTCCAAGGAGTGCAAGCAAAAAGTTTCCAAACTCCAAAGATCCATTTATAGACTCTAGTTAGAATCCTAAACTTAGAACATACATTTTTGATAAGACAGTCAAATTGTTTGGCTTTGTCAAAAAAGGTGTACGAACCTTGTGTGCTAGTGGGAGTACTATACAGTTTACTGTGTTTTATGTCAATAACATCCTTCTCATTAAGAATGAGGTAGGAATGTTAAAGTGTACTAAAGTATAGTTATCTACACAATTTCCATAGTGGATTTAGGAATTGCATCCTAAATATTGGGAATATATATCTACAAAGATAGATCAGGGAGGATACTGGGGCTTTTCCAAATCCCGTACATTGACAAAATACTAAAGAGGTTTAGTATAAAAGAATTCAAGAAGGAATTCCTTCCCATGGGACATGGCATCCGTTTCTCAAAGTCTATGTCCGGAAAGACTAAAACAGAAAAATGAAGAATGTCTCACATACCTTATGCCTCCACCATTGAAAGCATAATGTAAGTAGTTCATTGTACAAGACTGGATGTGGCACACTCACTAAGCGTTACGAGTAGGTTCAAATCTGATTCTAGTGAATGTCATTGGAAGGCTATTAAAACAATCCTTAAGTACTTGAGAAGAAACTAAGGACTTGTTTTTAGTATACAGCAATGGAAAATTGAAACTAGAAAGGTTTTCGGATTCTAGTTTTCAATGACCTAATATCCACTTCTGCATTTATATTTTACCTCAATGATGGCACGGTGAGTTGGAAGAGTTCCAAAAAGATACTATGGCCTAGATAACCACTAAGGTGAAATAAATTGTGGTTTTGAAAACTACAAAAGGAATATGTTTGGATAAAAATTTTGTCCAAGAGTTGGATGTGGTGCCTTGCATGCATAAGCTTACGATTGTCTTTGGAAGACAATTTAGGACTTAAGCCAAGATCTCATCAATGATCCATACATAATAAATTCATTGTCATTTGATATATGAAATCAATTGATAAAGGCAACAACTGAGTGGATAAAGTTGCCTCAGAAAAGAATTTAGCAGAACTACTGACTAAACCTTAAAGCAAAAGGTCTTTGAAGGACATCTTGAGAAGATGAGACTCACTACAACAAATTACACTTTTAGTAATGAATAATTTTGTTATCATAACACTGAAATTTATTACCCAAAATATTGGTAACGAATTTTTTGTTACTAAAGTTTAGTGCCCTAAGCTCTATTGCAAAAAGTCATAGTAATGAAATTTGTGGTTCATTACAAATGATGATCATATGGTGACAAAATGTATCGTTACCAAAAATATAATATTAGTACCAAAAAGGTGTATTAGTTACAATAGATTTTTTTTTGTGTAACAAAATATTTAGTTACTAAAACATTGGCAATTTTGTTGTATTTCATTTTTTCATTACCAATGCGTAATATAATGATATTATTTATTTAATTAACTATAGTTACTAATTGTTAATGAAACAAAATATTTGGTTACAAATCGTTAAATAATATTTTAATTCAAAAAAAAGTATTTCATTACTAATGGTATAAATAACTAAGAATTTCATTATGAAATGTGTGAGGGCGGCTCTTGTTTGGGCTGTTGCATAGGAGCCACTATGCATATGGATGGACCATTCGACATCGAGCCTTTGCATGCTAGGCCACTGAACTCTAGGCTTGCCCTGTGCTAGTGCCCATTTGCAAGACCCTCACCCACCAGCCCAATGCCTCCCATAGCCTAAGCCCACTCGCAAGCTGCTAGCCCACCAATGACAAGCACCCACCCAGAAGCTGCCAGCCGACCCACCAATTCCTAGTGCCCACCTGCAAGTTGCCAGTCGACCCACCAAAGCCAAGCACACGCAAGGCCACAAGATTGGCCTACCTGCACCTATTGCTCGCCTACCCAACCCAATGCAAGCAAATTCTTCCTAAACTATTGGTAGCGGGGCTCAATCTCGAGCTAGCACCTCCCACAAAGCAAGCATCTGACCATCTTGATTGCATCCTCCAAAAGTTAATATTTGCATTTGCTCAATTACTTATTCATCTCTTCCATATAAAGTTCTCAAGCAATTTTACATGTTATCAAGCAAATGTTATTTTATTTTTAAATACAAAATAATAATTGTCATTTGAATAAATAAAATAAAAGTATCAAATAGTGAACTAAAAGAAATAAACAAAAAGTGTGGGGTAATTATATAACATAGCTGCATAAAGCAATGAAATTTTATTACATATATGTATATATAAATTGTTAGGTAAAAGAGTAATATTTTTGTATTGTGAATTTTGGGTAAAGAAAATACCATAATAATTTATTTCATTAATCAAACTATATAATATTAACAGACAAGTAGAAATATAGACTAAGTCAGTGTTTGGCTAAGTTTTCAATGAAAAGATATTATAAGAATTTTTTAAGCTTATAAAAATATTAGATTTTATCTTTTAAAGTAAGCCTTGCAATGTATGAATAAAATAAAAACTTAAAATTCATATGGTCTAAATTATTACAAGAGTATATTCAAATTTGAAAATAAGTGAATACTGCTTTACATTTTGTAGAAGAGCTTATAATATAAAATACTTTATTTTAGAAATTTATAAAAAAAAATATCTATAAAAAATAATTGGCATTATAGATATATATTAAAAAATTACAGACAAAACCCTTTAAATTAGAAAACAAAGGGCAATCTAATAAGTATAAGTAACAATATTATTAATTGCGGCGGTTTAGAAAAATCAGCACAATGTTACTCATTCAGAGAAGGTCATATTAACCACCGCTATTTATTATGAATTCCGCAATGATTTTTCAAAACTGCTGCTAAATGGCTAATTCAATGGTGGTTTAGGTAAATCACGACTTAAACACTGTCAAATTAATATTTTGTGGTAGTTGAGACAAACCATCACAAAATATATGTTGCAATTAACCTATTTTCTTGTGGTGTATACATATATACTATATATGTATATAAGTATTAATGAAAAAATTATATTATATGTATTTATAAATATTAAATATTATTTAATTAGGAATGAATAAATAGAAAAAATAGATATAAATAAAAATAATTTAAATTTTATTGATAAATTTATATATGTGAATAAGCATAAATAGAAAAAATAAGTATACATATATGAATAATCAGAAAGAAAAAAGATAAAAATAAAAATTATTTAAAATTTTATAGATAAATTCATATATATATGTGTGTGTGTGTGTGTGTGTATAAAATGAGAATATATAAAATAATGAGAAATTTTATTTTGATTATTTGAAAGGTTAGCAACCTTTCTCATTATTCACTATTTTTTGGTTATTTGCAAAATATAATATGAATATCCAATTATATTTATACAAAAATTTGTGAATGAACACAATAATTTGTTTTTTATATATTTTATTTTACATTCTAATTTCATCCTCATATTTTGTCATTAATTCATATTTTAAAATCAATTTTAAGTTTATAATTATCAATTTACTATAGTTTTAACTTTATATGTCTAAAGTCAAATTCTTTTCTTTACTTAATTATTCGATAACTAAGTTATGAGTCAAATTAAAATGTTTCTATTAACTTATGTACTAATATTGATTTTAACTTTACAATTATTTTATATATTTATTTTGATTTATTTTAATTTTTTTTATCTTTACTATCATAGTTGTCTTAACTTAATTGATTTTTAATCAAAAATTAAAATTAAATAAGATTTTTTTTCAATTCTTAATTGCCAATTTACTATCTAATTCTTTATATTTTAAGTTTTAACTTAATATATATACTCATCGTCTTTTAAATTTAAAGTAATTTTAAAATATTATAATTTTAAGTAATATATATTCATGGACTTTTATGTTTGGAATGATTTTTCTTTTTTTATTTTTAACTTCTTGTTGAATAATATTGAAATTTATTGTTCATAACATCATGCATATGAGATGTCTTATATATTTCATGCTTAAATATTAATTTTTAAATTTTAAATTTAAGTTTAATTGATCATTTTTTGAAGTAATATTTAATTTTACTAATCACTTCACCATTTTTGGTGATATTTTATTTTTATGTTGTTATCTCTAATTATTTTTATAATTTAACAATTAAGTTAATATATATAGTAATTTTAGATCTTATTCTTATTTTAAATTATTTATTTTAGTTAGTAAATATTTTTTATATTTAATAAATATATTCAACTTAATCTAATTAAATTATTTTAGATATGATTATTTTTTAATGTTATTGAGATATAATTTAAAAACAAAATCATATTTAATTATGAGATGGATTTGTTTTTTATTTTTATTTTATGATTATTAAATGTGTTTAATTAAATTTGATTTAATTACTTTAGATATGTTGATGACTTTAAATTTTTATTTTTTTTAATTCAACTTCTATTAAAAGATTATTTAATATTTACAAAAATAATTAATAAAATTATTTCAATTTATTCTGAGTAATTAAAATAATATTGAAGTTAAACCCCCATGTTAAAATCACAAATAAGTCCAAGGATATTTTTGTCTAAAAGATAATCAAAGCAACTTTTGAAGGATATTTTTGAGTTTTAATATAAAGTTTCAACTGATGTCTACAAATTTGTTAAGGATGCTAACAATTCTTCAAATATTTAATTAAATATATGGGGATAAAAAGTAATTTTATTAAACTTATAACTATATTACTAAGTATATATTACAATTTCATGAGTATTTCAAAATAATTTCAAAATTTCCAACTATATTAAAGTTAACAAGTTGATCGATTTCAAAATAATTTGTATAAATTAGGTGCAGAAAATTTTCAATAAATGCATGTTCAAATTGTCCACATCAATATATTATCAGTATAAAATATTTTAATTTTTAAAATAAAATTAATTACACATGAAGATTAAAGTTTTTAGAATTTATAAATAATTTTACTAAAATATTTTTATTCAAAAACAATGCCCTAATAAATAATAACAAAGAATAGAATTATGTTTTTAACTCCCATAATAATACATCATCATTCATCTGATAATACAAGATAAAAAGATAAATTTTGTATATACTTTTTATACACAAAATGGAGGGAGACGAAAAAATTTGGTGGGAATAAAAAAATAATAGTAAAATTCATTCTTGGAGGGAAATTTATTTTTGAAGGAAGTATAATATGTAGACCAATTAATTCTTAAGAACAACTTGTTCAGGTTCATGAAAGTTAATAATTATTGCATTTAATAATATTCTTTAAGTTAATACTTTTTTTGCACTATATTAGATCACGAAAGTTATCTTCATTTTAGCAATTTATATAACAAAATATGTACACAACATATAGATATCTACAAGTTATAAAAATCTTTAACTAGCAAATACAAAGATTAAAAAAAGAAATGTAATATTAATAGGCCTAACTTTGGGGATCGTTTTCTTTTCATTAAGTGTTACGATAAACTAGAATTCTTTCCTTTCTTTTGCTATTAAGGTATGTAACCTTTAAATATTTATTTTAAGGAGTTTTTAGAAATTTTCTAAAAGAATATAGTATTGAATTATAATAAAAAATTCTCAAGCACCAAAATTTATAAGTCCAAATTATATGTTATTTAACTATTTTAACTATAATAGAAAGAGATTTAATAATTTAAAAAAATATATGTCAATTCATCTTGTAATCTAAGATAAAAAAAAATTAAGTTTGCAATAAATTGTTTATACAAAAAAAAATGGAGCTCAAATTTAGAGGAATCGAAAAAGAAAAAAAAGAAGAGAATTCATTATTATTAGAGGGAATCAAAATTTTGGAAGAAATCAAGTTAAATTATTGTGTCAAACTAATAATAAAAATAATTCTTAACATTTTTTATGGGCCAAATTTTGGAGGGAATACAAAGTTGAAGGGAAACAAAATTGCATTGCCATCCAAATTCATTAAATAAATTTATACATATGTATAAAATAAGAATATATGAAATAATGAGAAATGAAAAATAATGATAAATTTATATATGCATAAAATGAGAAATATATGAAAAATGTTCTTTAAAGTTTGTTAAAATTTATATATATCTATATATATACTATATGTGTATAAGTATGAGAAATGAAAAAGAATGACAAATTTATATATGTATAAAATGAGAAATACATGACGAATCTTCTTTAAATTTTATTGAAATTTATACATATGTATATATATACTATATATACTATATATGCATATAAATATGAATAAAAATTATATTATATATTTATAAATATTAAATATTATTTAATATAGAATGAATAAATAGAAAAAAATAGATAAAAATAAAAACAATTTAAATTTTATTGATAAATTAATACATGTATACACATGTATATATGAGAATAAGTATAAATAGAATAGCTAAAAATTTGTTTTGGAGTGTTTTGGTATCTTTGCAATTAAAAATTTCTAAACAATTAGATATTTACCCATAAAAAATTAAATTAAATAGAAAAAGTAAAAAAATAAGTCATATGAAATATAAGTATAACAATAAAAAATAAATATATAAAAAATAAAACTATATATGCACATATAGGCAAAATTGTAATTTTCATCTTGTAACCTTGTCCCATTTGGCTGTTAATCCTATAAATTGCATAATTACAATTTTAGTACTATAAGTATCAAAAAATTATCCCTTTTACTCCTTTTTTCGCTAGAACCAACTAAAGTTGCTGGAAAAGCTGACGTGGCTACCGAACACATGCCCATTTGGAATTTTTGCCTTGTTGATGTTGGAATAATGTCCTGCAAGTCAATGAGATTAGCCTTGCAAACTATTTCACTCATGGTACAATCTTGTTGAATGATTTTCTTTATATGGCCATCTTCATCTTATGCTTTGTTTCACTTCACTAGCAATTAGATGAAGCCCTTAAATCACCTATGACTATGGGATTTATTTTGGTGACCATGGAATAAGTTTCACACAACCATGATCTTAAATCTTCCAAGTCATAGGATCTTATGAGACGGGGCATCTAAGATCCAGATAGACTTTCACTAACGATGCATAAATCCAAAGGTTGAAGATTACTCTATTCCATAAACAATTATATGAGATACGAGTACATGTTAGTGGGTGCCTATTAGCAAACAAGGCATTGAAGACCTATCGGAGAATTTATTAGATAGACATAGTGGCAAGTCGGTAGTGGCTAATTCTCATGCTATGCTAGTGCAATTATTAGTCCTCTGGCCTAAAGATTCATGATAATCTTGTGTTCGATCCTCATGCTTTGACTCATTCTTGACCACCTAGTAAGTCTTTCGAATTCAGATTAGGTATGAGCTACTTGGCATAGAGGTTTGTGAGATTCAAGATAGAATCCAACTCCTCGCTGTTGTGAAGAGCGAGTATATCTCCTATGTGTTCTATGATGATCAGTTCCCAAAACTCCTTACACAAGGTAGTATGAAAATTTAGAAAAGGAGTTTTTCAAAGGTGATGTCACACAACAGGGATCAAACATTGAGAATCAAGACATAGTATCAAGGCTATTATGGAGCCAACAAATATCTTCCCTGGGCCTCTCTGGAGATAGGAGGTGGAATGGCTGTATTTGCATGGCATGCATAGAGTGATGATGGTTCTCTAGAATATTCATTTTAGCCAATTAGTTGGGCACCATGGGCTTGAGGTTGGACATCGACCATGGAGATTGGATACTCTTCAATTAATGAAATTAATTAAATTAAGTCTACTAGTTTAAAAGGAGTTTTAAACTAGAATGAATATAAGATATTTAAAAGTCGCAAGAAATTGTGAGCCTATTTCCAATGAATGGTAGAACCTATTGGGTCACACACAAAATCCAATTAGCTTCCTAATTAATAGAGAGAATTTTCTAAAGTGTTAGAAAATGGTGTCTCCTAGTGGACTGATTTTTGGGGCCAACTTTGTGGATCAATTTTGGGTCGATTGATTTAAGTATTAAATTAATCAACTAATTTAAGAGTTAAATTAGACTAATAATTAAGGAGTTAATTATTTGGTGCCAACATGGCCATCAATTGGTCAAGTTAACTTAAAAGGTTAAGTTAACGAAATTAGCTTAAGGTGTTAAGCTAGTTTGACTTAAAGAGTCAAGTCAAAAGATAACTAATTAAATTAAAGAGTTTAATTTGATTAATTAAGTAAGAATTAATCTTGGAGGGAAGACTCAAATGAGATTTGAGATGACATCTTAATTAATTTGAAATGAGATTCCAAATGTAATTAGGATGCAAATAAAATTCAAATGAGATTTGGATTCGAATTTTGCCACCTAAGCAACGCCACTTTGTTGTCCCCCATGCATTGTGTGATGCCAACTTGGGATCATACATTTTGAGCCTCTATATATAGATATAGAGAGAGGAGGTCGTGCATATTACAATTGGTGTGAAGAATTAGATTCTTCATTTCTCTCCAAAACATTTACAAGCAAGCATTTCATGTGTTGAAGGCTAAGTTGCTTTCTTCATCTTCCTACCCCAAATTTGGCCTTCATCATCACCAAATCTCTGGTCTTATTCCAACTAAAAGACTAGAGATCTAGGAATATCTCATTGGTGTGTGGACTTTTTCAATAGAAGTAAGGCATGTGACTTGCTCAATTTCTAAAGATTCATTTGCTCGAGGTCCAACTTTGCAATTTTCTCAAAGACGTTCTAGATGGCCAATAGATCTAAAATTTTAACTAGAATTTATCCAAGGTGTTTTCTATCTCCATATATGTTTTTAGAATTTTTTTAGGCAATTTGATAGGACGATCATTGCATTCTTCTCATTGTGCCACTAGCAGACAAATTCTATAATTAGTGAAGTGTTCGCTTGATTTTCCTTAGATTTGCTCATCAAGGTAATCCTATATCTAAATCTAAATCATAGGCATGATTAGATCATTTATTATCTTGTAGGCACTAGTTACTTTGATGTTTTGAAATTTTGATATTAGATCCTAGTGCCTTACTAGCCTTTAAGTGGTATCAAACCCATAATCATGCTTAGATTTGGATTTTATTTGGTTGATTGATTCATGTGATGGATTAATTTGGATCACCATATTCTCGATTCAATTGATGGATTGGAGAATTTTTTTGATTTGTTTGTGGCTCTTTGATTGATGAATTAAAAACATGTTATTATATGATTTAAGTGTTAATTCATGTAGTTAGTATGTTTTAATTCATAGTGATTGATGTTGAATATTGATTTGGTATTAATTGATGTTATATGATGATATAGCATGTTGATTTGATCCAATTGGATTGAAGTTTAGTTGGAGATTTTTGGAGAATTTGATTCTCACATAGAATTAATTTTTGAAACATGTTTGAGAACTTTATTTTTCAGTTTTAAAATGAGTTTTAGATCTAAAACTCATTTCATAATGTGCGATGTAATGTTTAGAATGTGTTTTATAGTTTTTGGTGCATAAATGTTGCGTTAAAAATTGACTTGACTTGCCTTTGACCCCAAAACAAAGGCTGCTGACCAGCTTTAAGCAAGCTGCCAGGGCAATAGCTACCCAATGGCATGCTCAGCTTGGCCAGTAGCCACCAGTTAAGGATTGGGAAGGTTTTGAGCCATTTTTTTGGCTCCTTAAGTGGCTAAAAATGATGTTAAATCATATGTTATAGATGTACAAATGTTATGCAAGACCTCAAAATGATGTCTCACATTTTTGTTGTTTCTTAAAACTTGTCAAAGTTGATCTCCAACTTATGGTGTAAGATTTATGCTTTTCCAATTATTTGTTTATGAGATAAGCATTTAATTGGTGGAATTAATTGTTAACACTAGATTTATTTATTGTTTATTAATGGGGATGATCATGAGCCTTTTAAATTGATTTTATTTGTTTCAAAGTTGTTGAAATGGGTTGTATTAAATAGGGCTTATATGCCTCTTGTTCTATCTTGTAAAATTTATGAGAGTAGAATTACTAGGTGTGAGAATTTTCATTTCATGTAAATGTTGCATAGAGTAAGGAGTCCAATAGAGGCATGGAGGCCATTTGAAGGCCCATGAATGTATGGGATACACTCATGCAATAGTTTAGTTTAATTTAACCCACTTAAAATCATTCGAAGTGATGCACCCATTGCTCTAAATACATCACTTGGTTAAGCTCATGGTCATCTTAACTGAGGAGCATGCTAGGCAATTTACTTATTTGCACTTTCCATAATCTATTGACATACGATATGCATGATTAGGATATAGAAAACCTAAATACGAAGATAAAATGATGAGATCTTTGCAAGCAAAAATCCTCCATTTAGAATGTCTAAGTATTTTCAAATATTAAGTTAAAATACAAATTAAAAGAGTTTTAATTAATCCAAGCCTTCCATTAATAGTGTATGCCATGATGATAATACCGATTTTGTGTGATGGCACTTAATCACAGGGGTCGCACTCAGTCATGGAGGTTATACTTAGCATAAGATGCACCTTAGGAGGAAAGTTGTGAGCATACATTTAGCATAAGATGCACCTTTGACTTGGGAAACCTCACGTATTGGCACTTGATCACTGGGGATGTCGTGAGGCCATCTTGAGATAAAGTTTGATTGGTGGATTTAACTTAACAGTTAGTAGTATAGATGGCACATGATCACGTGGGTCTATAAGAAAAGTGAGGCAAAATATATCAAGAGTTGCATGAGATGCAATTAGCAAAAATTGCTTACCCTTAGATTGCTCATGGAAGGCACTCGGTCACAAAGGTCTATTAGCAAGTTATTAGGGTCTTGATTCTCACTAGGAAATATGATTTCCCAAATTTTTCTTAGGGTGAAGGATTTGATAAAATAGTAGGAGAAAAATATGCTTAAAATCCCATGAACATATTTTAATATCAAATTCAATCACATGCTCATATTCTCTTTTTCACCTTTGAGAATTTGTGAAATCTCAAGAATGGATAAAATTCCACTTAATGTTACTTTGGAAACCAATAAACCAACCAGGCCAAACTTCTATGATTGACTTAACCTCAAAAATCATTCTAGATTCCTAGGAGTGGATATAGGTCCTATATCATGGTACTCCTAATCCTTTTAGGATTAATGTAGATCTAAAGACACATGAAAAGTTCATGAATTAGGCTTAGAATTGTCATATCCCTTAGTCTCATGATAGCACCTAAAAACTTTAAAAGTCTTAAGGACACATGAATTATACCTTGGTTAAAGTTTACAAAGAGTCGTAAAGCAAATGAGGTATGAGATATTCATGTTGTCAAAGGAGGCTTTTCAAGCTATGATGAATAGGAAGTTGTGTCATCAACTATGGTCTAAAGATGATTAGGCTTTGAGAAGCTCTTTGGCTTGGATGTAGTGATAGACAATGATCTCCATGAGGATTTGATCCTCATATCCTCACTGAGTTTTATTGATTAAAGTGTTAATCTAGAAAGAGACTACCATGATAAGGGCAATCCTTTGATGCTTGTTTCCTCCTTCAAGTCTATGAGCCCGAGGGTACTAGAAAGGGAGGTAAAAAGGAAGAAATGTTCTTCCTCAAAGGGAAAACAACTATCTAAGGCATCCAAGGAGTTAAGAAGATTATAGAGAAAATAGTCAATATTATTTGTTTATACTTAGGCAAAATAGGCCATTGGAAGTACTATTGCAAGGAATACCTTGCAACCCTTTAGAAAGGCATGTACTTTATTGAGGTGCATTTAGGATGAATAATTCTTCATGGATATATGATATTGCATATGGTTCTTTTCTTTGTAAGTTGTTAAAAAATAATAGAAAGAAGAATAGAACTAAGTGATGTAGACATGATCCACCACCTTGGCTAAGGAGCAAGAGTTGTGTCCAAAGTTGAAGGCGTACAATGAGTTAGACTTAGAAAACTCCATACTCATAATGGACTTTTTTCATATAGTACCATATATTGTTAAGAACATTATTTTAATTCCTATTTTTGGTTAGTGAAGGATATGATCTTTCAACATCAAATGGGAGATTGAATGCATTAAAGAATGAGTTTTTTAGTAGCTTGTGGTACAATTAACAAATGATCGTACATATTAGATTCTCAATCATCACTAATGCCCTCTCAACTAAGTGAGAAATTAGATATCCAAGATAATGCCATGATGTGGCATACAAGACTTGGTCATATCTCCAAAAACTAGGATAAACAACTTGGAAGCTCTCAAAGCACTAAATGTTAGCGGCATTGAAAACTTTTCTACTTATAAATCTTGTTTGAAAGGACAAATGACCAAAGCTCCTTTGTAGGACAAATGGAGCCCTCCACAAATCCTTTAGATTTGATCTATGCAGAAGTTTGTGGACCACTAAAAGTTAGTAGGAGAGGAAACTATTCTTACTTCATCACTTTCATTGATGGTAATAGTCGGTTCAAATAGATATATCTTATGAAGTACAAGTCCAAGACCTTTGAAAGTTTCAAAGAGTATAGAAATGAAGTAGAAAAGCAAAAGGGACTTAGTATTAAAGACCTTCGATTAGATCAAGAGAAAAAATACTTAAGTACCTTATTCTTGGATTGTCTAAAGAAGAATGTGATTCTCTCTCAATGAATTCCACCTAGCACACCCCAACACAATGGAGTAGCTAAACGAAGATACCGTACCTTGTTAAACATGGTATGTTCCATAATAAGCTTTTTCAATGTGCCTATTTCCTTTTGAGGATATGCTTTTATGATGGCAGTGAAGTTACTAAGAGTAGTACCTTCAAAGTTGGTGCTAAAAACACCATATGAGATATGGCATGGCAAAGCACCCTCACACTATTATTTAAAGGTTTGGGGATCTCCCGTCTATGTGAGATGGATAGTAGATCTATCTTGTGCAAGTTTATGGGATACCTAGGAGAGTCTGTGGGTTTTTAGTTTTATGATCCCTCAGAACAAAATGTGTTTGTTTTGAGGAAGAATTTCTATTAGATAGAAAAGGCATTGTAATTAAACTTGATGAAGTTTAAGATGATCAATAAATCTCACAAGTGATAGAAATAAATAAATATCAGTGAACCACACACACAACCTCTAAAAAGGTTGGACTGGATCAAGAAGTAACCCAAAAAGTTTAGATTTCTTCATGAGATGGGTTAATTGGATAGATATCCAAAGACCTATGAAGAAGCTATGTTGGACATAGACTCAGGATATTAGTTTGAAGCCATGGATTCAAAATGGACTCCATGTACTCAAACAAAGTATGGACTTTGGTAGATCCACCAAGAGGAATAGTTTTCATTAGTTTCAAGTAGATTTATAAGCGAAAGCGTGGTATATATGGAAAAGTGGTGACTTTTAAGTTGCGACTAGTGGAAAAGGGTTACACTCAAAGACTTGATATTAATTTCAAGGAAACCTTTTCATCGATAGCTATGCCTAAGTTTTTTCCTCAATGGTGACATTAAAGAAGAAATTTATATGGAGAAACCATAAGGTTTTATATCCAAATAAAGTGAGCAAAAGGTTTGCAAACTGTAGAGATCCATTTATGGACTCTAATTGGCATCCCAAATTTGGAACATACATTTTTGATAAGATAGTCAAATTGTTTAGCTTCGTCTAAAAAGTGTATGAACTTTATGCATACAAATGACTAGTGGGAGTAACGTATAGTTTATTGTGATGTATGCCAATGACATCCTTCCTATTGAGAATGAGGTAAGAATGTTAGAGTGTACTAAAGTATGGTAATCTACACAATTCTCCCTGATGGATTTGGGAGAAGCATCCTACGTATTGAGAATACATATCTATAGAGATAGATTGGGAAGGATGTTAGGGCTTTCCCAAATTTTGTACATTGAACAAGATACTAAAAAGGTTTAATATGGAAGAATTCAAGAAAGGATTCCTTCTTTTAGGATGTGATCTTCATCTCTCCAAGTCTATAGCCCTTTAGACTGTCAACAAGAGACACAAAATGTCCTACATACCTTATGTATCTACTACATGGAACATAATTGTATGCCGTTCAATGTAGAAGACCGAATGTGGCACACTCACTAAGCGTTGTAAGTAGGTCCTAATCTAATCCTAGTGAAAGTCACTGGTTAGCTATAAAAACAATCCTAAAGTACTTGAGAAAAACTAAAGACTTATTTTCGCTATATAACAATGGAGAATTGAAACTTATAGAGTTTTTGGTTATTAGTTTCCAATCTAATATAGTGACCTAATATCTACGTTTAAATACATATTTTTCCTTAATGGTAGCATGGTGTGTTGGAAGAGTTCCAACTAGACACTATGGCCTAGATAATCACTAAGGTAAATTATTTTGTGGTTTTGGAAACCACAGAGGAAAATGTTTGGATAAAAACTTCATCTAAGAGTTGAATGTAGTGCCTAGCATGCATGAGCCTGCGATTGTCTTTAGAAGACAATTTAGGACTTGAGCTAAGATCTCATCAGTGATCCAAACACGTTAAATGTGTTATCATTTGATATATGACATCAATTGATAGAGGCAATAACTAAGTGGATAAAAGTTGCCTCAGAAAAGAATATAGCAGAACTACTATTGTAACCCCTAAAAGCAAAAGGTCTTTGGAGGACATCTTATGAAGATAGGCCTTAAGACCATAGGGCATGGGCTTTAAGGCAAGTAGGAGATTGTTGGAATAGTGCCCTACAAGCTAATGAGATTGGCCTTGTAAACTATTTCACTTATGGTACAATCTTCATTGAATGATATTATTTATATGGTCATCTTCATCTTATACTTTATTTCACTTTGCTAGTATTTGGATGAAGCCTTTAGATTACTTATGATTGCGAGACTAAATTTGGTGATCATGGAATAAGTCTCACACAATCGTGTTCTTAAATCTTTCAAATCATAGAATCTTTTGAGATGAGGCATCTAAGATCTAGATAAACTTGCACTAACGATGCATAAATCTAAGGGTTAGAGATTGCTCCATTCCATGAGCAATTGTATAAGACACATGTGCATGTGTAATGGGTGCTTGTTAGAGAATAAGACACTGAAGACCCACTAGAGAATCCACTAGATAGTTGTACTGGCAAGTTAGTAGTGGCTAGTTCTCCTGTTTACGCTAGTATATATTATTAGTCCTTTGACCTGAGGATCCATGATAACCTTATGTTCGGTCCTTATGCTTTGACTCATCCTTGACCACCTAGTGGGTCATTCGGATTGAGATTGGGTATGAGCTACTTGGCATGGAGGTTTGTGAGATCTAAGATGAAATCTGACTCCTCGCTATTGTGAAATGTGAGTACATCTCCTATATATTACATGATGATTGGTTCCCAGAAATTCTTGCCCATGGTGGTGTCACAATTTAGAAAAGGAGTTTTCCAAAGGTGAGGTCACACAACATGGATCAAACATTTAGAATAGAGACATAGTATTGAGGTTATTAAGGAGCCGACAAATATCTTACCCTAGGCCTCTTTTGGGAGATATGAGACGAAAGGACCGTATTTGCATGGCATGCGTAAAGCGATGATAGTTCTCTAGAATTTTCATTTTGGCCAATTAGTTAAGCTCTCAAGGCTTGAGTTTGGACATCAACCATGGAGGTTGGGTACTCTTCAATTAATGAGAATAATTGAATTGAGTTGACTAATTTAAAAGGAGTTTTAAACTAAAATGAATATAAAGTATTCAAATGTTACAAGGAGTTGTGAGCCCACGTCTAATGAATGGTAGAACTTATTGGATCACACACAAAATCTAATTCACTTATTAATTAATGGAGAGAATTTTTTAAGGCATTAGAAAATGGTATCTCCTAGTGGACCTATTTTTAGGCCAATTTTGAGTGTAAATTTTGGCTTGATTAATTTAAATGTTAAATTAATCAACTAATTTAAGAGTTAAATTAGACCAATAATTAAAAAATTAATTACTTGGTACCAACATGACCATCAATTGGTCAAGTTAACTTAAAAGGTTAAGTTAATGAATTTAGCCTAAGGAGTCAAGCTAGTTTGACTTAAAGAGTCAAGTTAAAAGATAATTAATTAAATTAAAGAGTTTAATTTGATTAATTAAGTAAGAATTAATCTTGGAGGGACGACTCAAAAATGAGATTTGAGATGGCATCACAAATAATTTGAAATGAGATTCCAAATGTAATTAGGATGCAAATGAAATTCAAATGAGATTTGGATTCAAATGTTGCCACCTAAGCAACCCCACTTGGTCGCCCCCTCATGCATTATGTGATGCCAACTTGGGATCACACATTTTTAGCCTCTATATATAGATATAGAGAGAGGAGGTTGTGCATATTACAATTGGTATGAAGAATTAAATTCTTCATTTTCCTCCAAAACATTTGCAAGCTAGCATTTCATATTTTGAAGACTAAGCTGCTTTCTTTATCTTCCTACCCCAAATTCGGCCTCCATCATCACCAGATCTCTGGTTTTATTCCAATTAAAAGACTAGAGATCTAGGAAAATCTCATTGGTGTGTGAACTTTTTCAATAGAGGCAAGGCATGTGACTTGCTCAATTCCTAGAGATTCATCTACATAAGGTTCGAATTTACGATTTTCTCCAGGACATTCTAGATGGCCAATCAATTTGAAATAACTGAAAGTTATCCAATGTGTTTGTTATCTCCATATATGCTTTCAGAATTTTTGGAGGTGATTTGATAAGGTGGTTGTTGCAATCTTCTTACTACGCCACTAGCAGATAGAATCTATAATCAATGAAGTATTCACTTGGTTCTCCTTGGATTTGCTCATCAAGGTAATCCTCTATCTAAATCTAAATCATAGGAATGATTAGATCCTTGATTAGCTTCTTGGCACTACTTACTTTGATATTTTGAAGTTTAGATTTTAGATCCTAATGCCTTACTAACCTTCACTTGGCAATTGACATGATTTGATTCATTAAAAAAATAACAAAAATGCCAAATAGATATATAATAAAATACATATGTTAAATATATATATTTATGATATTTATCATATATCATGTATATGATATATATTTATATATACATACATATACATATAGATATATATAATAAAATATATATGATATATATTTATGATATTTATCATTATCATGTATATGATATATTTATATATAAACATATATTTAAATATATACATTTATGTTAATATAGGTATTTATTATACATACATTTACAAATATATTATATATGCCCCCCACCCTAAAGCCTGCACCCCCAGCAGCTCGAGGCTACCATGATCATGAGCCAGACAGCTAGCGGCCACTTGAATCTGGCCATGGCTAACCATGGCTGAGGCAGCCATGGCCAAGGGTCACCTGGTCAGATCTGGCCAGATAGCCATGGTGGCTAGTTGGGGTAGGGATGGAGTAGGGGGATGTACCATTTTCCCTTTTTTTCAAATTTTCATTTCTAATTTATTTTTTAATTTAAATTATTTTAACAAAGTGACTTTTATTTTTTTAATTAGTAAATAATTATAAAATGTAAATAAATATTTGTGTGTATATATGTATATATTTTTAAATTCAAAATTATGCCAGCTAAGTAAGTTAAAAGAATATTGTTAATATGGTATATTAAATTTTTTTATTTTTTAATTAGGAAGTAAATATAAATTATATAAAATATATATGTGTATATTTTTAAATTCAAAGTTGTGCTAACTAAACGAGTGCTTAATTAAAAGAATATTGTTAATATAGTAGATTTATTTTTTTATTTTTTAATTAGTAAATAATTATAAATTATACATAAACATATATTTATATAATTATTTGTGCATATGTATATGTATATTTTTAAATTCAAAGTTGTGCCAACCAAGCGAGTTAAAAGAATATTGTTAATATGGTAGATTAATTTTTTTATATTTTTTAATTAGTAAATAACTATAGATTACATATAAATATATGTGTATATATATGTATGTTTGTTTATGTTTTGGGGAAGAACTTTTTTATTGTAAAAGTTAAATTAGTACTTTTTTATTAGATTTTTTTGGTAAAAATAGAATTGAGTGATTATAATAAATTATATATGATGTATATATATATAATATATGTATGTATATATAAAAAAATAGGAAAGTTTTAGGGATAATGAAGGATAGTAGTGGGTATTTTGGGAAAAACATTTGTGTGTTGGAGGAAAAATGATGATATATAATATATAAATATATATATATAATAGATTTGTATATATGTGTGTATATATATAAATTATATAATATGTTTGGAATTACAAAAAAAGACATATATATTGCCAACGAAGCAAAAAAGACAAAAAATGACAACTAGGCAATCCAACGTGGCAAAAAACTCTAAGCTATCACGTGCCCAGTGAGCCACGTCATCCTTTCCAGCAATCATGGCCATCTCTAGCATAAAAAGAACAAAAAATGACAATATTTTATTACTTATAGGACTAGAATTGCAATTATGTAACTTATAAGACCAAAAACTGAATGAGATAAAGGTACAGAATGAAAATTACAATTTTGCCTGCACATATAACATATTAATATATAGATATATATACAGATATACATACATATATAAAATGAACCTAGCACTCCACTAATATGGTAATTGAGCTTTCCGTTGGGATAGGTGTTGCAAGTTTGAAGGGGGGGCAGCGATTTGGATTTTCTTAATATTTATACCTTATTTAATTATAAAATGTGTTAAATCGATTAATAGTTTGACATGTAAATCTAAGTAGATCCAAATAAAGAATAATTTTGTCTTTTACTTTTTAGAAATTTAATTTAATTTTTAATTTTTTTTAACCTTGGTAAAAGATGACATACACGTATAGAGAGGTGCCAATTTTTGGAGAAAATTTTTAATTGTGATGATATGTGATATTAATAACTAAAATATATTTTACACTTTAAATTAAATTAATTTATGGAGAGAACAAAATTTTGAAGGAAGAAACTTTGGAGCAAATTTAGAGGGAAAAAAATTTTAGGTGGGACTTTATTTAATTGTAATTTAAAATTAGTAAAAAAAAAGTATTTGTTACCATTTTCGTATAACAAAATTTTGGAGGGAAAAAAATTTTAGAGGGTAAATTATTAACTGCAGTAACAAATATATTTGTTACTATAAAACTTAATTGTAACAAATTTGTTAACGTAACAAAAAAGTAGAAACTTTTGTTACAAATATGTCTTCTTAAAAGGTGGAAAAAATTATTTGTGATAGTACTTTAGTTTTTCTAAGGAATTTTTCTTTAGTTATAAAAGATTAAAAATTTTAATTAACAAATATTTATTAAAGGTAACAAATATTTTTCTTGGTTACCTAGTATGAGTGCTTTACTATCAAAATTTCAGTCTCGTTACGAAAAATCATGATTTTGTAACAAATTTTTACTTTGTCATCAAAACATTTGCTTCAAGAAGTACAATTTGTTGAAGTAACTAAAGGCCATGGAGAATTGGCTTTAGGGCAAGTGGAAGATTATTGAAATAGTGCTCGGCGAGCCAATAGGATTAGCCTTGTAAAAACTATTTTCTTGTATATACAATCTTGATTGAATGATATATTTTATATGGCCATCTTCATCTTATGCTTTTCTTTACTTCACTCGCATTTAGATGAAACCCACCTAAGACTGTGGGACTTGGTTCAATGACCATGGAATAGGTCTCACATGATCGCGATCTTAAAACATTCAATTCATAGGATCTTATGAGATAGGGGCATCTAAGATCTAGATAGAAGCACCAACGATGCACAAGTCCAAGAGTTTGAGATTGCTCCATTCCATAAGCAACTGTATGAGATATGTGTGCATGTTAGTGGGTGCTTGTTAGAGAACAAGGCATTGAAGATCCACTAGAGAATCTACTGGATAACTATAGTGGCAAGTTTATAGTGGTTAATTCTCCCGTTTATGCTAATACATATTATTAGTCCTCTAATTTGAGAATCCATGGTAACCTTCTGTTCGGTCCTCATACTTTAGCTTTTTCTTGATCACTTAGTGGGTCTTTCGGGTTAAGGTTGGGCATGAGCTACTTGACATGGTGGTTTGTGAGATCTAAGCTCGAATTTGACTCCTAGCTTTTGTGAAGGGCGAATGCATCTTTTATGTATTCTATAATGATTGATTCCAAGAAATCCTTGCGCAAGGTGGTGTGATAATTTGGAAAAGGAGTTTTCTAAAGGTGAGGTCACACAACAGGATCAAACATTGAGATTAAAAATATAGTATTGAGGCTATTAAGGAACCGATAAATATTTTGCCCTAGGCCTCTTTTAAGAGATATGAGATGAAAAGACTGTATTTGCATGGCACACATAAAGTTGTGATGGTTCTCTAGAATATTCATTTTGGTCAATTAGTTGGGTACCATGGACTTGAGGTTGAATATCAACCTTGGAGATTAGGTACTCTTCAACTAATGAGATTAATTGAATTAAGTCAATTAGTTTAAAAATGTTTCAAACTAAATGAATATGTGATATTTAAAAGTTTCAAGGAGTTGTGAGTCCATGTCTGATGAATGGTAGAACTTATTAGGTCACATACAAAAGCTAATTTGCTTGCAAGCATGATGGAGTAATTTTCTAAATGTTAGAGATTTTTCCTTAGTGATCAATTTTCGAGGATACAATTTGACAATCAATTTTGGCTTGATTAATTTAAGTTTTAAATTAATCAACTAATTTAAGGAGTTAAATTACACCAATAATAAAGAATTTAATTATTTGGAGCCAAGATGACCATCAATTGGTCAAGTTAACTTAAAAAGTTAAGTTAACTAAATTAAACTAAAGAGTTAAGCTTGTTTGATTTAGAGTTAAATCAAATGTTAATTAATTAAATTAAAGTATTCAATTTAATTAATGGGAAGAATACTTTTCAAAGGGAATCTTTAAATGAATTTTCATTAGACTAAGCATTTTAATTAATTTGAAATTAGGTTTCAAATGTAATTAAAATGCATACGAAATTCAAGTTGGACTTGAATTTGAATTTCCTACCTAGGCAATGCAAGTTAGCATCCCACCTTGAAGAAGGTGTGATTCCAACTAAGCATCACACCTTCCACCCACTCTCTCTCTCTATCTCTCTCTCTCTTTCTCTCTCTCTCTCTGTCTCTCTCTCTTTCTCTCTCTCTCTCTGTCTCTGTCTCTCTCTCTGTCTCTCTGTCTCTCTGTCTCTCTCTCTCTCTCTCTCTCTCTCTCTCTCTCTCTCTCTCTCTCTCTCTCTCTCTCTCTCTCCATATATATATAAATAGTATGTGATTCAGCTATATGACATAAGGTGTGAAGAATAATATTCTTCCACAATTCCCTCTAAAACTCTCTATCTCCATACATTGCATTATATGTTGAAACTTTGCATTTCTTTTTCTTCCCAACTTGAAACTTGGCCTCATCTACCTCATTTTCTCCTCTCTAAATCCAGTTTCTATTGAGGGGAAATTGGAAGATTGATTGGTGTGTGGATCATAACAATAGAGGCAAGGCACTTAACTTGTCAGATTTTGGAGATCTATTTGCAGTATCTCTAGATTGGCCAATTTTTCTGGAACAATCCAAAAGGATTTTGCTCCAAATTTTCCACAATTTCTTCCTCCGTATGTGGAGGTGTTCTGGATTTAATTTGGTGATTTTTAAATTAGTTTAACTGTGGCAATTGTTGCTTCTTTTCCATTGTGCTGATTCTAAATAGTTTCTGGATCTAAGAGAGATCTTTGATTTTCTCTTTGATTTTAAGCTACAAGAAGTAATTCTTCATCCTAATCCATATCTATAGCATGATTAGATCCCTAGTATTAGGATTAGACTAGTTAATTTAAACTTGTGAAGTTTTTATTATTGGATCCTAGTGCTATTCTTGCTTTTTCAAGAGGTTTTTTCCATTTTCTCCCTCTTCTCTATCACCCACAAATACATTCAAATACTAATGCTGCACATATGCTTCAAGTGTTTGTGCATGTTTACTTGTGAATGCATGCTCTTATGGTTTGGCAATAAGAAGAAAGAGCTGAAATTTATGTGGAAATATTTAAAGTTTCTCATACTCATTTCAATGCTTGAAGAGTCCTAACTAACTATAAATTTATTTATGCTGTTTTAAGTCATCAGGTAAATGCAAGTAGTGCTAAGATAACTAGCTATTGTGCAACTTATTGTAGTAAATTCAACCTCAAGCATGATACCTTCCCCATGGTTTTAGCCACCACATTGTTGTTTATAAGTTGCTCCTCCATCTATTCAACTAATTGTTGATAGGTATCTTTATCATTTCTACGAATTATGCACTTATAAAATGGAAACAGTTAATCATGCCATGGCATTAGATGTTGTATGTGCAACTCAATGCAAACCCTATCCATTAAAACACATGCCTAGGTAGCAAAAGCACTTTCCTTTATTCCCTCTACACAAGTTCACTATTGCTTTAAAAAATTAGTCAGTTTATCTTTTTGATGCTTAGGGTTGTGATGGAAACAAATTAAGAGCTTTGTCTAACAAAAAGACACTAAATGGCCCATGCTATCACATTAGCTGTGTCTATGGTGGCCCCTTTCCTTGAGGATGATTGGTGGTATCTGGAGAAACTAGTGGTATAGCGATGATGTGACGATCTAGGAATAGTTTAATAAAATAATTTGACTCCTCCAAAATATTTAGATTATGCCAATGGACTTTTATCCAAGTATAAAGGGGGGTATTTTTCTTTCTTTGAAGACATGGATCCTCGAATTTCCATAGATTAACTTTTAGGCCTTCTCCTAATGTGAAATTAATATGCTCTTGGAGTATTGATATCTGATGGCTAATTTGTTATGGATATTAGATGCTTTCTGTTATCTGGATGCTGTCTTACTTGTTCTCTCCACAATATGTACATGCACATTGAGAGTGGTAGACTCATTTTAATGAATGATATGACTCAAATTACAAAGTAGCCTCCTAAGTTAAGGTACAGGATATCATGCATGGAGTTTAGTGGTCAACTATTAAATAAATATTTTATCTAGCATTTTGATCTTCTTTTTTCTTGTCTCTACTTTTTGTTACTTATCTAATCCCTTCCAATTTATTAGTTTTCTAGTTGATTTTATGTGCTACTTTGCATCTTTATTTTTATTATTAACCATTGCAATCAAGGAAGGCTATAAATATAGGAGAATTAAGGAGGCTAGTTCACATGGCATCCCTGATAGAGCTGGCATTCATTCGACTATCTAGAAGGTATGAACTCTGAGTTAATTGTTTTCAATCTATGTACACATTCCCTAGGGATTTGGTTAGATCGGTAAAAGAAATACATAAAGTTATGGATTTTCCATAACATTTTGCATCTAGTGCCTCAAGGATTGCATTCATTAGTTAATGTACTTTTCTGCTGTTCATTTTTGAGAATTTTAAATTTCTTTTTACTCAATGAAGATTAATCATTTGTTTGCAAAAAGTATGTTCTTGCTATTTATTACTAGAATGTAATTGAAGTGTACTGGTTTATATTCATTTTAGGTTTTCTAGAGGCAAACATAGACCAAGTTACACAAAAATGCAAAAAATATTCACGGAATTACACAATACTCCATTTGTTAATACTTATTACATTGTGGAAGAAACTATATGTTCGTGATAGAATGCTTATTTTGGGACAAGGAACTTTAGAGCTCCAAAAGTTTAGTCAACTAGCGAAGTGAGATATAGGATTTGTTAATGAATTTAATCTGTATGTGATAATCTATGCACCATTTCAATACAAACACTTATAAAATCTCTACCTTCAGAAGAAAAAAGGGGAAAATTATTAATATGTTCACAATCTGATCTAATGGTCAATATGAATCTAGAATTAAATCTCATATTGACTATTTTACATAACATATATGTCTATCTTCCATTATTAATTATTCATCCATCCTCGGCTTATGGTTCCTGTTTTTGTTACTGCATTAGTAGGCTACATGTGTTTGTTAAGATTAGTAGCAAATAGAGGAACTTTAAAGTTAGGGAAAATCTAAGGTACTTTGGAGGTTTAAGATTGATAGTTTATGGTAAAGTTAGATGAAGTAGCACATGGTCAAAAGCGTTTTTTCTTTTTTCCTTTAGAAAGTTTATAATTATAAACCTTGTGGCAAAGGAATAAAATAGAGAAAATACTTGTTCTGTTTTTGTGTGTAGTAAAAATGAATGATATTTTATTCAATAAAGTTGTGGACCTTTGATATTTGGGGCTTTTCCTATGGTTCAACTTAAAACTGAAATTAAGGTTGAATGATATTGATAAGAGTAAACATGTAAGCAAGGACTTGAGGGGCTTTTATTAGTTATATATATCCCACTTATGCAAAGAAGTCTAGTCTTAGTCTACTACAACTTAAATAATGGAGTTAATGATATGGACCTAGTCTTCTGCTTTGGGTCCCCAAAACTAATTAGAAAGACATAATTCAAAGTATCTTGAAGCTAAATGCTAAATAACTTTTGTTTATGAGGGAATTTACGCACCAAAAAAGAGTGTTTTTTCAACTATGTGGATCCAGCACACTAAAATGTGAGAAAAGAGAATTATCTCATAATTTTTATACAATAATATAGGATATAATATGACCTTGATGAAATTTTAGAAGAAATTGGATGAATTTTGCTTGTGCTAGTCCTGACACGATGATAATGTGATCTCAACAAGTAAATGAGCTATGGAAATTGAATGATATAAACATTAAATTATAGCAAGAGAATTTTATTCTTATAGAATATATGTTGTTAATGTGATCCATTAGCTGGCAGCAGATATATGCAAACTATAGAAATTCCTTGTTAAATATTATGGTTAAAGCTTTGTTAGAATCCTGCTAAAGATTATGGGGTTTTTTAATCAACAGTCTCAAAAGCAAAGTTTTCAAGGTTTTTATACATGAGATGCTGTAAACAAAAACCCCTTGCTTTAAGGAGTCTTTCCCTCTTCCAAAACTAGTTTGGGGCATGCTCACATGATAGAAGTGTTTTCCTTCAATCATTTTCCATCAAACTCTCCCTAGTTTAGATATTTATTCTTTGTTTGGAGCTTGGATTTTAATATGGAATATACCAAGAATTTTTTTTTTAATGCTTCAAATGATGTAACATTATGCTTTTTGGTCCATTGCATTTTCCTTTTCCTGTTCCTCACTAATTTTCATGAGTTAAATGATTTCCTATCTAGCATCTTCTACTCCAAAAGAAAGATTTAAGTTAGTTGCATAATATTATAAAGGATAATTAAACAAGTCATGGTCTTTATTGCATACTCCAAGTTTTTTATTACATATGCCAAGTAATTTGTTAAAGAATATGTAATTTCTTAGTCTATTGTTTGTTTAATAGGAGGAACTGGAACAACACAACAAAGTACAAAAAGTTGCCGCTACCTGTAAAGAGTAAGTGCAGAGATATTTATTTAACATGCTAAATTTTGTGTGATAAGCAAGTTGGTGACCCTTCTAATGACGCAACCATGTATTTACCAAGATGTTGATTAACATTCAGACAAGACCACCATACTATTGTAAGAATTCTAGCTTGTTTTTCTGCAAAACTTGGACAGCTCCAATGTGTAGCAATTTTGGTTACATTGGCCAGTACAAATATCAAAAATGAAACATGGGTTTCAATAGCTTCACATTTGTCTTACAAATCAACAAGCTAATAAATATGAGTAACTAAAATAGATGATATCCTTTGGTTTTGCCTTAGCTTTCCGCTAGCATATAGGTACCGGTAATCTAACTTCGCTCAAAAGTTTTGTGCACGCAGATTTTGAAGTTGCCAAGAAAGCACAAAAAAAGGAAAATAGGGCAAGATGAGTCTCCAAATATATGATTGCTTTAATATATGAGCATTTGGTTTACACTTCTATAAATTCTTTGTTGGACAAGCTAGTGCATACTAATTAGAAGCATTGTGGGACTTTTGGTGGTGCTGATCTTTTCTGTGTTAAAACCCTTTTATCGTGGTCATTGTTCATTTTGGCTGTTTCATAGATAAATTTTACCAAAATTTGAGCCTAATTTGACTCTTATCTAATCTCTACCTTGCCATATAGAATATTACAAGATAATTTAAGTGTATTGGAATTTACTAAAACTTGAGTCGAACCATATGTGTAATCTAGGAATGTACTTACTGTGCTAATTTTTGGATTTCAAGGGAGTTTCTCACTATTTGACCTACTAAATGGCTGAATTAGAAATAAAATGGGATTCCTACTTCATAGTTAATATTTTATTTAATCTATTTTACTTATCTTGCTTACCCTCAAAGTTAATATTGTATCATAGCTTCTTCTTCACCTAGAATCTGATGACTCTGTACGGCTATCTCATGTACTTAAGTTGAATATGCCCATTTTATCTTTGCATAGGGTGAAATAATTTTTAACTTTTTTTTAGTCTCTTACCTCTGCAGATTGAGATGGAAAAAATCCTAGCTCATCTTGTTGAAGCAGAAATGAACAAGCAATTGGTAGCCATCACTATATTTCTCTATTATCTATTAGAAATTAACATATTTTTCTCAAATTCAAGTGTACTCAATGGGGCTTCATGTCATTCTTAAGTTTTTAACTATGGATATTGTGGTTGCATTAATTATATTTTTCCATTTACGTTGTTGAGCTAAAACCTTTCCTCATGTTATTTTTAAGGGGATTTAATTTTTATTTCCTTATCGGTTTACTGGTTTTGATTGTTACTTGATACGATCATTTCTAAAAATAAAGCCTATACTAGATTTGAATTTTGCCGGTTTTAATTATGTCTTGTGCCAAAAAAAGGAACCTACAAAATGGAAAGAAATTCATTGCAATTTGTCACTTCTTTGGTTATCAATTAGAATATAGTTGCTACGTCACAGTGTGTAGGTGTAAACATTTTGTGAGACATTTAAAGATGTAGGGCTTGAAGCCTCACCAATGAAAAAACAAATGAATGAAAAATTCTCTCAAATGTGCCGAACTCACATAATAGGAATGGTTAGTGTTGTGTCTATGGATGGATGAATGTTTTGAAATTATACTTATGTCTATGGATAGATGAATGTGGTTAGTGTTACATCTATGGATGGATGGATGTGCTTATTTTTTGTTTATTGAAGGAATGAATATAAATTATTTATATTTAGGATGTTGGTATACTTCAAATATGAATTTCTTCTACAATTTTATATCGGAATTGAGCTATTGAACAAGGAGAAAAAAACACTTTTTGTAACGAAAGTCTATTGTTACAAAAATAATTTATTGGTTACGAAATTTGGTTGTCACTTTTCTTAATTGTAACATGCTAATTTGACATATCCGTATTGAATTATTTTACGTATCTGGAATGAATTATTTACTAATTCGTAACAAATAATTAGTCATTCTTAATTAAAAAATTAATTATTTGTAACCAATGCATTACTTATTTGTAACAAAATCATATAATCTTATAAGTCATAGGTAACGAAACATTTAGTTGCATATATAATTGTAACAAAACTCTTAATATCTTTCGTAATGACATTGTTAGTTATGTATTCTATTTGTAACGAGAAGCTCATTCAAATTAAAATATTATTTAACTAATCATAACCAAATATTTTGTTACAAAAATAATTTGTAACGATACTAAACTAAATAAATAAAATTATTATAATATGAATTGGTAACAAAAAATAAAAGGCAACAAAACTGCTAATGTTTTGGTAACTAAGCATTTAGTTATGCAATAAAAATCTATTGTAACTAACATTATTTTGTCTCTAAAACCAAACTTTTGGTGCCAATAAATTTCATAGCCATAAGGTCATCATTTGTAATGAACCAAAATGTTCGTTACAAATACTTTTAGCGACGTTCTTTTCCGCACAAACTTTTAGTAATGAAAAACTCATTACCTATAGCATAAGGTAACAAACTTTAGCATTATGGTAACAAAATGCATTGTTACTTAAAGTGTAATTTGTTGTAGTGAATCCAATAGGATTCAAAAATAGTGAAAACACATAAAAATTATAATTCACATGCTATATCAACATATAATATTATCCAATGCTAAATCAACATTTAACATCATAAGAATTGAATCAAAACTCATGCCAACATACAAATTAATTAACACTTAAGCACATATTGACATATTTCAATCCAACACAACAAAAGCCACACAAAATCTCCAAACACTCAAATTTATACATTGAATTAAGTATTTAGAGATCTAGAATCAATCCATTATATGAATCAATGCACTAAAATCCTAATTTAGGCATGAAGATGGCCTTAATACCGCTTAAAGGAAAGAGATAGAATAGGATCCATAAAATTAAACCAAAATAAGAAAAAATTAAACTAATCATCCCCATCTCGAGGATCTAACTACATGCCATAAATTAGGATTTAAATACACAAAATTACCTCTAAAGAAAGAATCAAGTAGATCTCCCAAAGGACACCTCCAATTGAAGATCAACTGGCTTCACAACCTTGATTTGGTTTATCCACTTCAATGCCGCCAACATTCAGCAACTTTTGTACACAATTACACCACCAAAAAATCAAGTTAATGGTCACAATATGGTGAAAACAATGCTCCAATCGGTCGCCTAAAAGAGCTCCAAAATTGGTCACAAAAGTTTCAATCAACCAATCCTAAGCACCCCATATATAGAGCCTCTAATGTGTAGTACACACACCTAGGAAGGTCTCCCAATCCACCACTCTATGCTAAAAACATAGAGGAGAAAGGTGATGACAAAGGTTGGTGGCTTTGGAGAAAGGGAGAAGGAGGAAGGAATCTATGAAGTGGTTATTCAACACATGAAGTATACCACTTTTTGGAGGGAAAATGTTAGAGTATCTATTCTTTCTCTATGTGGCCAGCCATGTGTATTTATAGGAGGGGACACACCTTCCACATATGAGCCAACTTGCTCAATTTGCAATTGCATTTCATTTCATATATTGAAATGCCAACTTGTATAATTCAAGTGGACTCTTCCATTTGATTTCCCTCCAAAACTTGAATGCCCTATTTAATTAAGTTAACTCTTTAATTTAATTAATTTAGCTTAACTCCTTAAGTTAATTAAATTAACTCTTTAACTTAACTTTAGATAACTTAACCCTTTGAGTTAGCTAGACTAATTAAAATATTATATGGCACCAATTAAATTAACACCTTAATTTAATTGGCCTAATTTAATTCTTTAAATTATTTTTCTTAATTAACACTTAAATTAATCAAGCTAAAATGATCAATTGATATTTAGTTTGTTTGATCTCTCTTCGTGAAGGCAAAACTTGCCCATTAGGAATTTTCTAACTCCTTAGAAAATACCTCCTATCAAATAAGAGTTTCCTTAGGCTTTTGTGTATGATCCATTAGGTTTATCCATTCATTATACATAGGTTCACAACTCTTCACAATATTTTGAATATTAAAATATTCGAATTAGTTTAAACTCATTTGAACTAGTAACTCTTTCAATTAATCTCTATTAATTGAAGAGTACCCTAATCTCCATGGTCTATGTATAGAAACAAGCCCATGGAGCCCAATTAATTGGATGAATGAATTATTTCTTGATAAACCATTATAGCTTATGCCTACAATGCAAATATAGTTCTTCATCACCTATCTCCTAAAAAAGGCTTGGGGCAAGATATTTGTTGGCTCCCAATAACTTTAATAACTATGTCTCTACATCCAATGTTCAATTCCACTTTATGACCTCAACTTTGGAAAACACATTTTTCAAATTATCATACTACATTGTGCAAAGATTTCTTGTCGATTATTATAGAATACATAAGAAATGCACTAGTTTTTCATAACGAGGAAATAGATCCTATCTTGGATCTTACAAACTTCCATGTTTAAGTAGCTTATGCCCAATCTAAATCCTAAATGACCCACTACGTATTCAGGGCAAAGTCAAAGTATAAAGACCTAAACATAAGGTTACTATGAATCCTCAAACCAAAGGACTAATTATATGTACTATTGTAATCTTGAGAACTTGCCATTGTTGTCATGCCACTATAGCTATCTAGTAGATTCTCTAGGCAGGTTTTCAATGAACATATTCTCTAACAAGCACCCACTAATATGTATTTATGTCTAACATAGATTGCCCATAAAATGGGGTAATATCCAACCCCTTAGATTATGCATCACTGGGGCATATCTATCCGAATCTTGGATATCCCTTCTCATAAGATTCTATGGCTTGGAATATTTAAAATCATGACCGTAGAAACTTATTTCATGATCACCATCATATGCATGACCAAGTCCCATAGTCTTTTATGACTTAAAGGCTTCAACTAAATGCAAATGAATTTTAAAAAGTATAAGATGAAAACAACCATTTTGTAAAATATCATTTAAAGAAGAATGTCTCACAATTGAGTAGTTATTACATGTCAATCCTAGTTAGCTGTGAGGCACTATTCCAATGGCTGCCATAAAGTATTTTGGTATGATAAAGAAGATCCAAGAAAATGATAGTGTTGATCTTGCTTTGGAAGAGTCCAAGACAAAGATCTACTTTGTCACCTTGATTTTTCTTTAAAGGTAATCATTTTGCTTCTAAATGCTAGTTTATAACATGATGACTGATCCTTGGTTAGGAGATGCAAGTTAATCTTGCCTCATTTTTTGTTTTAATTATGTATCTTGCACCTCTCCTATATTCATTAAGGACTTTAATTTTTAGTTTTTAAAGTGTTTAAATTTTGGAAATTTGTAAAAATATGTGTGGAATAATGTTTTAAAGGTGTCCAAGAGTTTTGGCATGAAAAATTACATAAAATTGAGCATAATGGTGCCATTGGTGCTACTAGCAGAGTTTCCACCCACTGGCATGGATATAAGCACACTACTAGCACTTGTGTAGCCCACCTACTAGAGGGATGTTATCTTGCCATTTTGGTGCATTTTTTCTTGCTAACTTCATTTTTCAACATAATTTTATTGCATAAGTGTTATGCAACTCCTCAAACTAATATTAGACATTTTTGCATGCTTTTATGATCAAATTTAAGTAAGCCCTTCAAGTTTTGTGCAAAATTAGGATGCATAAATGTTATGCTAAATTTTTCCTATAATTAATTGTTTATGTGATAAGCTATTAATCGTTGGATTGAATGTTATTAAAATTATTATTCATTTTAATTTTGGAATGGATGATAGATGAATGGGGATGAACATGAGACTTTTAATTTAGTTTAATTAAAATTTAATGTTGAGTGAATGGGCTATATTAAATGGGACTTTCATGCCTCTTGATTTTCTACCTTGTAATTGTTATGAGAGTAGAAATCTTAGATGGTGAGGTTTTTTTATTCTTGTAATTGTTGCAAGGAGGCAAAGGATACCAAGAGGATCAAAGAGGTTTGAAAATCTATGAATGCATGGAATATATTCATGTAATAGATAGGATCTATTAAATTAATCAACTCACCTAAATTAACTAATTAGTGCATCTGTAGGTCTAATGCACTACTTGATTAAAGCTCATGCTCATCCCAAGATTAGATGCATGCTAGGTTTATTTAATTATTATTTTCTTTATTATATTGATGTATGGTGATGCATGTTTAGGATAGAAAACCTAAATAAGCAAAGATAAAATGATGAGATCTTCCAAGAAAATAAATCCCTCACTCAGAATACTTTAAGTTTGATCGATATTATGTCAAAATTGATAAAATTAAATAGGGTTTAATAATCCATGACTCTAAGAATACATGTTTGATATGTGATGCTACCACAATTATGTGTTGGCTCACAAGTCATGGACATATTCTTGGTGGAAAGCTATGGTCACTACTTTAGCATAAGATACACTTTAATGTGAATTTGCTATGATATTATCTCACGAATCGTGGAATGTTCATAGTTGAATTTACAATTAAAGATTGATTGGTAGGCTCTACTTAATACTTAGTAGTATAGATGTTGCATGAGTCATGAGTTTATATGAAAAATGAAGCAAAACACATCAACAGTTGCATAAAAATGCAATTTGGTAAAAGATACCCACCTTAAGGTCACTAGTGGATGTTGCATGAGTTTAGGGTCCATAATGATGCCTTTAGACCTTAATTCTCATTAGGAAGTATGATTTCCTAAATTTCAAATGAGAAAAAGGTATTTGATAAAATAGTAGGAGCAAAACATACATGAAAGGCCAAAATCATGTTTTCAATATCAATATTCAACAAATGCAAATTCTCTTCTTTTCTTTTGTAGTTTTTTTTAATCATCAAATGGATAAAAATTAACTTAGCATTATTTTGGAAATCAATAAACTAAACAAGTTGAACTACCACAATTGACTAAACCTCAAAATCATTCTAGGTTCTAAAAATCGGACATATGTCCTATGTTAAGGTGCTCCAAATCTAATAGGAATTAATGCAAATCAAGACACATGTGAAATGTTCACAAATTGGGTTCAAGATCACTTTCTAGCCCATAGCCTCATGATCGCATCTATGAATTTCAAAAACCTCATGAATACATAAAACATATTGTTGGAATAGTGCCACGTAGCCAATTAGATTGGCATGTAAACTATTTCACTTGTAATGCAATCTTAATTGAATGATATTCATTATAAATAGCTATCTTCATCGTATGATTATCTTATTTCACTAGCATTTGGTTGAAGCTCTCATATCGAACATGACTATGGGACATGGTCACTTTACTAGATGGTAATTATGAAAAAAGCCTTACACAGTAGTGATCTTAAAACCTTTCAAGTCATAGAATCTTAGAAGATAGGGCATCTAAGATTTGGATAGACATTCACTAATGATGAATAAATCCAAAGGTTGGATATTGCTCCATTTCATGAACAATCCATGTTAGACATAGGTACCTGTTAGAGAACAAGTTCATTAAAGGCCTACCCAGAGAATCCACTTGATAGTCATAGTGGCAAATTAATAGTGTCAAATTCTCCAGCTTACGCTAGTACATATAATTAGTCCTTTTACCTAAGGATCCATGGTAACCTTATGTTTAGGTCTTCATGCTTTGATTTTTCCTTAACCACTTAGCGTGTCTTTCGGGTTGAGCTTAGGTATGAGCTACTTAGACATAGAAGTTTGTGAGATCTAGGATGGGATCTGACTCCTCGCCATTGTGAAGGGAAATTGCATCTCTTATGCACTCAATTCCATGAAATTATTTAAGAAGAGAGTAAGATAATTTAGAAAAGTAGTTTTCCAAAGTTACTGTTGCACCGTTGGAAGATGTTTTTGAAGTATTCACGTGTTTTTCCTCATTTTTCTTAGATTTTTTAGCATTCAAGGAAATCCTTCATCCAAATCTGAATTTGAAACATGATTAGATCCTTGTCTTTGAGTGTAGATAAGTTAATTTAGCTATTTTAGTGCTTTATTATTAGATCCTTGTACTACACCTGACTTCAAGTGGTATCACAGACTATTTCATGCTTTAATTTGAATTTTTGATTGATTAATTCATGTGATGGATTGATCTAGACCTCCATATACTTGATCTAATTTATGGATTGGAGTGTTGGGATGATGATGCTTGTAGCTCCTTTGTTGATGAATTGAAATTATGGTAATATGTGTTTTAAGTGTTAATTCATATGTTTGTATGTTTTGATTCATAGTTGCTAATGTTAAATTTTGATTTAACATTGGACAACATTATATATTGATACAGCATTTTAAATTTGGCCTTAAAGTGTTTTGCTCATTTTTTGGATCCAATTTTATTGAAAAATATTGGAGATTTTTGGATAATGTTGATTCTCACTTAAACTTGATTTTTAATGCATGTTTGAGCACTTGAAATTCCATTTTTTAAATGTGCTTTAGATCTAGAATTTCATCTATAATGTGTGATTTAATATATTGAAAGATTCCTAAAATCATTGGTGCACACAAGTTGAGCAAACATAGGCTTAACTATGTCCCTACACTAAAATAGGAGAGTTGCTGTGCCTGGCTAGGGGTTGGCCACGCAACAGACGACACTGCCGCATAATCATGTGCCTAAGCTAGGGCAGTAGCTCTCGATTAGGGCTAAGATGGGTTTTAAGCTTAATTTGTGTTCATTTTGGTGACCAAAAGTGAATCAAATCATGCTACGTAGGTGCACAAGTGTTATACAAGTTCTCAAATTTATGTTTGACATTTTTTATTGCTTTTAAAATCTTGTTAAAGTTAGTCTTCAATTAGTGCAAAAATGATATGCATATTGTTATGCTTATGAGATAATCATAATATTTATGCAAAAATGAACAATTAATTGCTTATGAGATAAGCATTTAATTGTTGGAATTAAATGCAATTCGTGATTTATTGTTCATTTAATTATTGAATGGATGATGAATGAATGGGAAAGATCTTGAGCCTTTAATATTAATTTTATTTATTTCAAGTTGTTGAAAAGGGTTGTTTTAAATTGGGGCTTACATGCCTCTTAATTTCTATCTTACAAATATTATGAGAGTAGAATCACTAGGAGTGAGGACCTCTTTCTCTTGTAAATGTTGTATTAAGAAGAAAAGAAGATCATTGGAGGCATGAAGACCTAAGAATGTATAGGATTGTATTTTTGTAATAGCTAGAACTAATCAACCCACTTAAAATCAACTAAGTGGTGCACTTATGGCTCTATGTACACTACTTGGTTAAGCACTTAAGGAGCATGATTCGTGCATTTACTTATTTATACTTTCCATATTCTATTGATGTATGAGATGCATGACTAGAATATAGAAAATATAAATAAAAAGATAAAATTCATAAGATCTTTGCAAGCAAGAAAATCGCCCCACTTAGAAACTTTAAGTGCTTTCAAATATTAAGTCAAACTGGCTACAAATTAAAAGTAACTTTAACTAATCCATACCTCTTCCAATAGTATGTGGGATGACGACACTACCACATTTGTGTGATGTCTCACGAGTCGTAGGTCACACTTATATTGAAAAGCTATGATCACATACTTAGCATATGATGCGCCTTTGATTTGATGCTTCCCATGCATTGGTCACGAGGTGTTTAGGGTGAACATGTTCTCACTAGGAAATGAAATTTCTTGAATTCTTCTATAGGGTAAAGAATTTGATAAAATAGTAAGAGAAAAACATGATTGAAAGACTATGAACATGTTTTCAATATCAATATTCAATCATATGCTTATACTCTCTTATTTTGCCTTTTGTAGATTTTTGAAATCTCAAACTCAAAATGGCCAAGAATCCACTCAATGTTATTTTGGAAACTAGTAAGCTAACTATGCCAAACTTTAGCGATTGGTTAAGAAACCTCAAGATTATTCTAGATTCCGAAAAGAGGACTTATATGCTTGATCAAAGTCCATTAGACACCAACATTGTTGATGCTATCGATAAGGCTTGTGAATTGCTCACAAAGTTTATGGATGATGTGAAGGCACATGTAGTAGTAGGGTCCAATAATAAAATTGAAAATAAATTAAGCTATACATGCGTATAAGGTTCTAAACATGCTATCGATTCAAATTTGAATGGAGAATGAAAGCAAGGTACTAGGATCCAATTATCAAAACTTCAAAAGCATGAAATTAACTAATGTTTACTTGCATAACAAAGATCTAATCATGCTAGGGATTTCAATTTGGTGAGACCATTACCTTGAAAAGCAAAATCCAAGGAGAGACTACTGAACTCTTTACTACTCCAAAAACTATATGCAACTGGTGCAGTTAGAAGAGTGCAAAAATCTCTCAGGTGAAACTCCTATAAAAATTGTAAAAAAAATGGAGCTTAAATACCTTGAAGAACTCTCTGTTAAAATTTAGTATGGAAATACTTTCTGCAACTCCCTAGAGAAAATTGCCAAATTAGACTCTATGTTGGTGGATCTCCAAAAACTAGCAAGTCAAGTGCCTTATCTCTATTGTTAGGATCCACACACCAATTAGATCTTTCTAAATCTCTAGTCTATTAGTTGGAATAAGACCAGAGATTCAACAATGATGGAGGCCGATTTTAGGTGGGAAGGATGAAGAAGAGAGCAAAACTTTCAACATATGAATGCAATGCTTGCAAAATAGTTTTGTAAAGAATTTGCAAATATTCTAATCTTCACACCAATCATGATATATAGCTAACCTCCTCTTTCTATATCTGTATATAGATGCTGAAAATGTGTGATGCCAAGGTGGCATCACACAATGCATAAGAGGGGGGGCAATCAAGTGGGCATGCCCATGTGGCAAATGTAAATTCAAATCTCATTTGAATTTCAATTGTATCTTAATTACATTTGGAATCTCATTTCAAATCAATTAGGATGCCAATTTATATCTCATTTGAATTTTCTCTCCAAATTTCATTCTTCCCAATTAATTAAATTAAACTCTTTAATTTAATTAATTATCCCTTTACTTAACTTTTTAAGTCAAACTAGTTTAACTCCTTGAAACATTCAACTCTAAAAGCCTTAAGGAAGTGGTAGAATAAAATCGCCGAACTAACTGCCTTAACAGTGGATCTCCAAAGGCTAGCAATCCAATTGTCTTATCTCTAACAATATGATCCACACACCAATGCTAGATCTTAATCTCCTTAATATCAACTAGAAAGCAAGAAGGAGATTTGCAGAGATGATGGCTTGATTAGAGGTAGGGGAAGAAAAGAGAAAACGAGGCTTCGACACATGAGGCAACACTTGAGATTTTGAAGAAAAATATCAGAGAATTTAATTCTTCAGAAGGAGCATCATTGGCCACCCCTCTCTCCATCTATATCTATATATAGAGTGAGAATGTTGTGACGCCAAAGTGGCATCACACGTTTCTCAAGGGGGACTGCCAACTTGCTCTGCAAGTTGGCCAGTTATAATTCAAATGTGAATTTGAATTTTGTACGCATTTCAATTTCATTTGGAATCTCATTTCAAATTAATTAAAATGATATACCAAATGAACCTTTCATTTGAATTTTCCCTGTAAAATAGATTCCTCTCATTAATTATATTAAACAATTTAATTTAACTAATTAACCTTTGACTTAATTCTTAAATCAATTAGCTTAACTCTTTAAGCTAGACATAGTTAACTTAACTCGATCAATTGATGGTCATGTTGAACCAAATAATTAACTCCTTAATTATTGGTCTAATTTAACTCCTTAAATTAGTTGATCAATTTAACACTTAAATTGATCAAGCCAAAATGACCTCAACTTTCTCCACCCTCAAAATTAGTCTACAACGAGTAATTTTCAAACTATTAGAAAATTTCTTCATCATGTAGACAATGCAATTGGCTTTTGTGTGTGACCCATTAGGCTACACCATTTATTGGACATTGGCTCACATCCATTGTGACTTTTGAATACCAAATATTTGTTTTAGTTTAACCTCTTTTAAACTAATCGATTTAATTTAATTAATCTTCATTAATTAAAGAGTATCCAATCTCCATAGTCAATGTGTAATCTCAAGCCCATGAAGCCCAACTAATTGGCTGAAATGAATGCTTTGGAGAACCATTATAGCTCTATGCACACCATGCAAATACAGTCCTTTTATTTCCTATCTCCCGAAAAAGGTTTGGGATAAGATATTTGCCGACTTCCTAATAGCCACAATACTATGTCTCTATTCCTATTATTTGATTTCTCTTTAAGACCTCATCTTTAGCTATCTCTTTTTCTAAATTTTCACACAACCTTGCGCAAGGATTTTTTGGAATTGATCATTAAAGAATACATAGGAGACGCACTCGCCTTTCATGAAGACAAAGAGTCCAATCCCATCTTGGATCTCACTAACCTCCATATCTAAGTAGCTCATGGTAATCACCACTAGAATGGCCCGCTAGGTGTCCAAGGAGGAGTCAAAGCATGCGGACCTAAACACAAGGTTACCATGTGAAAACAAGTAATGCAGTAGGAACCAATCATCAAAACTTTAAAAGCATGAAATTAACTAGTGCTCACAAGCATAACAAGGATCTAATCATTATAGGGATTTATATTTGGTGAGAGCACCACCTTGAAAAGCAAAATCCAAGGAAAGCCTAGTGAATTCTTCACTATTCCAAAAACTATCTATAACTAGCACAGCTAGAAGAGCGCAAAAATTGCCCAACCAAAACTCCTTCAAAAATTCCTAAAAAATTCTTGGAGATTCTCAATGTCTCAAAAACCTTTGTGTAAAAATTTCACATGAAAAGGCCTCCTGGAATTCCCTAGAATAAATTGCCAAATCAAACTCCGTGCAGATGGATCTCCAAATTCTAGCAAGTCAGGTATCTTGCCCCTATTGTTATGATCCACACACTAATTAGGTCTTCAAAAATCTTTGGTTTGTAAGTTAGAGTAAAACTAGATATTCAATGATGGAGGCCAATTTCAGGTTGGATGGAAGAAGAAGAGAGCAAAGCTTTCAACACATGAATGTAATGCTTGCAAAATAGTTTTGGAGGGAATTTGCAAAAATTCTAATTTCACTCCTTTGATGCCATGACCGGTACTCTCTCACTGTATCTATATACAGTTGCTGAAAATGTGTGATGCTAAGGTGGCATCACACAATGCATGAAGGGGACACAGTCAAGCGGGTTGTCATGTGCTAAATGCAAATCCAAACCTCATTTCAATTTCACTTGCATCTTAATTACATTTGGAATCTTATTTCGTATTAATTAAGATGCTAATTCAATATCATTTGAATTTTCCCTCCAAAAATTATATTCTTCCCATTAATTAAATTAAACACTTTAATTTAAATTATTAACCTTTGACTTAACGATTAAGTCAAACAAGTATAACCTTTTAAGCTTAATTTTGTTAACTTAACTCTTTAAGTTAACTTGACCAATTGATGGTCATGTTGGCACCAAATAATTAACTCCTTAATTATCAGTTTAATTTAACTAGTTAAATTAGTTGATTAATTTATCAGTTAAATTAATCAAACCAAAATTGACCTTCAAAATTGGCACCTAAAAGTGGGTCTCCTAGGAGAAATTGTTTTCTAACAATTATAAAATTTTCTCCTAAAAATTAGGAAGCTAATTAGCTTTTATGTGTGATCCAATAGGTTCTACAATTCATTAGACATGGGCTCATAACTCTTTGTGACTTTTGAATATCTTATATTCATTCTAGTTTAAAACGCCTTTTAAACTAGTCGACTCAATTTAATTAATCTCTTTAATTGAAGAGTACCTAATCTCCATGGTTAATGTCCAACCTCAAGCCCACGGAGTATAACTAATTGGCCTAAATGAATATTTTGGAGAACCATTGTAGCTCTACGCTTACTATGCAAATACGGTTCTTCCATTTCCTATGTCGCTAAAGAGGCCTAGGGCAAGATATTTATTGACCTTTTTTTAAACTATCACACCACCTTGCACAAGTATTTCTTAGAATTGATCATTATAAAACACGTAAAAGATGCACTTATCCTTTACTAAAGTGAAAAGTTGGATTTCATGTTAGATCTCACAAACCTCTATGCCAAGTAGCTCATACCTAATCTCAACCTAAAAAACCTGCTAGGTGGTTAAAGAAGAGTCAAAGCATGTGGACTGGACATAAGATCACCTTGGATCTTAGGTCAGAGGACTAATAATATGCACTAGCGTAAACAAGATAACTTGCCACTACAGACTTACCACTATGGCTATCTAGTGGATTCTCTAGTAGGTTTTTAGTGCCTTGTTCTCTAACAAACACCTATTAGCATGCACTCATATCTCATATAGTTGCTCATGGAACAAAGCAATCTCCAATTTTTAGAGCTAAGCATCGATAGTGCATGTCTATCAAGATCTTAGATGCCTCATCTCATAAGATCTTATGACTTAGAAGATTTAAGATCACGACCATGTGAGACATGTTCCATGATTAGCACCTAATGAATTGACGAAGTCCTACAATCATGTGTGATCTAAAGGTTTCATCCAAAGGCTAATGAAGTGAAATAAAACATAAGATGAAGATGGCTATATAAAGAATATCATTCAATCAAGATTATTTTACAAAGAAATAGTTATAATAAGACCAAACTCAGTGGCTTGCAGGGCATTATTCCAATAATCTCCCACTTTCCCTAAAGCTAATGTCCCGTGGCCTTACCCATTTTCATAAGATGTCCTCCAAAGACATTTAGCTTTTAGGGGTTTAGACAGTGGTTCTACTACATTATCTTCTAAAGTAACTTTTATCCACTCAATTGTTACATCTATCAATTGATATGATATATCAAATGATAATGCATTTAATGTATTTAGATCATTGATGAGATATTGGCTAAAGTCCTAAATTACCTTTCAAAGACAATTATAGGCTCATGTACACTAGGCACTACATCCAACTTTTAGATGAAGTTTTTATCTAAACACCTTTCTTTTGTGGCTTCTAAAACAACAAAGTATTTCACCTTAGTAGTTATCTAGGTCATGGTGTCTAGTTGGAACTCTTCTAATACACCACATTGCCATTAAGCTAAAATATCTATCTAAAAATGGATATTAGGTCTCTACATTGGAAACTAAAATCCAAAAACTCTGCGAGTTTCAATTCTCCATTACCGTATACCATAAATAAGTCCTTAGTATTTCTCAAGGACTTGAGGATTGTTTAACGGCCTTCCAATGATGTTCTTCAAAATCAAATTAGTACCTATTCATAACACTTAGCAAATGTCCTACATCCAATCATGTACATTGAATGGTATAAAATATGCTCTATGACATGGATGTATAAGGTATGTGGGACATTCCATGTCTCTCATTATCTATCTAAGGGGTCATAGACTTGGAGAGACGAAGATCGTATCCCAAAAGAAGAAATCCCCTTTTGAATTCTTCCATACTAAACTTTTCTAGTATCTTATTCATTGTATAGGATTTGGAAAAGCCCCAGCATCTTCCCCAATCTATCTCTATAGATATTTATTCCTAATATGTATGATGCTTTTTATAAATCTTTCATGGATAATTGTATAGATAAACATGCTTTAATAGACATTCCTACCTCATTCCCAATGCAAAGGATATCATCAACATAAAGCACAATAAACTGTAAAAAACTCCTACTAGCTCTTTTGTACACACATGGTTCATACACATTTTTGACAAAGCTAAATAATTTAACTATTTTGTCAAAACGTATGTTCCAACTTTGGGATATTTGTTTGAGTCCATAATTAGATCTCTGAAGTTTGCAAACCTTTTGCTCACTCCCTTTAGATGTAAAACCTTGTGGTTGCTTCATTTATCTCCATATTGCCATTGAGGAAAGTGGTTTTCACATCCATTTATCATATCTCATAGTCATAATATGTAGCTATGGCAAGTAGAATTTGAATGGACTTAGGCATAGTGACAAGTGAAAATGTTTCCTCAAAATCAATACTAGATCTTTGAGTGTAACCTTTTGCCACTAGTCATGTCTTAAAAGTCACTACTGCTCTATCTACCTTAAGCTTTTGCTTATAGATCTACTTACAACCAATGAAAGCTATTCCCTCTGTGGATCTATCAAAGTCCATACTTTGTTTGAGTACATAAAGTCAACGTTCCGAATCTATGTCTGATATAGGTTTCTCATAGGTCTTTGGATCATTATCCAATTGTACTGTCTTATAAAGAAATCCTAACCTTTTAGGTTACTTCTTAATCCGATCTGACTTTCTAAGAGGTTGTGTGCAAGACTCTTGAAATTCATTTATTTCCACCACTTGTGGAATTTCTTGATCGTCTTGAACTTTGTCAAGTTCAACGACAATGCCATTTCTATCAAATAGAAATTCCTTTTCCAAAAAGTGGATGTTCCTTGAAATAAACACCTTTTATTCTAAAGGATCCTAGAAATAATAACCCATAGACTCTCTTGGGTATCCCACAAACTTGCACAAGATAGATCCATTTTATGTAGGTGGGAGATCTCTAAACCTTTAGATAATGGTAAAAAGGTGCTTTGCCATGCCAGATCTCATGCACCGTCTTTGGCATCAGCTTTGAAGGTACTATTCTTAGTAAGTTTACCACCGTCATTGAGGCATATTCCCAAAAGGATATAAATACATCAAAGAATCTTATCATGGAATGTATCATGTCCAGTAAGGTACGATTTCTCCTCTCAGCTACTCTATTATGTTAGGATATGCTATGTAGGGTCTATTGAGACAAAATCCCATTCTCCTTTAGATAATCAAAGAACTTTGTTCATTAAGTATTCTTTCCCTCTATCCGATCAAAAGGTTTTAATAGAAAATCCTTTTTGTTTTCCTGCTTCATTCATATACTCTTTGAACTTTTCAAAGGCCTCCAACTTATACTTCATAAGATACACATATTTATACCGACTATAATCATCAGTGAAGGTAATTAAGTAAGAATAGCCTTCTCTCCCACTAACTCTTAATGGTCTACAAACATTGCCACTAACATTTAGTACTTTGGGAGCTTCTAACTTGTTCATCCTATTTTTGGAGATATGGCCAAGTCTTTTATGTTATGAAATTGCATCTTCTTCGATATCAAATTTTCTTACTTAGTTGAAAGTGCATCAGATATAGTTAACAATCTAATATGTACAATCTTTTGTTAAGTGTACCATAAGCAATTAAAGAACCCATTCTTTAATGCCTTCAATCTCCCATTTGATTTAGAAGGTCAAAATCCTTCACTCTCTAAAATGGGAATTGAAATAATGTTCTCAACAATATATGGCACTTTATGACAAGGTTTAATACAAGTATGGAATTCTCTAAGTCTAACTTATTATACTCCCTCGGCTTTGGTCACACCTCTTGCTCCTTAGCCAAGATAGTAGATCATATTCACATCACTTAGTTCTATTCTTCTTTTAATTCTTCATAACAACTTACAAAAAAAGATATCGATATCCATGAGAAAAAAATTATCCTAAAATGCACTTCAGTAAAGTACATACCCTTTTTAAAGGTTGCAAGGTAACCCTCGCAAATAGCTTCCAATGGCTTATCTAGCCAAAGTAGAAACAAATAATATCAACTATTTCCTCTATAATTTTCTTGACTCCTCCGAATGCCTTTAACGGTTGCTTTCCCTTAAAGAAAGAACCTTTCTTTCTTTTATCTCTTTTTCTAGCACGCCTAAGGTCCATAGACTTGGAGGAGGAAACAAATGTCAAAAGTTAGCCCTTATCATGGTCATCTCCTTCTAGATCATAACTTTGATCAATAAAACTTGGCAAGGATGTGAGGATCAAATCCTCACGGAGATCATTGTCCATTACTATGTTAAAGTAGAAAACGCTTCTCCAAGCCTAATCATCTTTAGACCATAGTTGATGACACATGACTTCGCATCTATCTTAGTTTAAAAAGTCTTCTTTAACAACAAGAACTTCTCATACCTCATTTGCTTTACAGCTCTTACAAACTTTAACTTAGGTACCATTTATGCATCCTTGAAACTTTTAAAGTTTGTAGATGCCATCAAGAGATTAAGGGATAGGACAATCCTGAGCCCAATTCATTGCTTTTCATATATCTCTAGATCTACATTAATCCTAAAACGATTAGGAGTACCATGATATAGGACCTATATCCAATTCTAGGAATCTAGAATAATTTTTGAGGTTAAGTTAATCATTGAAGTTTGGCCTAATTAATTTATTAGTTTCCAAAATAATGTTGAGTGGAATTTTAGCCATTCGTATTTGAAGATTTCCAAAATCTACAAGAGGTAAAAAAAGAGAATAAGAATGTGATTGAATTTGATATTGAAAGCATGTTCATGGCCTTTCAACCATGTTTTTTTCCCAATATTTTATCAAATCTTTTAGCCCCAAGAAGAATTTAGGAAATCAAATTTCCTAGTGGGAATTAAGAACCTAATGATTTGCCAATGGACCCCTATGATCGAGTGCCATCCACGAGCAATCAAAAGGTAAGCAACTTTTGCTAGTTGCATCTCATGCAACTCTTGATATATTTTGTATCACTTTTCATATAAACCTATGTGATCATACTATTGAAACTGTGCCTCACAAACCAATTAGCCATGTAAACTATTTCATTATAAGATAATCTTGATTGAATGATATTCATTATATAGCCATCTTCATCTTATGCTCTTTGTTTACTTCACTTACATTTTGATAAAGCCCCTAGATCACACATGACTACAAGCCCTAGTCACGCATTGGGTGGTGATCATGGAATAAGTTTTACATGATCATGATCCTAAGTCTTCCAAGTTATAAGATCTTATGAGACAGGACATCTAAGATCTATATAAACTTACACTAATGATACATAAATTCCAGGCTTAAATGTTGCTCTGTTCCATGAGCAATCCCATATGAGATATTGATGCATAGTAGTGGGTTCATGTTAGAGAACAAGGTACTGACTCGTATAGAGAATCCACTAGATAGCAAGTCAGTAGTGGCAAGCTCTCTTGCTTACGCTAGTACATATTATTAGTCCTTTGACCTAAGGATCCATGGTAACCGTGTGTTTGGCCCTTAAGCTTTGACTCTTCCTTGGTCACTTAGCAAGCTACTCAAGTAGAGATTGGGCATAAGCTGCTAGACATGGAGATTTATTAGATTTAAGGAGGAATCTGACTCCTCATCTTTATGAAGGGTGAGTTCATATCCTATATGTTCTATAATTATTGATTCCCAAAAGTTCTTGTGCAAGGTAATGTGATAATTTGGGAAGGTGTTTCCATAGATGAGGTCACAAAAGGAATCAAAATTTAAGAATAGAAGTATAGTATCAAGGCTATTAGTAAGCTGACTAATATCTTACCTTGGGCCTCTTTTAGGAGATAAGATATGGAAAGATCGTATTTGCATGGTATGTGTAAGCCAGAATGAGTCTTCAAGAGCATTCATTTCAGCTAATTAGTTGTGTTCCATGGGCTTGAGGTTGGATATCAACCATGGAAATTAGGTATCCTTCAATTATTTAGATTAATTAAATTGAGTCGCTTAATTTAAAAGAGTTTAAACTGACATGAATATTTGATATTCAAAAAGCCACAAGGAGTTGTAAGCCCAAATCCAATGAATGGTAGAATGTAATGTGTCACACATAAAAGCTAATAATATGGTCTATTGAAGGAAGGAGAGATTTCTAAGAGTTAGAAAATTCAAGACCGGTTTTAGAGAAGGTAAAATTGTAGTCATTTGGGATTGATCAATTTAAATGTTAAATTGGTCAAATTAATTTAAGAGTTAAATTAAGATTAGTTGATTAAAGGTTAATTAATTGATGTCACATGACTATCAATTCGTCAAAATTAATTTAAGGGTTAAATTGATTTTGACTACCTTAAATAGTTAAGCACTTTGACATAAGAGTTAAGTTAAATTATTATTAATTAAATTAAAGTGTTAATTTAATTAAGTTGGGGAGTTAATTTTTGGAGAGAATAATTAAATAAAGGGTTCATTTAATATGAATTGGAATTTAATTACAAGACATTTCATAGGATGAAAAATGTGCTTCAGTTAATATTCTTGTTCATTAATCACAAGTTAGTGGCCACCTTGACATGGACAATTTGCATCACCTCTTGAGGATGGTGTGTGACCACACACCATCCCAGTCCTATATATGGATATAGGAGGACAGCTGGCCATAGTGTGTGAGGTGTGCATGTTTAGTGTGATTTTCTCCCAACAACATTGTGAAGTGGAAATCTACTTTTGTTAGTCTCCTATTAATCTTGCCAACGCCCTCCACCTTCCACCTATATATTCCTAGCATTGCTTCCTTAATTCTATGTAGATATTCCAGCCATTCTATAGAGAATAGGCCATAGATTTGGTGTGTGGACTTTTACATGGCAATCTATTTTGGTTGCTCTTGCTCTTGTTGGAGCAGTTTCTGGCAGCCGATTCTTGCTTGTTTTGGGAGTACCTCTGGTGTTCTAATTAGACTGAATTTTGATTTTTAGAATCCTCAAAGGGTTGAGACATTCCAATAAAAATTTCAGCCAAAAAGGAGGAGTCCATCTAAGGGAAAATTAGTGGTGATTTTGCTACGCTGGTGAAGAGTCTGTTCAATTGTTGAAGAGAGTTTTTCTCTTACTCTTCAATTTCTAATTTCACCCAGGTATTTTCCTCTTCTAAATGTAAATTCCATGCATGTCTAGATTCTTTGGGTTTTGTGTGGGCTAGTTTATTTAGGTTTTGTTTTTTAAATATTTAGATCCTAGTGCCAAACAAACCTTTGCATATGCTATCTATATTACTAAGTGTTAAGTCAAACCCATCAATCAAACTTTTTCTTAAGATAGCCTCATGTCATCCCCCATGATTGAGTGCTAATGCATGAGAGTTCCTGAATTAAAGGTGAATCTCATTCTAAATGTATACTCACAGCTTTCCTTCTAAGTGTGACCCCCATGTTGAGTGCCATCACACAAAATCGGCAACATCCTCATGGCATACACTATTGGTAGAAAGCTTGGATTAATTAAACTCATTTAACTTGAATCCATTTTGACTTAACATTTGAAAACTACTTAAAAATTCTAAGTGGATGATTTTTGCGTGCAAAGATCTCATCATTTTTATTTTCTTATTTAGATTCTCTATATCCTAATTATGCATCTCATACATCAAGAGAATATGGAAAGTGTAAATAAGTACATGTGCCTAGCATGCTCCTTGGGTGGGAAAATCATGAGCCTAACCAAGTGACACACTTAGAGCCATAAGTGTATCACTCAATTGATTTTAAGTGGGTTGATTAAGCTAAACTATTACATGAGTGTATCCCATACATTCATGAATCTTCAGGTCTCCTTGGATCCCCTTTGCTCCTCGTAACTCTTACAAGAGAAAGAAAACATTACTCTAAGTATTTTACTCTCATAACTTTTATAAGATAGAACAAAAGGCATGCAAGCCCCATTTAATACAACCCATTTCAATAATTTGAAATAAATAATATCAATATTAAAGGCTCATGATCATCCCCATTCATTCATTATTCATTTAACTATTAAATAAACAATAAATAAATCTAAAATTAACAATTAATTTCAATAATTGAATTCTTATCTTGTAAATAAATAATTGACCAAGCAAAGATAAGCATAACTATTATGCATCTCATTTTTGCAACAATTGTAGATCAACTTTAACAAGATTTAACATGCAATTAAAAATGTCAAACATAGTTTTGAAAACTTGCACAACACTTGTGCATCCATTGTGTATGATTTAAATCGGTTTTTAGTCACTTAAAGAACCAAAAGAAGGCTCAAAACTCGATCAACCTTAAACATGGGACTGCTGGTCGAGGCAAGCTCATGGTTGGGCAGAAACTTTCAACCATTGCCCTACCATGGCTGCCATACACAGGCAGCTCCCCTGTTTTGGGGTCAAGACTGAATCAAGCCTATTTTTGCTTAACTTTTGTGCACCAAAAACTTTAGAACACCTCATAAACATTAAAACATAAATTAAGGATGAAATTTCAGATCTAAAACACCTTTCAAAATTGAAATTTCAAGTGCTCAATCATGCTTCAAAAATCAAGTTCAAGTGAGAATCAAATTCTCCAAAAATCTCCAACCAAACTCCAATCTCATTGGATCCAAAAATGACCAAAACTCCTTCAGCCACAAATCAACATGCTATATCAACATATAACATCAATTAATGCCAAATCAACATTCAACATTAATCACTATGAATTAAAACATACTAACTACATGAATTGACACTTAAATCACATAATAGCATGCTTTCACTTCATCATTCAAGGAGCCACACACAATATCAACCAAATACTTATATCCACCAATTGAATCAAGAATTTGGTGATCTAGATTAATCCATAACATTATTCAATCAACAAAGAAAAATCCAAATCTAAGCATGATTTAGGCTCCGATACCACTTGAAAGCAAGTAACGCACAAGGATCTAATTATCAAATTATCAAAAACATGAAATTAACTAGTGCTTACTAGCATAACAAGGATCTAATCATGATAGGGACTCAAATTTGGTGACAGCATTACCTTGAAAAGCAAAATCCAAGGAAAGACTAGTGAACTTTTCATTATTCTAGAAATTATCTGCAACTAGCACAGCTGGAATAGTGTGAAAATTGCCCAACCAAAACTCCTCCAAAAATTCCAAAAAAGTTACTGAATCTTATAAACACCTTTAAAAACTCTCTGTAAAAATGTTGGATCAAAAAGCCTTCTATAACTCCCTATAAAAAATTTCCAAATCGGACTTTGTGCAAGTGGATCTCCAAAATATAGCAAGTCAAATGCCTTGCCTCTATTGTTATGATCCCGCACCAATTAGGTCTTCCATGATCTTTGGTCTGTAAGTTGGAGTAAGACTAGATATTCAACAATGGTGAAGGCTGATTTTAGGTTGGAAGGAAGAAGAAGGGAGCAAGGCTTTCAAAACATGAATGCAATACTTGCACATGGTTTTGGAAGGAATTTGCAAAGATTCTAATCTTCACACATTTGATGCTATGATCGATCCTCTCTCTCTATATATCTACATACAAATGCTAAAAATATGTGATGCCAAGGTGGCATCACATAATGCATGAGAGGGGGCAATCAAGTGGGTTGCCATGTGGTAAATACAAATCCAAATCTCATTTGCATCTTGTTTACATTTGGAATCTCATTTAAAATTAATTAAGATGCTAATTCAAAGCACATTTGAATTTTCCCTCCAAAAAATATATTCTTCCCATTAATCATTAATTAAATTAAACACTTTAATTTAATTAATTAACCTTTGACTTAACGATTAAGTCAAGCAAACTTAACTCTTTAAGCTTAATTTTGTTAACTTAACTTTTTAATTTAACTTGACCAATTGATGGTCTAATTTAACTCTTTAAATTAATTGGTCTAATTTAACTACTTAAATTAATTGATTAGTTTAACACTTAAATTTATCAAGCCAAAATTGACCTTCAAAATTAGCACATAAAAATTGGTCTCCTAAGAGAAATTTTTTCCTAACAATTAGAAAATTTTCTCCTAAAAATTAGGAACCTAATTGGCTTTTGTGTGTGACTCAATAGGTTCTACTGTTTATTGGATATTAACTCACAACTCCTTATGAATTTTGAATATCTTATATTTATTTTAGTTTAAAACTCATTTTAAACTAGTCGATAGCCCTACACTTACCATGCAAATACGGTCCTTCCATCTCATATCTCTCGAAAGAGATCTAGGGCAAGATATTTATTAGCTCTCAAGTAGCCTCAATACTATGCATCTATTCTCAATGTTCAATTCCCCCATCTGACTTTTCCTTTAAAAAACTCCTTTTCCAAACTATCACCCCACCTTGCACAAGGATTTCTTATTATTGATCATTATAGAACACATAGGAGATACACTTGCCCTTCACTAAAGTGAGGAGTTGGATTCTATCTTGGATCTCACAAACCTTTATGCCAAGTAGCTCATACCCAATTTCAACCCAAAGAACCCACTTTGTGGTCAAGAAAAGTCAAAGCATGAGGACTAAACACAAGGTTACTATAGATCTTTAGGTCAAAAGACTAATAATATGCACTAGCCTAAATAGGAGAACTTGCCACTACCAACTTGCCACTACGGCTATCTAGTGGATTCTCTGGTGGATCTTTTGTGGCACCCTATCTCAAGATAGCACCTAAGTTGAGGTGCCACTCAGTTCAGTCTCAAATCTCACTCCATGTCTTAAAATTTTTCTTGTAGCAAACAATAGGCAAATAAAAAATAATTCTCTTCAAATCCTTCAAGAAATGCATAGTACTTTAAGTTAACACACTATGGGCAAAATATCCAAATACATAACATTTACAAATCTCATTCCTTCATAAACATTCAAGATATATCACATCTCAAACTAACTTAACATACATGGGTTCATATATACAACCAAAAGTCTGGTATATTACAAAATGCGATCACGCTTGAGGACCTCGTTCACCATCTATGCCTATTTGAAAGAAATCAAAATAATGTAGGAGGGTAAGTCCTAAGGACTCGATGAGGAAAATATATCACATGAGATAGAGGGGAAAATATTGAATATAAACACTACTAAACAAATTTGTTAGTAACAAATCAGATAATCATATCATGATTAAAAGAAATTCTTATTTACATTCATAAAAACATGAAACATGTAAACATTTAGCAGACTTGTTGGCATCCTTATCGCTCCTAGATCAAATTATAATTGTGAGTACCAAGCATCGATGCAATATAAACAAGAATTTCCTTATCACTCCATTGCTTGAGCACTCAGCTCGGCAGATAATAACTTATTTTATGGCATGGTCATAGTTTGCTATCTCCAACTACCTGTAAATCAAGATTTTAAGTGGGTACTAGCCAAAAAGACCTGTGTCTATCTATTTATTTTGCCCGACTGTCTTTCAGACCAAGCCTAAACCCATATCTTCTGTGGTGTCTCTCTGGGTGAAACCTGCCCATGGCATCCCATAGGTTGGAAAGATATAATACCAATAGATAAGAATTCAAGTTTTAAAATAATAACCACGAGTATAATTAAGTGATCTAGTGCTGAAATCTAGAGGTGCTCACAAGGACAAACTTAAGAGAAGCCCCCATTGTTCATGCCCTGTCAATTAGTATGGCTCTTTCCTCTACCTAACACACATTTTTCAGTATTGATAGAACAATACATTTAAAAAAAATCAAGAATATAACAAAGCACAAGTTTGGAACAATCAGCTTACATATTATACTAGCCAGCAAGGCCATTTTGGGTTGAAAAATAAATCAACATGTAATACATGGTCAGCCGACAAAACTATGGGGTACAAGAGACAAGAAAGGAATAATATAATAGGAGTTCTGGATACTAGAACAGAAGCAAGTAGTGCATACTAACAGAAATAAGAATTTACAAACATACCCTTACGGGGGTTCACAACACACAAATACTAGATATTTATTGAGATTTCCAGAAATATATAGATTTCAAGAAAAAGGGTACAGTTAACACATAATAGAAACCCTAATAGAGGTGCAACAAATATTGATTAAGCTTGAACAAAGCAATTAATGTTTGGTAGACCCTCACTTCTTATAGTTTCAGCAAAATCATGAAAGCCCACAATCTACTGATCGATAGGACCTATTTCATTGTCACCTAATCAAAATAATATATTCATAATCAAAATTCATATTAAACTCTAATAGTCTTCTACAATTACGTCATTACTATTCCAAAATCATTAACCCATTGATTATCACGACAATAAGGACCCAGTAGATACTATCTACACAAGGCATTAATTAAATTGATCATTTGTGAAATAGCCATGAGGTTTATATATATCAGTTCCAAAATTAGTAAGATATCATGTCCTTAATCACATAATTATTCACATGATATCATATTAAATCCACCACAATAACTTAATTTCTTCAAAATCAATCTTTGACTAATACCACTTAGGTCTTACATTATATAATCCTCAATGTATAGTTAATAACTTAAATAACCTATTTATTCTATGTTTGGCATATAACATGACATGATCGGGTCCTCAAAACCATACAATGCCCTTGCATGAGAGATTATACACTTGCATATATATATATATATATGTAGATCAACCATACTAAATTTCTTAATCTAGACATAACACATGGTTTAATGGAAAGAATGGTACAACATACATACATGTACATATAAACCCATTTTAAGCCCTAATCTAAGAGTTGACCAATCAGAGTTTTGAAACCACAAACTAATTACATGGTTGCATTTATCACGTTGAGGAGGTAAAACTGCCTCTTCACCATTGCCAATGGAGAAACCCAAAGCCACCACCAAACAGCTCATCTCGAGCTCCTGAGTCCAATGCTGCCAACCATTTGAAATTTCATGGCTTGGAACATCTTCAACTGCCACCACAAAGTCCTCAAAGCTCACTTGGTCCGCCGATTTTCACCTTCACCGCCATGTGAAACCCTCATGCAATAGTACCATATGGTCCCCAAGCTAAGAGACTCTAGAAAAGCTACCTAGAAGTTCAATTAGGCCATTTATTCGTTGTCACCCATCGAGCTACCATGGTGCATCTTCTTAAACCTACCATTTCTCGTTTCAGCCATACATAGAGGGTGTGAGTATAATCGGAGGTGTGGGGACTATTTTGGTTAGTTTAGTTTAGTGATAGGGTGGTTGTCGGTGCAAGATAGTTGATGGTTAGAGTGGTAATGATGAAGGAGAAAAATGAAGAAGAAAATGGCTTTGCTGCAATTTTCAAACTTTTATAAAATTAAA
>JACGDI010005326.1:477150-734468 GCA_014898725.1 Jacaranda copaia | reverse complement strand
CTCTTCACTGGTGCAGCAGAATCACCACCAATTTTCCCTTAGATGGACTTCTCCGTTTTGGATAAACATTTTGTTGGAACTCCTTAACCCTTTGAAAATTATTCAGTCCAAATTTTAGGTTAATCAGAACACCTGAGGTACTCCTAGAAGAAGCAAAAACCAGCTGCTAGAAACTGCTCTAGTCAAGAGCAAAAGCAACCAAAATAGATTACCTCTAATGTAAAAGTCCACACACTAAATTTATGGCCTATTCTCTACAAAAAGGCTGGAAAATCTACAGAGAATAAGGGGAGAAAAGCTGGGAATATTGAGGTGGAAGGAGGAGGGAGAAGGAAAGAGTGATGGGAGGCTAACAACTTAGATTCCTACTACATATTATTGTTAGGAGAAAAATCACACAAAATGTGCACACCTCACACACCATATGGCTGGCCACTCCACTATATCTATATATAGGAGTGGTCACACACCTCCCACAAAGAGGTGATGCCAAGTGTTCCTTGCTTAGGTGGCCACTAACTTCGTGATTAGTGAATTTAATTGAAACACAAATTACATCTAATGATATGTCTTGCAATTAAATTCTAATTCTTATTAAATGAACTCTTAATTTAATAATTCTCCCAAAAATTATCACTCCAACTTAATTAAATTAAATAATTTAATTTAATTAATAATTATTTGACTTAACTTTTAAGTCACAGCACTTAACATTTTAAGCTAGCTAAATTTAACTCAACCCTTAAATTTATTTTGACAAATTGATAGTCATGTAACATCAATTCATTAACCTTTAATTATTTTATCTTAATTTAAATATTAAATTAATTTTACCAATTTAACATTTAAATTGATCAAGTTAAAATGACTATAATTTTACCTTCTCCAAAAAATCGATCATGAATTTTCTAACTCTTAGAAAATTCGCCTTCCTTCAATAGACCAGTCATTGGATTTTGTGTGTGGCCTATTAGGTCTTACCATTAATTGGACATAGGCTCACAACTCCTTGTGACTTTTAGAGTATCAAATATTCACTTTAGTTTAACCTCCATTAAATTAAGCGACTCAATTCAATTAATCTCATTAATAGAAAATTACCCAATCTCCATGGTAGATATCCAACCTCAAGCCCATGGAGCCCAACTAATTGGCCAAAATGAATGCTCTTGAAAAATCATTCTAGCATTACGCATACCATGCAAATATGATCCTTTCATCTCTTATCTCTCGAAAAGGGCCTAGGGCAAAATATTTATCAACTTCCTAATAGCCTCGATACTATGTTTCTATTCTTAAAGTTTGATTACCTTTTTGATCACATCTTTGGAAATGCCTTCCCAAATTATCACATCACCTTGCGCAAGAATTTCTTAGATCACATCTTTTTATCATTATAGAACACAAAAGAGATACGCTTGCCCGTCACAAAGATAAGGAGTTGGATTCCATCTTAGATCTCACAAACCTATATGTCAAGTAGCTCATACCCAATCTTAACTTATAAAATCTATTAGGTGATCAAGGAAGAGTCAAAGCATGAAAGCTAGACACAAGATTATTGGAATAGTGCCCCGTAAGCCAATTGGATTAACCTTGTAAACTATTTTCTCTTAAGACAATCTTAATTGGATGATATTCATTATATGGCCATCTTCATCTTGTGCTCTTTATTTATTTCACCAGTATTTAGATGAAGCCCCTAGATCACACAAGATTATAGGACTTGGTCATGTACTGGGTAGTGATCATGGAATAAGTCTCACATAATTTGAATCTCAAATCTTCTAGCTCATAGAATCTTATGAGACAAGGTATCCAAGATCTAAATAAACTTGCACTAAAAATGCATAAATCCAAGGATTGGAGATTGCTCGGTTCCATGAGCAACTATATGAGATGCGAAAGCATGTTAGTAAGTGTTTGTTAAAGAACAAGGCACTGAAAATAAGTCGGAGAATCCACTAGATAGCTATAGCGGCAAGTTGATAGTGACTAGTTCTCCTATTTACGTTAGTGCCTATTATTAGTCCTTTAAGTTGAGGGTCCATGGTAACCTTGTATTCGGTCCTCATGCTTTGACTCTTTCTTGACCACCTAGCGGTACTTTTAGGTTGAGATTAGGTATAAGCTACGTGGCATGGAGGTTTATGAGATCCAAAATAGAATCTGACTTCTCATCTTTTTGAAGGGCAAGTGCATCTCTTATGTGTTCTATAATATTCGATTCCAAGAAATTCTTGCGCAAGGTGATACAAAAATCTGGGAAGGTATTTCTAAAGATGAGGTCACAAAGGAAATCAAACATTAAGAATAAAAATATAGTATCAAGGTTATTAGAGAACTGATAAAATTCTTGCCCTAAGCCTCTTTCGAGAGATAAGAGATGGAAGGACCATATTCACATGGTATGTGTAATGCTAGAATGATTTTTCAAGAGCATTCATTTTGGCCAATTAGTTGGGCTCTATGGGCTTGAGGTTGGATATCTACCATGGAGATTAGGTAATCTTCTATTAATGAGATTAATTGAATTGAGTCGCTTAATTTAATGGAGGTTAAACTAAAGTGACTATTTGATACTCCAAAAGTCACAAGGAGTTGTGAGCCTATGTCCAATGAATGGTAAGACCTAATGGGCCACACACAAAATCCAATGACTGGTCTATTGAAGGAAGGAGAATTTTCTAAAAGTTAGAAAATTCATGATCAATTTTTTGGAGAAGGCAAAATTGTAGTCATTTTGACTTGATCAATTTAAATATTAAATTGGTAAAATTAATTTAATATTTAAATTAAGATAAAATAATTAAAGGTTAATGAATTGATGTTACATGACTATCAATTGGTCAAAATAAATTTAATGGTTGAGTTAAATTTAACTAGCTTAAAATGTTAAGTGCTATGACTTAAAAGTTAAGTCAAATGATTATTAATTAAATTAAATTATTTAATTTAATTAAGTTGGAGTGATAAATTTTGAGAGAATTATTAAATGAAGAGTTCATTTAATAAGAATTAGAATTTAATTGCAAGACATATCATTAGATGTAATTTGTGCTTCAATTAAATTCACTAATCATGAAGTTAGTGGCCACCTAAGCAAGGAACACTTGGCATCACCTTTTTGTGGGAGGTGTGTGACCACTCCTATATATAGATATAGTGGAGTGGCCAGCCATATGGTGTGTGAGGTGTGCACATTTTGTGTGATTTTTCTCCTAACAATAATATGTAGTAGGAATCTAAGTTGTTAGCCTCCCATCACTCTTTCCTTCTCTCTCCTCCTTCCACCTCAATATTCCCAGCTTTCCTCCCCTCATTCTCTGTAGATTTTCCGGCCCTTTTGTAGAGAATAGGCCATAAATTTAGTGTGTGGACTTTTACATTAGAGGTAATCTATTTTGGTTGCTTTTGCTCTTGACTAGAGCAGTTTCTAGCAGCTGGTTTTTGCTTCTTCTAGGAGTACCTCAGGTGTTCTGATTAACCTAAAATTTGGACTGAATAATTTTCAAAGGGTTAAGGAGTTCAAATAAAATGTTTATCCAAAATGGAGAAGTCCATCTAAGGGAAAATTGGTGGTGATTCTGCTGCACCAGTGAAGAGTTTGTTTGATAGTTGAAGAGAGTTTTCTTGCTCTTCGAATTTTCTACTTTCACCCAGGTATTTTCCTATTCTAAATTTGAATCCTATGCATGTCTAGATCCTTATAGTTCTACGTGGGCTAGTTTATTCAATATTTTTGAAAATATTTGGATCTTAGTGCCACACAAACCTTCAATGAGAATTTGGGGGCTAGATTCTTTTAAGGGGGGAGTCTGTTACACCCATGAAAGTTGGTATTCTGAAAAATAAGAATTTAGAGTGCAAGAAATTGGTTGATAGGATTTAGGGTTAAAAAAATAAATAAAAAAGGACCTGATTTTAATTATTTTAAAAATTTTTAGGGTCAAATTTATAATTTTGATGAACTTGATTTAGCACTTTTTTGTAATTAAAGGGGTTTGTATGGAAGAACCTTGGTCATTGGGGTCAAAGTTCTAATTTTCAATAACTGAAAAGGTTTAATTGAGGATTGTTCAAAAATCCTTTGGGCCAGTCTACAAAATTAAAAAATTTAATTTTATAAAAGTTTGAAAATTGCAGCAAAGCCATTTTCTTCTTCATTTTCCTCCTTCATCATTACCACTCTAACCATCAACTATCTTGCACCGACAACTACCCTATCACTAAACTAAACCAACCAAAATAGTCCCCACACCTTCGATTACACTCACACCCTCTATGTATGGTTGAAATGAGAAATGATAGGTTTAAGAAGATGCACCATGGTAGCTCGATGGGTGACAACGGATAAATGGCCTAATTGAACTTCTGGGCAGCTTTTCTAGAAGCTCTTAGCTTGGGGACCATATGGTACTATTGCATGAGGGTTTCACATGGTGGTGAAGGCGAAAATCGGCGGACCAAATGAGCTTTGAGGACTTTGTGGTGGCAATTGAAGGTGTTCCAAGCCGTGAAATTTAAAATGGTTGGCAGCATTGGACTCAGGAGCTCGAGAGGAGCTGTTTGGTGGTGGCTTTGGGTTTCTCCAGTGGCAATGGTAAAGAGGCAGTTTTATCTCCTCAACACGATAAATACGACCGTGTAATGAGTTTGTGGTTTCAAAACTCTGATTGGCCAACTCTTAGATTAGGGCTTAAAATGGGTTTATATGTACATGTATGTATGTTGTATCATTCTTTCCATTAAACCATGTGTTATGTCTAGATTAAGAAATTTAGTATGGTTGATCTACATATATATATATATATGCAAGTGTATAATCTCTCATGCTAGGGCATTGTATGGTTTTGAGGACCCGATCATGTCATGTTATATGCCAAACATAGAATAAATAGGTTATTTAAGTTATTAACTATACAAATGTTTTGCTCAAGGCCTCTTTTAGGAGATAAGAGACAGAAGGATTGTATTTGCATGGTACGCATAATGCTAGAATGGTTCTTCAAGAGCATTCATTTTGGCCAGTTGGGCTCCTTGGGCTTGAGATTGGAAATCGACCATGAAAATTGAGTATTCTACAATTAATGAGATTAATTGAATTGAGTTACTTAGTTTAAAGAAGTTTAAACTAAAGTGAATATTTGATATTCCAAAAGTCACAAGGAGTTGTGAGCCCATGTCCAATGAATGGTAGAACCAAATGGTTCATACATAAAAGCTAATGACATGGCCAATTGAAGGAAGGAGAATTTTCTAAAAGTGAGAAAATTCATGACTAATTTTTGGAGGCAAAATTGTAGTCATTTTAGTTTGATCAATTTAAATGTTAAATTGATCAAATTAATTTATGAGTTGAATTAAGATAAATTAATTAAAATTTAATTAATTAATGTCACATCACTATCAATTGGTCAAAATTAATTTCAGGATTAAGTTAATTTTGACTAACTTAAATTGCTAAGCACTTTTACTTAAGAGTTAAGTTAAATGATTATTAATTAAATTTAAAGTGTTTAATTTAATTAAGTTGGAGAGATAATTTTGGAAGAATTATTGAACGAAGAGTTCATTTAATAAGAATTTGAATTTAATTGCAAGACATTTCATTAGATAAAATTTGTGCTTCAATTAAATTCACTAATCACAAAGTTAGTGGCCACCTAAGCAAAGGACATTGGTATCACCTCCTTGTGGGAGGTGTGTGACCATTCCTATATAAGAATATGATAGAGTGGCTGGCCAGGTGTGTGAGGTGTGCACATTTTGTGTGATTTTTCTCCCAACAATATTATGTAGTGGAAATCTAAATTGTTAGCCTCCCATCACTCTTTCTTTCTCCCTCTTCCTTCCTCCTCAATATTCCCGGCCTTCTTCCCCTCATTCTCTATAGATTTTCCATCCTTTCTGCAGAGAATAGGCTATAGATTTGGCATGTGGGCATTTACACTAGAGGCAATCTATTTGGTTACTTTTGCTCTTGACTAGAGCAGTTTCTGGTAGTTGATTTTTGCTTCTTTTAGGAGTATCTCTAGTGTTCTGATCGACCTAAAATTTGGATTGAAGACTCTTCAAAGGGCTAAGGATCTCTAGTAAAAATTTCAACTAAAATAGAAGAGTCCATATATGGAAAAATTGGTGGTGATTCTACTGCACTGGTGAAGAGCCTATTTGATGGTTGAAGAGAGTTTTCTTGCTCTTAAAATTTATGGTTTCACCTAAGTATTTTCCTCTTCTAAATCTGAATCCTATACATGTCTAGATTCCTATAGTGTTATGTGGGCTATTTTATTCAATTTTTTTTTTTTAAATATTAGGATCCTAGTGCCTCACAAACCTTCAAAGGTTACAATAGACCCTTAAGTTAGAGGACTAATAATATACACAAGCATAAGTAGAAAAACTAGCCACTATCGACTTATCTCTTCAGCTATCTAGTGGATTGTTCAGTGGGTCTTTAGTATTTTGTTCTCTAACAAGCACTCACTAACTTGCACCCGTATCTCATACAGTTGCTCATGGAATGAAGCAATCTCCAATCTTTGGATTTATGTATCGTTAGTGCACGCTTATTCGAATCTTAGATTCCCCATCTCATAAGATCCTATGACTCAAAAGTTTTAAGATCACAATTATGATAGACTTATTCCATGGTCACCAAACTAAGTCTCACAGTCATAAGTGATCTAAGTGCTTTATTCAAATACCAGTGAATTGAAATAAAGCATAAAATGAAGATGGCCATATCAAGAATATCATTCAATTAAGTTCGTAACACAAGTGAAATAGTTTATAAGGCTAATCTCATTGGCTCATAGAGCACTATTCCAACAATCTTCCACTTGCCCTAAAGCCAATGCCTTATGGCCTTGAGACCCATCTTCATAAGATATCCTACAAAGACCTTTAGCTTTTAGAGGTTAACATAGTGGTTCTACTATCTTCTCTTCTGAGGCAACTTTTATTCACTCAATTGTCACCTTTATCAATTGATATCATATATCAAATGATAATGCATCTAATATGTTTGGATTACTGATGAGATCTTGGCTCAAGTCCTAAATTGTCTTCCATAGATAATCGTAGGCTTATGCATGCTAGGCACTACATCTAACCCTTTGATGAAGTTTTTATCCAAACACTTTCCTTTGTAGTTTCCAAAACTACAAAGTATTTCACCTTAGTGGTTATCTAGGCTGTGGTGTCTAATTGGAACTCTTCCAACACACCATGCCGCCATTAAAGTAAAATATATATTCAAAAGTGGATATTAGGTCATCTATATTGGATTGGAAACTAATATCCAAAAACTCTGCGAGTTTCAATTCTCCATTATCGTATACTAAAAATAAATCTTTAGTTCTTCTCAAGTACTTTTGGAGTGTTTTTACAGCTAACTAGTAACTCACAACAAGATTGGATTGGAATGTACTCATAACGCTTAGTGAGTGTGCCGCATCCCATCTTGAACATTGAATGGCACACAATTATGCTCCATGTTGTAGATGCATAAGGTATGTGGGACATTTTGTGCCTCTCATTAACAGTTTAAGGGGCCATAAATTTTGAGAGGCTATAATCACATCCCATAAAGGAAGAATTCCCTCTTAGATTCTTCTATTCTAAACCTCTTTAGTATTTAGTTCAATGTACAAGATTTGGGAAAGCCCTAGCATCTTCCCAGACCTATCTCTATATATACATACTCCTAATACATATGATGTATTTCCCAAGTCTATCATGGAGAATAGTATAGATAACCATACTTTAGTACACTCTAATATTCCTACCTTATTCCTAATGAGAAGGATGTCATCAATATGAAGCCCAATAAACTATATATTACTCCCACTAGCCCACTTATACAGATGAGGTTCATACACCTTTTTTACTAAGCCAAACAATTTGACTATCTTATCAAAAATGTACGTTCTAAATTTGGACATCAATTAGAGTCCATAAATGGAACTCTAGAGTTCGCAAACTTTTTGCTCACTCTGTTTGGATGAAAAAACCTTGTGGTTGCTCCATATAAATTTCTTCTTCAATGTCACCATTGAGAAAAGTGGTTTTCACATCCATTTGCCATATCTCATAGACATAATATATAGCTATAGCAAGTATAATCCAAATGGACTTAGGCACAGCGATTGATGAAACGATTTCCTTAAAATTGATACCGAGTCTTTGAGTGTAACCCTTTTCCACTAGATGTATTTTAAAAGTTATCATTCCTCTATCTACCCGAAGCTTTCGCTTCTAGATCCACTTGCAACCAATAGAAACTATTCCCTTTGGTAGATCTACTAAATTCCATACTTTGTTTGAGTACATAGACTTTATTTCGGATCTCATGACTTCAAGCTAATATCCTAAGTCTATGTCCAACATAGCTTCTTCATAGGTCTTTGGATCTCTATCCGATTGACCCATCTCATAAAATAATTCAAACTCTTTGGGTTACTTCTTGATCAAGTCCAACCTTTTCAGAGGTCATGTGTGAGGTTCTTTGATATTTATTTATTTCTACCTCTTATGGGATTTATTGATTGTCTTGAACTTCACCAAGTTCAATTGTAATGCCTTCTTCTATCTTATAGAAATTTCTTTTCCAAAAAGGTGGTATTCCTTAAAATAAACATATTTTGTTCCAAAGGATCATAAAAGTAATAATCTATAGATTCTCTTGGGTATCCTATAAACTTGCACAAAATAGATCTACTATCTAACTTATCTCCCACTATCCGTCTCACGTAGGCAGGAGATCCCCAAACCCTTAGATAATGGTATGAGGGTGCTTTACCATGCCATATCTCATATAGTATTTTTGACACTGACTTTAAAGGTACTACACTTAATAACTTCACTACTGTCATTAAGCATATCCTTAAAAGGATATAGGCATATCAAAGATGCTTATTATAAACGTACCAAGTCTAACACGGTATGGTGTCTCCCCTCGGCTACTCCATTGTGTTGGGGTATGCCAGGTGGAGTCTATTGAGAGAGAATCCTATTCTCCTACAGACAATCCAAGAATATGATACTCAAGTATTTTTCCTCCCAATCTAATTGAAGGGCTTAATACTAAGTCCCTTTTACTTTTCTACTTCATTGTTATACTCTTTGAACTTTTCAAAGGCCTAGGACTTGTACTTCATGAGATACTTTTGTTCGAATCGACTATTACAATTGATGAAAGTGATGAAGTAAAAATAGCCTTCTCTCCCACTAACTCGAAGTGGTCCACAAACATTCATATGGATCAAATCCAAAGGATTTATGGAGGGCTCCATTTATCCTACAAAAAGAGCTTTGGTCATTTATCCTATCAAACAAGATTCACAAGTAAGAAGGTTCTCAATGCCACTAACATTTATTGCTTTGAAAGCTTCTAACTTGTTTATCCTAATTTTTAGAGATATGACCAAGATTTGTGTACCACATTATGGCATTATCTAGGATATCTAATTTCTTACTTAGTTGAGAGTGCATTAGTAATGGTTGAGAATCCAATGTGTACAATCCTTTGTTATTTATACCACAAGCAACTAAAGAACTTATTCTTTAATACATTCAATCTCCCATTTGATGCAAAAGGATCAAATCCTTCGCTATCCAAAAATGAGAACTGAAATAATATTCTTAACAATATATGGTACTATATAAGAAAGGTCCAATACAAGTATAGAGTTCTCTAAGTCTAACTTATTGTACGCCTTCGGCTTTAGACCCAACTCTTGCTCCATAGCTAAGGTGGTGGATCACATTCACATCACTTAGTTCTATTCTTTTGTAACAACTTACAAAGAAAAGAACCACATGTGATATCATATATTCATGAGGAAGAATTCATCCTAAATGTACCTCAATGAAATACACGCCCTTCTTAAGAGTTGCAAGATATTCCTTGCAATAGTGCTTCCAATGGCCTATTTTGCCTAAGTAGAAACAAATAATATTAACTATTTCCTCTATAATCTTCTTGACTTCTTTGAATTCCTTTAATAGTTGTTTTCCCATAGAGGGAAAATATTTCTTTCTTTTTACCTCCCTTCCTAACACCCCTAGGGCCTATAAACTTGAAGGAGGAAACAAATATCAAAGGTTTGCCCATAACATGATAGTCTTCTCCTAGATCAACACTTTGATCATTAAAACTCGGCGAGAATGTGAGGATCAAATCCTCGTGGAGATCATTATCCATCACTATGTCCAAGTTGAAAAGCTTTTCCAAGCTTAATCATCTTTAGACCGTAGTTGATGACATGACTTCCCATTCATCCTAGCTTGAAAAGTCTCCCTGACAACATGAACATCTCATACCTTGTTGCTTTACAACTCTTTATAAGCTTTAACTAAGGTACAATTCACGTGTCCTTAAGACTTTCAAAGTTTATAGATGCCATCATGAGACAAAGAGATGAGACCATCCTAAGCCCAATTTGTGAACTTTTTATGTATCTCTAGATCTATATTAATCCTAAAGGGATTAGGAGTACCATGATATAGAACCTATATCTAGTTGTGCGAATCTAGAACAATTTTTGAGGTTAAGTCAATCTGGAAGTTTAGCCCGATTGGTTTATTGGTTTCCAAAATAATATTGAGTGAAATTTTAACCATTCTTGAGATTTCACAAATCCTCAAAGGTGAAAAAGAGAATATGATCGTGTGATTAAATTTGATATTAAAACATGTTCATGATCTTTTAAGCATGTTTTTCTCCCACTAGTTTATCAAATTCTTCGCCTCCAAGAAGAATTTGTGAAATCATATTTCATAGTGAGAATCAAGACCCCAATGACTTGCCAATGGACCCCCATGACCGAGTGCCATCCATGAGCAATTGAAGAGTAAGCAACTTTTGCTAATTGCATCTCATGCAACTCTTGATATATTTTGTCTCACTTTTCATATAGATCCACGTAACCATGTGCCATCTATACTACTAAGCATTAAGTCAAACCCATCAATCAAACTTTATCTCAAGATACATGAGGGTTCCCAAGTTAAAGATGCATCTTATGCCAAGTGTATGCTCACAATTTTCCTTCTAAGTGTGACCCCCGTGACCGAGTGCCATCATACAAAATCGATAGCATCATCATGGCATACACTATTGGTGAAAGGCTTGAATTAATTAAATCTCTTTTAATTTGTTTCCATTTTGACTTAATAGTATAAAATACTTAGACGTTCTAAGTGGAGGATTTTTTCTTGTAAAGATCTCATCATTTTATCTTCTTTGTTTGGTTCTCTATATCTTAATCGTGCATCTTATACATCAACAAGATATGAAAAGCGTAAATAAGTAAATAGCTTAGCATGCTTCTAAGGTGGGATGACCATGAGCTTAACAAAGTGATGCACTTAGAGCCATGAGTGTATCACTTTGGTTGATTTTAAGTGGGTTGAATTAAACTAATCTATTACATGAGTGTATCCCATACATTCATGGTTCTTCAAATGGCCTCTATGGCTCTATTAAACTCCTTGCTCCATGCAACATTTACATGAAATGAAAATCCTCACGCTTAGTGGTTTTACTCTCATAACGTTTACAAGATAGAACAAGAGGCATACAAGCCCCATTTAATACAACCTATTTCAACAACTTTGAAACAAATAAAATCAATTTAAAATGCTCATGATCATCCCCATTCATTCATCATTCATTCAACAATTAAATAGACAATAAATAAATCAAGAATTAACAATTAATTCAAACATTTAAATGCTCATCTCATAAACAAATACTTCAACCAAACATAACACTTATGCCATTGATTGGAGATCTACTTTAATCAATTTTCAAAAGCATTCAAATATATCAAACATAATTTTGAGGCATAGCACAACACTTGTGCAACTAATATGCGTGGTGTGAAAACTTGTTGAGCATTAAAGAAGTTTTGAAAACAACTCAAAGCTCACTAAATAAAACTAGGCTTCCTGGCAGCCCTTTGCACTCGGCAAGGCAACCTGTGCGCATGTTGCCCAGCTAATGCCAAGGCTGTGCCAGTAGTCGTAGCTTTTGAGGTTTAAAGCTTGCCAAGTGTGTTCTCCACTCAACTTTCATGCACCAACAATTTTAGCACATGTTCTCAACATCATAACACACATTTCAAATCAATTTTCATATTTAAAACACTTTTTAAAATTGTAACAAATGCTCAAACATGCTTTCAAAAATTAGAAAAAGTAAGAATCAAATTCTTCAAATAATCTCCAATATAACTACAATCCAATTAGATCCAAAAATCACCAAAACTCTTTCAACTGTATAACAGCATGCTATATCAACATATGACATCAATTAATGCCAAATCAATATTCAACATTAATCACTATGAATTAAACATACTAACTGCATGAATTAATACTTAAATTACATAATAGCATGCTTTTAATCCATCAATCATGTAGCCACATTCAAATCAATCAAATTCCCCAATCCATCTTTTGAATTGAGAATATAGTGGTCCATATTAATACATCACATGAATCAATCAACCAAATAAAATTCAAATCTAAGCACGATTATGGTTTCGATACCACTTGAAAGCAAGATAAGCACTAGGATCTACAAACAAAACTTCAAAACATAAAGTAACTAGTGCGTACAGAAAAATAGGGATCAAATCATGCCTTGGATTCAGATTTAGATATATGATAAACTTGATAACCAAATCTGAGAACAAACAAGTGAAAACTTCATCGGTCTCAGATTTTGTCTACTTGCAACATAGCGAAAGGATTGCAACAATCGCCCTACAAAATTAACTCCAAACTTTTGAAAAAAATACTAGAGATAGCCAACACCTTGAAGAATATCTAGTAAAAAATTAATATCAATGAGCCATCTGGATCGTGCTGGAGAAAATTGTAAAGTCGGACCTCGCGCAGAGAGCTGTCTAGAAACTGTGTAAGGCACACGTCTTGCCTCTACTGAAATAGTCCACAAACCAATGAGATCTTATAATTCTCTAGTTCATGATCTAGAATAGAACCAAAGAATTGATGGTAGAGGCTGAATTTGGGGTAGGAAAATGAAGAAAGAAGCTTAGCCATCAACACATGAAATGTTAGCTTGCAAATGGTTTAGAGGGAAATAAAGAATCTAATTCTTCACACCATTTGTCGCATGCATGACCTCCTCTCTCTATATCTATATATAGAGCCTGAAAATGTGTGATGCTAAGTTGGCATCACACAATGCATGAGCGGGGGGTGGCCAAGTGGGGTTGCTTAGGTAGCAAAGTTTGAATCTAAAACTCATTTGAATTTCATTTGCATCTTAATTAAGATGCCATCTCAAATCTCATTTGAGTCTTACCTCCAAAATTCATTCTTCCTTAATTAATCAAATTGAACTCTTTAATTTAATTAATTATCCTTTGACTTAACTCTCTAAGTCAAACTAGCTTAACTCCTTAAGCTAAATTCGTTAACTTAACTCTTAAGTTAACTTCACCAATTGATGGTTATGTTGGCATCAAATAATTAACTACTTAATTATTGGTCTAATTTAATTCTTAAATTAGTTGATTAATTTAAAACTTAAATCAATCAAGCCAAAATTGACCCACAAAGTTGGCCCCAAAAATCGATCCACTAGGAGACACCATTTTCTAACACCTTAGAAAATTCTCTCCATTAATTAGGAAGTTAATTGGATTTAGCATGTAATCTAATAGGTTCTGCCATTCATTGCACATAAGCTCACAACTCCTTGTGACTTTTGAATATGTTATAGTCATTTTAGTTTAAAACTCCTTTTAAACTAATCGACTTAAATCAATTAATTTTAATAATTGAAGAGTACCCAATCTCCATGGTCGATGTCCAACCTCAAGCCCATGGAACCTAACTAATTGGTTGAAATGAATATTTTAGAGAGCTATCATTTCTTTATGCATGCCATGTAAATACGGTCCTTCCGTCTTCTATCTCCCGAAAAAGGCGTAGGGCAAGATATTTGCTGTCTCTCTAATAGCCTCAATACTATGTCTCTATTCTCAATATTCAATCCCTATTGTGTGTCCTCACCTTTGGAAAACTCCTTTTCTAAATTGTCACACCACCTTACACAAAAATTTCTGAGAATTGATCATCATAAAACACATAGGAGATGTATTTGCTCTTCACAACAATGAGGAGTCAGATTCTACTTTGGATGTCATAAACCTCTATGCCAAGTAGCTCATACACAATCTCAACTTGAAAGACCCACTAGGTGGTCAAAGATGAGTCAAAGCATGAGGACCATACACATGATTATCATGGATCCTCAGGTCAAAGAACTAATAATATACACTGGCGTAAGCAAAAAAACTAGCAACTACCAATTTGCTACTTTGGCTATCTAATGGATTCTCTGGTGGGTCTTTAGTACTTTGTTCTCTAACAAACACCCACTAACATGCACCCGTATCTCATATAGTTGCTATGGAACAGAGCAATCTCCAACCTTTAGATTTACGCATCATTAGTACAAGTTTATTTGGATCTTAAATGCCCCCTTTCATAAGATCTTATGGCTTGGAAGTTTTAAGATCACAATCATGTGAGACTTATTCCATGATCACCAAACTAAGTCCCATAGTCACAGGTGATCTAAGGGCTTCATCCAAATGCTAGTGAAGTGAAACAAAGCATAAGATGAAGATGATTAGATCAAGAATATCATTCAATCAAAATTGTACCACAAGTGAAATAGTTTACAGGGCCAATCTCATTAGCTTGCAGGGCAGTATTCCAACACCTATAACTTGGAAGATTTAAGATTACAACTATCTGAGACTTATTCCATGATCACCACCCAGTGTGTGACCAAGTCCCGTAGTCTTATGTGATCTAAAGGCTTTATCCAAATACTAGTGAACTAAAATAAAGCATAAGATGAACATGGCAATATAAAGAATATCATTCAATCAAAATTATGCCATGAGTGAAATAGTTTACAAAGCTAATCTCATTGGCTTGTAAGGCACTATTTCAATACTTATTTGGGTACTATTCTAACTTGCAAAAAATAAGTTGATTCAATCATTCATTCTATATTGTTTCTTTGTTATAATCTGCCAAAATTGCTTTTTTTCAAGTCCCAATGAATCTTCATTTCTCTCGAGGGCATCATATGTCTTAACTTGTGTGTCGCAGTACAATCTTTCTTCCACTTTTTCTAGCATATAAGTTACCTCAAATATCTATCATCTCGACACTTAAAATATCCTCTCTTTCAGTTCTGATAAAGTGCATGCTCTTATTTAAAAGACCATAAAATCACTATAGCAACAATAATTTACTAACATCACAAGTTCACACTTTCATAATATTTATATCAAAAAGTAATCAAGTTTAAACTTAGCGTATCAATCGTCATAACATGTCATGCATACTCAAACAACTGGCTATAAGTTCAAAAAACTAAACATACTAGATATAGTCATATACAACACGTTAGTTGCTCCTTAGATGCTATTCGAGATAAAAATTCATGATCATGTAGGATCAGACTCCCTTCTGACATTCAAAGACTTAAGTAGAACTTTTCGCTACTTGTTTTTGTTTATCCTTTTTAGCACCTGAGGTTAGCCGATTACGATTAAGGCATTCTCAAAGAAAATGTTGACTACTGCCACACCAAAGACATGTTCCTAGCTTCTTCTAACAATTAGATTCCTCATGATTTAATGCACCACAAAATCTATAGCTTATTTTTAATGTTCCAGACTAGACCTTCTGCTGTTTCCTATCTAAACCACTTTATTTGCCAACAATAACTCTGAATTCAAAAACTTTCTCTATCTTACCTCTTTTCTTACATGTATGTGCCTCAAGAGGCTCTTATTCAAAATCTACAACACGTTAGTTGCTCCTTAGATGCTATTTGAGATAAAAATTCATGATCATGTAGGATCAGACTCCCTTCTGACATTCAAAGACTTAAGTAGAACTTTTCGCTAATTGTTTTTGTTTATCCTTTTTAGCACCTGAGGTTAGCCAATTACGATTAAGGTATTCTCAAAGAAAATGTTGACTACTGCCACACCAAAGACATGTTCCTAGCTTCTTCTAACAATTAGAATCCTCATGATTTAATGCACCACAAAATCTACAGCTTATTTTTAATATTCCAGACTAGACCTTCTGCTGTTTCCTATCTAAACCGCCTTATTTGCCAACAGTAACTCTGAATTCAAAAACTTTCTCTATCTTACCTCTTTTCTTACCTGTATGTGCGTCAAGAGGCTCTTATTCCACTAACAAGGCTCTTTTTAAGGCTTCCTCAAAGTCAGACTACTAATAAGGCATGAGGGTCCCTTGAATCTCAGATTTTAACCCTTTAACAAATTTCTTAATCCTACGCTCTTCGTTTCTCCATATCTGTGGGGCATACTAAATCAACCTACTTAATCTTACCTCATACTACTATACTGTTATATCTTCTTGAGTAAGATGTTCAAATTCTTATTTTTGGGCATCTCTTTCTTCTTATGGTATGTACCTATCCATAAATTCCCACACGAAGTTGTCCTAGGTACGAGATACCTTCTTATGTTCCTATCGTTGGCTCACCAAGGTCTACCATTGATTTACAGCTCTTTTTATTAGATGGGCAACAAATATAAATTTGCGGTCATCGAGATAGTCTAGCATCTGAAAGATAACATCAATCTCCTTGATCCAAGCTTTTACCTTTTGGTAATCCGATTTACTTATAAATATAAGAGGGCGAAACTTGAGAAGATACGTTATAGTCCCAAACTTTGGGGATTCTTTGCTTCTCTTTATGTTATCAATCTAGCCTAGTTGCTGATGTGATTTTAGGAATTATTACCAAGTTTCGTACATCTATTTTTTAAATTATCTCCTTACTATTAAATGCACCTGTGGACCTCGTATCTCTTCTTCAACACTGGTTGGACATCTCCATTCAAAAATATCTTCTTATAGACTTTCTTGGTTAGGAGAGTGCATTGGGAGCAATTCTTGTGATGTCATTCAATAAGTTACAAGCTCTATAGTCGCAGACTACCCCTATCTGTAATATTTAAATGAGATGTTTAATAATTAATATCCATTTATTTTTAGTTCTCATTGCACAAGGTCTAGAATTTATACAAAATTTCTTAAATTTTCAAAAATAAGGAAGATAAAAGTAAGTTTAACAAAATTTTCAATAACTCATAATAGACAGAAAGAAAATTTGCTAACAACTACCCGAAGGTCATTTCATTAACATAATAGGTTAACAGTAGCACAGTTACATTAGCATATACATGAGTTCAAAATCCATCAAAATGGCCATGCTAACGATATACCTAATCAAAAACAAAATGATAAGGCATAATAAGATGAAAGAGAAAAAGAAAAGATGTTAGTAATCGAAGTTAAAAGGTTCAATAGTTAATAGTCGTTGTAACTACTATTCTACCAATAGACAACCATGCCCACAGGCACCAAGACCTAGATCTGGTCATCTTCATCAGTAATGTCGGATAATATATCTATTTTGTCGTCTACCCAGTGATCAAAATCATTCCACATCTCATCCAAGTCTACCTCATACCCTTTGTCCTTATTGTCGATCTCTAGTGATGCCACAACTAGGGGTTCTGGGATTAGATCTACATTAAGGGCCTCTTCTGGTTTTTCCTCAGATTTTTCGTCAAATTCTCTTTTTGGTGCTGCCTCAAGCATCGAAGCTGGATCCCTAATAAGTTGCTCCTCATACTGTGGTCCTTATCTGTGGTTGGGAAATAGGGTTGGGTGGATACTTGAAAGTACAGCTTCTACGTCAATCCCTGTGCCAACACCAATAGCCTAATTAATAGTTTGCTATAATAATCCATCATTCTGCCTATCTTGTCCATGATTAGATAGGGAACATCAACTGACTTCATATAGTTGGACTGTAGTGCTTTGAAAGTTGCCTCTATATTAGTCTGCAAAGCTCAGAATTCTTGAAGTTGTGCCTCAGCTATACTAACTCGTAGGCTCTCCTACTTAAGGTCGCCCATCACTTGATTAGTAAGATAATCTCTAGTACACAACATACCCCTTAGCGTATGACTCAACCCACGTTTGCATGAGGGATTTATACTGGTCATAAAGCTTCTCCCCTAATATTCTGCACCATGCCAACTTGCATCACACCTTCTCTCCTCTATAAATAGAGATAAGCAGCCACAATGAAAGATATTTATGCTAGATTCTCTTTTTCCTTCCAAAAGTGTGATCCACTCATGTGTTGAAGTTTCACACTTTCTTCTTCACATTCCCTCTTAAATTAGGCCTTTATCATTTCTTTGTTCATTGGTTTTTCAGCTAACTAAGGTTTGATTGGAGCTTGCCTATCATGTGTGGATCATCACATTAGAGGGTAGACATTAGGATATCTTGCTCTTTGGGGATCCATTGCATGGCACTCCGGTTGGAGGCACATTTGGAGTGCTTTTTGATTTTTTATTTTCCTAAAATTTTTACTAAACATTCTTCAAGGTGTTGGAGAGAAGCTATCCAAATTTCAACCAAATCAAAAGTGGTTTGCTTAAAAGTTGCCAGAATTTTGCTGTGCCAATTGGAGACAAATTTGAGATGTTCAAGCCTATCTTTATTTCTACCTTGGATTTTGAGCAATCAAGGTATTTATCCTTCTTCCAAATCCATTTTACAATCTGATTTGATCCATGGATGGAGTGGTCAAATTTTATTTTAACTATTTTACTTTATTACATGGATCTTTGTACTACATTCTCCTTCAAAATGAAAGAGAAATAAAGTCAAAATACATGTGACTTTTTGAAGCTTGAAGAAGTAGAATATGAACACAAATAGAAACCATGAACCAAAAAGTAAGATATGCTAAGTACCAATAGGAAACATATAAGAAACATCAAAAGGGGAACGCTTTAGCAAAACTCACATGAAGATCGCGATGAACCTAACCCAAATAAATAAGACAAAAAAGAGATACTCCACTCACATAGGATGCTCCAACCCTCATCTCGAACAAAAAAGTATCTCTTCTTCCAAGGTCCCTAAATGAAGGTAACTCACACAAAAAACTTACAATTTGGTTTAGGAAAAGAATGGAAGAATGGTTCAATTAGCACTTACGCACCCCAAACATAGTATGATAACTACTCAAAGATGCTGGCAAACCCAACTCCCTCAAATGTTGCTGGAACTAAGCAAAAAAATAAAAAAAAAAAGATTATGCACAATTTAACTTAAACGTACACCTTAATTGTGCACTATATCCACCAAAAAAAGGTGTGGAGGAAATAAAAATCCACAAGTAAAATAACTACTAAAGATAGTGAAGTACCCACTAGAAGTCGACACCCTGTTGTCTCAAGGAAAAGGAATAACGAGCTTAAACTCAATAGAGACACATATCACACGCTCAAGATGTCTAACCCATCCAATACAAGTAAACACTTGATTTCCACCACTTTAGCAAAGCTATTATCCACGATAGGAATGCCATCAAACTTGTTATCAGAAATATCCTCCTCGTTGGAATAAAAATTAGACAACACGAACAACTCTTTAGTTCCTCCCCTACTAGCAAACCTCTAAAACGCTTCAAAATTTTCTAAGGCCTAGACTAATAGCACATCCGATGGACTAACAACTTAGAACACATTATGATACTATGAGGAAGATAACCCCCAAGAACACGAATCAAACCCGACAACCAATGGCCACCTTTACATCGACCACCACCGCCAGTGATGCATTGTGAGCCCTACTCTTGCGCCCAAACCCAATGCCTAGTGGACATTAGCTCCAAGCATCTTGAGCAACTACTCATAAAGACTCATCCCTAGGCGCCTTAGTACACCCAACGTCGCCACCACCAACAATTGATGAGTCGATGAGGAAAACTCCACCATGGCCTCTTTTTTGCTTTCTCTTGCTTGATTACTCGAAGACTCCTTTCTCAAGTTTGAGTCTGAATTAAAATTGCTCTCAGGCATACTTTGACCTACTGAAAATTTCAAAATTTTACTAACACAAAAAAATTATGAAAAAATTTACAAAAGAAAGAGTCATGAAAGAGAAATAAAATAAAAAACTAGAAGAAGTTACCTTGAGGACTATCTCAACAACCTCTCTCTCTCTCTCTCTCTCTCTCTCTCTCTCTCTCTCTCTCTCTCTCCCCCTGTCCCCTCGCCTAAGTCAGAATTTTCTTTCTTTTGCTTAAGTTAGAATGTTCCTTCTTTTCTCTAGTTCTTTAGGTTCCAATGATCCACCTTTCTGAGTGCCTATTAGAAATCTTGAAGATTTTTAGAACTCAACTTAGATATAAAGTTGCGGCCACACGACGAGGCTGGCAATCCACCACCAGTCGCACCTGCCACCCAAATCTGCCACCGCCGCCTCCTTTCACACTTCAATATCCATACCTTCTGCAAGCTTGAGCCTAAGGCCAGTTTTTCCTGCCTGTCCACAGCCTTATTCCCTTCACTTTCTCGCCCTTAGAATCAGATTCAGTAATAACTTCATCAAGAAATCCCTGCTGTATTCATCCTCCTCCCATCATCAGATGGCGACGACAGTCTCCGGAGAGAGCGAGGCGACGTATTCTCTCTCGGTTATTAAGCTGAAGCCCATTCAAGCAACCCCGGAGAGCTTCCAAGAATTCGGACAAGTGGTCGAGACCTCGCCAGATGGCGATGAGTTTGGGCCACACGACGCGCAGCTCGACCTTTCCCATGGCATTCCTAGGTATCCTCTAACTGAAAAATATGCCTTACAGTCTCTCCCTCCACACACAACACACACACACACACACACACACTATATACACACACATGTGTGCGTGTGTTTTGATTGAGTTTCCTTATACAACTGTAGAAGTAGTGATATTCAATTAGGTGAAAATATGACGTTCTCTAGCTACAGAATTACTTCAGGTACTCCAAATTCTCTTGTTTGGACTTGGGAGTGCTTAATTTTTGAGGAAGACCCTAAACTATGTTTGCGCTTTGGAATTTGGTTGAGGAAAAAGGGAAAGGAAACTAGAGAGAGGGGGGAAGGAAGCATGAACTACTTAAATTGATAAGAACATATTTTCTGTGTTTTCTTCATCAAAATCCAGGGAATAAAGTGTAAAGTTTAGTTCGAAGTGTTAATATTGACATATGTTCCTAGAGTTCTATTGGAGTTGGCATGGAATCTGCGCTTAGCAAGTGAAATGAATTTTATTATTAGAAGTGGCAAATATTGGTAACTTGAGCTAGGTACACCCACCACCAGAAGTTATGTCCGATCTTTAATGCTTGAAAAGCCAAAACGAAGTATTTTTTTCAAAAGAGGTTAATGACACACTCGGAGGGAAAGAAAAGTTGGATTGTCTTTGGGTTGGGGATGAGGATGGAGATTAGTCAAAATTCAACAGCAGCAGAGCTACTGAATAGATATATTTTTGCTATGCAAAGTTGATGTTGTAGGAAGATTACGAACCTTTTATTGCGACATCGTTGATGGCCATAAGTAATATAATTTTTAAAGTATATTGTCCATTGCCATTTTTATGTTTGGCATCTTTAGTTGAAGTGAATTCACAATTGTCTTCTATAGTAGTGCATTACTTGAAATGGCTCCACAAGACTGCCCAAGTTAACTGCAGGAATACAGCTAGAACAAATTAGAACTATAATTGAATCGTTTTCCATTCTCTTTGCCTTATAAATTGTCTTAAGCTTCCATCTCAGCTCCAAGTGAGGCTGCTTCGGAATTATGCATCCACAATTGGTAGCCTTTCTGTTGTTTTCTTAAATTTATAAATTGCTAATTTTGATGTAAACAAAATGATTGACCAACATCTGATGCAATTTATCAGGTTTTATATCATGCATCTTGAGGACAGGCCTCTGAAGTTTTCCACAATTACGCACCATGCCAGCGTGACCCAATGCCTAGGTTCTATTGGTGGCCATGTGTGGTATCTTGGAGTTGCAAAACCATCTATTGTTGATCCAAGTGAAATTAAGGGAAACAGTGGAGCAGATCTTGTGCAATCCCACTGCGGCCATTTCTATTTCCCTCCCTCTGTTGGTGATGTGCAAGTTTTTAAAATTTCAGGTCCCAAGTTTTTGAAGCTTAATCGGGGTACATGGCATGCTGGACCATTGTTTCTTGGAAAAACAATGGATTTCTATAATCTGGAACTGAGCAATACAAATGTGAGCACTTTTATTTTTATCTTTAGTGCACTTCAGTAATTTTAGATGCTTTTAGTACTTCCTCTTTGCTGAGTTGCTTAATACAGTTCTGAATTTGAAGTCATGGGGGGGAATGACAACTGTTGATGCGATGATATCTTTTGATACCTTATCCTCGATTAGTTTCATGTGTAGGAGATAAGTATGAATCTTTTAGTTTCCTTCTTGTAATCAAGTTCTTATGCATATAAATATATGGGTTGAGGAGGTATTCTCTACAAGCATTCAAAAAAACCAACTCTAAGTTAGTATCAGAGGTACCATTCCTGATGTTGGGTTACTCAATATTGTTGGGCCACATATTTCATGTTATTCTACACTCCAGATATTCATCCCCAGGTGTACATGGGGTGTGTTGGTATCCCACATCAGCAAAATAAATAATTGTGGTCCATATATGTGATATTGGGCAATTGTCACCTCTTGAGTTAGGTTTGCGATTCAGTTAGGTCTAAGGTCCCTATTCAACAAATATGATTTTAGCTTTGTTAGAAAATGTTCTTATCCTTTGCCTGTTTGTGACAGGTGATTTAAAGGTTTGCAGTGTGGAACTTGAGTTGTTTTTTATTTTTGTACTTATTATGACTTGGAGAAATTAAGGGCAATGGTCAATATAGCCTTATCACACTAGCTTTTTGTCATAGTCTTGCTTTCTCTAGAAAGCTGGCAAAGAGGTAAATGGAGACAGAACTTATGGTAAAAGGTAGGACAACAGTGAACTTTATAGAGAACTTATGTAGGATCGGTAGACCATAATGTGTGGGAAATTCTCATGATGCAATTAGACTCAATGCAGCGGTGTGTAGGTAAAGTTGCTTTCTTTCTTAGTTATAATGCTTTGGACGAACTGAAGCCTATGTTTTCAAATTAATGGACAACATTTAAGTTCCTTTTGGAAATCTGGTGATTTGTCCTAAACTCAAATCCCATTTTCAGTTAGTGTGTCATATGGATGTTTATTTATCGAAGTAGCAGGAAGCTAATTGTTACACACTGCCCTTGGATCTGTGTCCTCCATCTGTATATGATGATAATTTTTCAACATGGTGATTGCCTTAATATTATGTGTATTTGTTTCATGTCACTATTTTGGAAAACATCCATATGAATTACCCTTTCTTTTTTTGAAAATCTTTTTTATGCACAGGTGGTGGATCATACGATGCATAATTTTGCCAAGAAGAATAATGTTGTTTTTGCATTCGCTGAGTAGCAATTTTCCTCCATTGGGCTCATTCACAAAATTGAGAAGGAAGTTAGAGGACCTTTTTCCTTCCTTTTTTCTTCTGTATAAGAATGAGGTGGGGAGGGAGAAGGGAAATGCTTCTGTGCTCTTATGACTTACAAATGTCAGTATGTACTGAAATTAATGTTATTTCTGTTCACTTAATGTTTGGTTCAAATGATTCTTGTTCGAAGGAAAACAATTATTGACTGTGGAAAGATTGATAAAGAAACAAATTCCTACTTTTTTGGAGTGTGCAAGGTTGATTACAGATTGTTTCTGAGTCAACGCATAAACGTAGAGTTGTGAGTTTTGTTTTTGTCTGTGTGTGTTTCCCTCTCTCCAGGACATCAAAATGTTAGTGATGATGGCAAGAAACACACGTTCTGCATCCTTCATCGTTCATCTCATCGGACTAAGATTTCAAATCCAACTTCCAATAACAGCTTATGATGGACACCAAAATTTGAAAAACTTACCAGAAGCTAACAACTCGCTCAGAAATTCCCTCAAGTGGAAGCTCTCTTTTTTCTACTTGAAAGTGAAGATACTGCCTCGCATACTTTCCAATTCTTTGCTTCTTCACCATCTCAAAGGGGTGTTTAACAAGGGGAAAAGAGGATATAAAACAAAACAAAACACAAAAATTTAGATAAAATCAAGGGGACAAATAATGGTGATACAAAATTATATATGACAAATAAGTAGAGTAGAGCCAAAATGGAATCGACTCTTTCTAACTTAGGAGACACTTCAGAATCAGACGTGTGCAAGATGCCACTAAAAACTGAACTAGGACGGGAATTCCAAAAGTCGAAGCTTAATTGAAATTTTATTAAGAAGAAAGTTAAGTTGAAACAATAGATACAAGAAATTTTGTATAGATGACATCATAACAAGAATAAGAAGCGCCTTCGATTTACCAAATCATTTGAGCTAACCTATGTTTGGGTGGGAAATGCTGAACTTCAATCGATGGTAAAGCAAATAATACCAAAGACCAGCCTTCACAAATGTATCAGCATACCCCTCAAACTCAGTCTGCTTGCTCAACCACCTCCGCTGTAGAATGAATTAAGCTTGTATCAGTGACAACAAGTAAAACTTTTATTTACTACATTTCAAGATATATCTTCTTTTAAGTTTATACAGCAAATAGAGTGAACCTAAGCATGCATGTCAAAGTAACAAAGACATGAAAATTGTTTCCTGATTTAAATCAAATACAAATAGAACAGAACGAGAATGCACATATCTGGTGCAGAGATAAGTACCTGATGTAGTTGTTCAATATCCCAGCAAAAATGTTTACAGCTTAAACAAGCACAAGAATTAGCAACATGAGGAGATGTTAGTCATAGACTAAGGTTATAGGGGATTTGGGTTACCCAGCAAGCTTAATAACATGAAAATCAGCAGGAAGACTACTTTTCAGTTTTCATCATTCTTTATAAGGCCTTTCATAGAACTATAAATGGATATTTGAAAATTCATCGCGTTCGCATTTATATCCGTTTATACAAAATTTATCCACATCCACCGTTTATACAAAATTTATCCACATCCATTTAAAGCAAATGTTATCCATATTCGATTAATAGATATTCGATTATAAATGAATACAAATATAGCAAATGCATATCCGATCCATTTAATATCCGCTCTGAATGTATATTTATTAAAAAAAATATTATTTATATTTTTCAATAAAAGTTTCATAATCTATATATGTACATATAAAAATTATAACTTACAAATTGCGAAGGAAAAAGAATAAATTTAAAAGATTATTGTAATATAGAGAAAAAATTGAAGAATGAAGTTAATCAGCATAATTATTGTTGTTGACTTTTTAATTAATATACTTAAATGTCATTATTAATATTAATTAATGCTAATAATTAATTATAAAGTGAAGTATTAATTAGAAATTATGCTATTTGTTTGATTATTTTCTTTTTAAAGAAATTGCATAGTTCCTTCTAGTAATTAAAAATATGTATTAGTTATAAAGTAATAGATTCACATATTTGGACATTTGTAAACGGACATATAAATAATTATCATCAAATATAAATATCAAAAAAATAATTTAAATACAGGTAAGTTTAATAAAATATAAATGTATCAGAATAATTATAATCAAATATGGATATATTCGAATTCAACAGATATCTGACGGATACAAATTTGGATACCATGCTTAAATATCCGTTGAATCCATATTCGTATCTGAATATTCGAAAAGTTAACCGGATACAAATATAAAAATAGTGTATTTGATTTGTTTAATATCCGTTTACACCCCTAGCCTTTCATCATAATCTTTCCCTTCAATGGTTGTAACATGTACTAAGAGCACAAAAACAAAATTCACAGTTTCGGGGAAAAGCAGTGGCACCAGAAGTTGTTTATTCAAGTGGTTTTCAGTTTGGCAGATTGCTTCCTTTCCTACGGTCGAGAATGGGAACTTTTCTCCAGCCAGTTATCCCTCTTTCTGTCAATCCATAAAGCCTCCAGCATATATTATAAAAACCTCTGAGAACTGCAATCTACATCGAAACAAGTTCCCAAAAATACAGCCAACAGTTTTAGTGAAAGTCAGTGGCACCACTGAAAGGAAAACATCTTTGCTTTCCAATCTGCAGTTACCTTCCGGAAGCCCGACAATAGATAATTATTTCATAACCCAGCTAGTCAGCGCCAGCACAACAGCCCCTTCTACTAAGCCATAAAAGCAAAGACATGATCAAAGCGAACAGAATCCTAAATCTAGATCAAAGCTGACTAAATTCCTCAAAAGAAAGCAGCATAGCTCACAAAGAAATGAGAAGAGAAAAAGAATGTGTAAAGCAAACTTATACCATCCCATGTCTCTCTCTTACTTACCACCATTTCCATCATTATTAACATCCCTTCACAAACACTGCCAATATAAGTGTTTCACGCCTGCTTCTATCCAACAAAACTTGCAGCTGCCACCTTTCAACCATTACCATAACGACCACGGAATAATATATTCTTCCATAATGACCCACAACCAATTCTACTAAAGTATGTTCTGAAATTGCTTTATACTTTTTCACTCCCAATCTACAAATGTACAACTGAAATAATTAGTATCCTGTATCTGAGCACAGGAGAGGAAACTGCAACTGGTAGCATCATGTGTCACTAGATATGCTCAGATGCCAGATAAATGCTTCTACCGCCACATGAATGCATGCAGCAGAAGCATGAGCACATCAATATTCGATACTGATCATAAATTTTAAATATTTGTTCTTGCCTGCCCTGAGCAACATCAACTTTAAAACTAATTTCAATTTTGAACAATGTTGTTCTTTTTAACGGGGGTCATAGAACACAATTATTCCACCATGGACATTAAACGAAATAACTTTTATCCCCTCCAGAGCACAAACAGAGAAGTATTTAAGAATAATGGAAAACACCGAAATGTAAATACTGCAGGATCAGATGGACAAAGTTCTGAAAGATTGTATTGCGAGAAGCATAACATCTTACCAACTATCAAGGCTGATAAACATCGGGAAGCTGGAGGGCTACAATTGCAGCAGATTTTCCAAGTATTTCATCCCATTGGACCTATCCTGGCCTACAATTGCAGCAGATTTTCAAAGTATTCATCCCATCAGACCTGTCCACCACAATATTGCATGAGAACTGCAAGCCCTGTACATTGATGATTAACCATAATGCATGAGTTATGAGGTCCAAAAGATATGAAAATAAATTGCTCTGATCTGAAATACCACCTTATTTCAGGATAAATCTTCCATGGTCTGTCTAATGCTGATAAATAAAGTTGAAGCTTTCCTTATATCATACCAACTAATTCAAAAGCTGTGGCACTGGACAAGAAAAGAGTGCATTTTTTTAAAAAGAAAAATAACATATATGGATGAAAACCACACCTGTAGAATACGTGTGCCTTTCAGTTTCTTGCATTTACAAAAATAAACTTTTGGAAGAAAGACAGTGGCAAATCCAAGATCCCCAGAACCCATGGAAAGTTAAACTATACTTAACACATCCCTACAGTGCAGATAATCAAAATGTTTAGACTTAAAAATGGAGCTCATTATATGTGAAAGATGCAGTGGATCCAAGAATTCAGCCTTCTATTTTCATCTTTCTAATCCACTTGCAGAGAGACAATGCCTACCTCAACAGCAGAGATCATTTTAAGGATTTAGGAGTTAACATATTCACTTTTCATTTACTCATTTTACATAAGGAGTTTCCTACACGGAAGAGGAAGAAGAAGAAGAAGAAGAAGAAGAAGAACTATTACCAAATAATCCTCAAAGAAGCAGCATCTATTTCCTTAAAATTTCTAGCTTTAAAATTTTTATTGCCGACCTCACAAGTATTCTACTTCTCAATAATAAAGCTATCTCTCCAACAAAAGCAACACATTAAAACTAAAGGCCACAGATCAAACTGTAAGTTTCAAACAGGAACGTGAAAACAGGATCTTTATGATTGTTATGTTATTGAAGCAAATTGAACATATATCCCATTCAAAGGGGGTTTGCATATTTTAGTTACACACTTTGCGATCTCAACAAATTTAATCCCAAAATTCAAAAAACTATGCACATTTAATTATTTCTTCAACATCCGTAATAATAAGCTAATGGAAAACGGTTGGTTTTATTTTCTTGTTTTCTCCTTTTTTTTTTTTTCCTTTTTCATCTTTCTTCCTTTCCCTTTTCCTTCTTTCCTTTCTATTTCATTTCTCTCCTCTGTCTTTTTCTTTTTTAAGTTGTTAAAATTTATTACCAAATGTCAGAGCAAAACTACCAGAATGGATAACATGTGACTTCATAAACATTCGAGTAATTTTGCATATTTTTGTATATATTTTCTATACAATATAGTGCATGCTTTGGCTTGTAAATATGACATGATGAGATCACTATTCAATAATAATACAATAATTATTGTTTCTTAATTTATTACTTAATATTTACATTTTATGTTGTATAACATTCAATTAATACTTATAAATAATTTCAATATACATTAGGTTAAATGAAAATAGTTTCTTAAGTAAAAATTTTTTACGAAAGTGAAGTAAGACCATGGAGGATAATTAATGTATAAAATGATTCGACTGAAAAATAACACGCATCTTTCAATTATTTATATTTACATGTATTATACAGGTATAATGCAAATTTCTACTAATAGACTACTACATGATTAGTTAATTAACAGTATAGCTGAAAATACGTATAGTGCACATACAAATGAAAAACAGAAAGATACTCGATGCTTTCAATTGAATCATTTAATACACATACTATACTTGTTTCCTATTATACTTGAAATATAAATCATAATAATTTGAGAACCAGTTAACTTTTATTAAATAATTATGTTTATACTATGTTGGAATAATTATTTAAATTATTGTGTGACACATATCAAATGATCTTTACATAATTTAAAAATGAATACAAGCACTACACATATTAAAATATGTAAAGATTTGTCTTTTATTGCTTCTAAGTAATTCTTTTACATTCATCTTTTACTTATACATCTACAAACTCAGATGTTAACATTTTTTCAATTTTTGAGCCAATATTTTGGCCATAAATTTTGATTATATATGTTTTTTGTAAGTTTAACATACTTTTGAGAAAAAGAAAAAAGAAACAAAAAAGAGGAAAGCAAAAAGAAGAAATATAGGGCATACTTATAAAGGGTGTAGAAAGCAATAGTCATAGCCTGGGACATTGCAAGGCACAACACAGCAAAAAAAAGAAAGAAGAGAAATACATAAGGAAAGAAAAACAGAAGAAAATGGAAATCATGAACTAAAAAAAAAGGAAAAAGGAAACAGAAGCTGTTACTGAGTTAGAGGTTCCAACAGGAAATTTGAAAAAGTACGATATGTGCACGGTTTTTTGAATTTTGGGACCAAATTAGTTGACCCTGTAAAATGAAGGAGTGTACATGGAGATCCAACTATTAAATGACATGAAAGTGTAATTTTGCCTTTTTATCCAAGAACAGGAAATTTCTGCATAATGGAAAGCTGCTGAAAAGCAAACAGCTCAGATTCTGATCTAAAGACCGCATGTATAACTTTATTCATAAGAAGTTAGAAAAGGGCAGGGGAAAACTGCAGCCAGTTAACTTCTCGAATATTGTCTTCATCAGAAGTGCTTAACCTTATGAACATCTGACTCTACATTGCACAAGAAGCGGTTTACCAACATTTTGCCTTTTTACGGAAGAGAGACAGCGGATTGTCCAGCTCTCCATTGAATCTGTTTGACCAGAGATCACATCCTCTCCATTGTACAACAGATGAATTACTACGTAACTAATCGGAAAACCAAGTTCTAGCGTATTATAAATAGTGTACTATTTCATTGGCAAAAGTATGAACAGAAAAATGCAGTAATTATATTTTTTAAAAAAAATGGAAGAAGAAGAAGAAGAAGTAGAAGAGAAGGAAGGAAGGGAAAATTCCTACTCCACAGTATTAATAAGGCAGCCTTGCAAAACCAGCCCAACTTCTGGCTGTCAAGTTGTATTATTCTACATCATATTTTATCCCCATTGGACCTGTTACCAATACGCATATCTTCAACATATGCATCAATGGCAGTGAAGGCAAATGACTTCAAGCAATTTATTACTCCAGCAAATGGAGCAAATATTTGAAAACTTACTAGTACAAGTCTGAAAAGTCATGCAAATATGCAATATTCACCAACTATGAATACTCTGCTATTTTCATCAGGATTAGACTGGTTGATCAGGCCTCGGCATGCTTCTGACTTATTATTTTAGCTTAATCATATATCTCGCATTTACAAATGTGGGTTCATAATTAAGTAAACAAAAGAAGAGATTGCTTAGTGGGCAATTCTCTAATCAAAGTCAAAGAGTGTAAGTGCCTAAAATCCACACTTTCCTTAGGGCCCATTTGGTTTCATTTCCATACTCCATTTTCATATTTTCTACTATTTGAAAATGAAAACACTTCACTTTTTACATATTTTCACCTGACATTATTTTCATTTACATTCTCCAAACAAATTTTCCGATAACCTAAATATCTTCTCTCTTTATTTTATTATTTTTATCTCTCTTCACCTACAACATACTAACCCAATATAATCATTACTTTTTCAACAACTTATCCAAATACAAACTCATTTTCAACTCTTTTTACTAACTAACTTCTCAAAATCTAAAAATGATGAAAATGAAAATAAAATGGGCCCTTGACATTTTCATAAAATGATTATATAAAACAATGGATCAACAAAATTAAGGGTAATGTTTAAGCAAGAATTCTGTAAATTATAATGTTTTAATGATAGCACATCCGTGTAATCTGAAAGATGGACAACTATCCTCACCAATCACCAATTCTTTCTACTAATGCATCGCAATAAAAGGATAAAAATACCATCAAGTTTCAATAATTCACCATTAACATTTGAATCATGCTTTATAAATATCAACTCAATCCATTCAAGTATTTGCTAAAATCTGATAGACACAACTTCAGTGCTAACAAGACGGCCCCACACAGTTGGGCTGAAGCAAGAACTGCTTTTATAGTGCCAGAAAAAGTCACAAGTATCATCTGGCCCAACATAGAGTAGCACTCCTCAAGCACAAAAAAGATGGTGCTTATGCATAACAACGTTAAAAATGTCAGATACACATCACCATCAGAGCAGAACAATAGCATCCCAAATACTAAACAAACACACACACACACATAAACTTAACCAAAAAATAACATAATAACGAAAAATACAGCAACTTGTGATCGTGGACGCTATTAGATAGAATGTGTAACCATGGGCAAGCTGGGAGTTTTGAAGAGGAAACAGAAGTAATGAATTTATAACTAAAGGCCAATTGAGAGTACACACACAGATACCATAAAGTGAAACATCCACAATCATCAGTAAAATGGGTTAAGATATAATCAAGAAACAATCATTAGTGCATCTGCAACAATCAAGTAAGAAGTACACACCTGGTATCTTTTCCAGGTAGCATACCCGATCGAGTGAGAAGTGAAGCATGCCCATTGCCAAGAACCATAGAGTACAAGCCAAAACATAATTAACCTGGCTTCAGAATACTTTTCCTCCTCTTAATGAGTCCATTAATTAAAGTAATATAGGCAGACTTATTTAGACTGATACCCTTCTCAGTCTGTTCCATAAAGACATGCATGGCGTCTTTGTATCTCCCTTCAGCACAAAGTTCATTGATCTGTTCAGAATAAGCTGTGGAACTTGAATCTGACTCATCTGAGGGTTCACTAGCAGCCACCACATTTTGTTTGCCATCAGTTTGCTTTGAACTATGAATTAGCTTATCCCTCTCAAACATTTTTGATAAAAGCTCTTCAGCTTCTTTAGTTCTTCCAGCATCATTAAGAGCACCAATAATGGCGTTAAATGTATAATTATCCGGTCCTAATTTCTTTTCTTCCATTTCAGCAACAAGGCCCAAAGAGTCCTCAAGTCTCCCTTCCTTACATAAGGCTGTTATTAATGTATTGTATGTCACGGCATCAAGGCTTTTCCCTTTTGAAATCCACGTGTTGAAGAGTTTGATTGCTTTTTCAAGCATCCCTTCCCTGCACAATCCTCGAAGAAGAATGTTGCAAGTATAAATATCAGGTTTAAATGACTTTTCAACCATCTTGTTGTGAAATTGAAATGCTTTCTCCAAATTTCCCTCCCAGCAATACCCATGAATAATGGTGTTGTATGTGGTCTCATCAGGAACCAATCCATTCTCCAATAGCTCATTCAGCTTGGTTATTGCCAGATCAGTTTTTCCCAGCTTGCAGAGCCCCCCAATCACAGAATTATAAGTGATAATACTAGGAATTATCTCTTTCTCCTTCATTTCATCCCAAATCTTCATAGCTCTGTCTGCATTTTCTTCCTTGAAATACCCAACAATAAGGGTACCATAGCTCACTTCATCAACAATATAGCCTCTCTTATTTGCAGAATTCAGTAACTCATACGCATCTTGAAGCTTCCTTTCCCAGCATAGATTGCGTAGAGTAGTGTTGAGTGTCACTGTATCCATTTTCAAACCTTTCCCACCCATTTGATTCATCATTCTAAAGGCCCCTGCCAAATCACCTGCTTTACAAAATCCGCTTATCAAAGTATTATAGGTGACACAATCTGGTGAAAATCCAGTATCTTCCATCCTACTAACCAGTTCACTGGCTTCTTTCATCCTCCCTTCCTTACAGTACCACTTAATCATGATATTGTGAGTAACCTCATTGAGCAGCACTCCTTTCTCCTTCATTTCATCCACCAGCTTGAAAGCCTTGGAACTCTTTTTCACCTCAACACATCCATTTATCAAAGTGTTATATGTAATCACATCAGGCAACAACTTCAATCCCTCCATGTCATCTCTCAGCTTAATCGCCTCATCAATCCTCCCCACATTACACAGCCCATTAATCAACATATTATACGTCCAAACATCTGGCAACAAGTTATCCTGAGTCATCAACTCAACAACCTTAGCTGCATCCTTCAACCAACCCATCTTACAGTATCCATCAACCAAAATATTATATGTATTCCTATTTGGAAAAAGCCCCTTGCTCTTCATGTCCAACAGCAACTTACGAATGTCATGCAACCTCCCCTTCTTACACAGAGCACCCAATACCGTGTTATAACTCGCATTATCCGGCTTACACTTAAAATCACCCTCCATCTTCCTCAACAACTCCACTGCATCTTTAAACTTATTCTCTAAACAATACCCACTTATCAAAATATTAAAAGTAACCACACTAGGTGATATGCCAAGGTTCACGGCATCATCAAACAATTCTTTGCAAAAATGTATGGAGTGACACGAAGGGTCTTTCTTTACCAAAGAGCTTAGCAAAGTGTTGACAGTCAACAAATTGGGTCGAAGCTTATGACGCTTCATTTTTTTGAATATCTGCGCACCGAGGTAGGGCCACCCGGAACGGCAATAAGCAAAAATGCAGGTGTCTAAAAGGGCTTTCGAAGGCGGCGGCAATGGCGGAGAGGGGTGGAGGAGATAGCGGTGGAGCTGATGGTGGGGGTGCTCGGAAAGGATTTGTGTCTGAAGAATACTTTTGGCATCCTTAAATTTCTGGTGGGAAATGAGGGACGTGAGGAGGGAGAGGAGAGGGGGCAGCGGGAGGGGGGTAACGGATTTGAGGGTGGAGTGGGAGTAAGCCCATTTGAGGAAAGAGAGGAGGGAGGAGGGGTGGTTGCGGAGCGTGGGGGAGGAAAGAACGGAGTGGATGATGGGTAGGGATAAATGGGGAAGATAGGAAGAGAGGGCGGCGTGTATGGGGGAGGAGATGGTGGTGGAGGAATTTTGGAGAATGGTGGTGATGGTGGAGATGAGTTCTGTGGCGTTTAATAAAGACGGCTGTGGTGGTGGTGGGTTCGCGGCGGCGTTGGTGGTGGTGGGCATGTTTATTGACTTAACCAGTTAACCTGTTGACGAGGGATTAATTCGTTAGAGCTAGAGATGCAGAAAAGACCGGCTTGAACAAGCGAAGGAAGGCGATAGGCTTGTTCGGATTTTATTTTTCCTTATTTTACTGTATTTATTTTCGTATTTTTTTATTTATTAATAATTAGTAGTGAATTTTAATATTTTATCAGATTATTAATATAAATTTATATTTGCCATTTAACTTATTATTCAGTTTTTAAGTGAATATTTTCTTCAAATTTAATTGACTTTATTAGGCAGTTCTATCACATAGGCAGTGTAAAAACCTTTGGCAAGAACGCGCATTGTCTTCTTCTTGGCATAGGTCCATGCATTTGACCAAGTGGTTGAGGCTTCATCCAACGGCAATGAGTTTGGGCGGCAGAGGTGGCAGTAGCAACATATGCCTATAGTGCCAGTATCTATGTGTTTGCTTGCATACATACATATTATATATATATATATATATTAGTTGGTATAGCATCATGCAGAATGACTTGATAAACATGCTATGTTCGCCAACTCAGCGTAAAGATTTATTTGAAAATTAGAAACTTATCATAATAGTAAAAAGAAAAAAAAACAAGTATCCAGTGCATTAGATTTCATTTCATTTACTTTAAAACCAAAGTAGTGGTGGCGGTACTTATGTGCCCTGTATCATTATACTTTATCGCTTTTGATGACTGCAAAACATATCTAGTATACAATGGAAGTTGAGAAGTTGCGTTTTCATGTATAAGCAATCTCAAGGGCAAGGAGTGGTGCAAGGAAAATTCATGGTGTTTTCTCCTTATTGTTTTTGTAAGTATGGTCATGCTCGCTCATTAAGAGAGTATTTGGCTAAATTTATTTTAAATATTTTATAAGCTCATGTATTTTGTAAGATGTTTTTGGAGTTTATAAGATGTTAAATTTTATTTTTAAAATAAATTATTAAAGTGCTTGAATAAAATAAAATTTTAAAGCTTATAAGAGTTAATAATTATAATTTTATAATTAAAATGGTTAAAAATTAAAGAACTTGTTAAAATCTTACTTTTTTTTAAAAGAGTTTATAAGCTCCTTATATCTTATTTTAAGATTTTATAAACTTTTTTTAAAAACAAAAAATTATCAAATACTTTTTGCCAACTTGTAAACTTTTAAATATCTTACAAAATGTTTTGAAAAGCTTATAAGCTCACCCAAACACCCTCTAAGTTGATGATTGGATGCGTGTTTAGAATTTATGGATAGCTTTAGCAAAAGTCTCTCAAATTTTATGAATTTAAAAAGAACTTATTTTATCAAATAAAAGTATTGCAATATCCACTTCATCCCATGAAGGTAATATGTCATGAGGGATTACTCTATTGCTTGGCATCTTTCTAGTAAAGCTTTAAAGCATTTGACAACTATTCTAGAGAAGTTGTAATACATAGAATGAAGATAATTATATTAAGACTACATAAACAAAAAAACACACCGAATTGATGTTCTTGTATAATGTAGTTTGGGAGAAAACTGAGTCTACGTGCCACCAACAATGCGAAGCTAATAAATCACTGCAATACCCTTAAGCTACGTTTGGTTGCCTTGATGAGATTGTGTGTGATAAGACTGAAATGAATGTACAAACTATATTGAATATCAATACCAATTAATGTTTTGTTTGGTTGCTAGTTCTAAAAGCATTGATATCCCAAGGAAAACAAACTTTTGTTGTTTGGATTTAGGGATGAGAATAAGTCAAGCTATTCATCAGGAGTCACTAGCCTAGCCTATTTAACAAAAAGGCCAAATCAATGCTTAAAAATTTTGGCCTTCTTAACTAAATAAGCTAAACTTAGGTTCTTTTAAAAGTTTGCAAAGCTTAACAAGTTGGTATGTTTATCTTCGTCATACACAATTATAATGATATCGAAAGATAGAGATAGATTGAAATCCAAATATTAAAACCAAAACAGGTAAAAATAAAACCAATCGTCATATCCCAATGATCAAAATCATGCACTAAATAAGGATTAGAGGGCCAAAAATTTATCTTTGTAAATATAAACAAAGGGTTTGACTGAATCACTCCAAAGACTCTTCTATTGGATAATCTCCAACAGTTGGATCCAATTGTTGCCCTTCCAAAGCTTCAAAAATTGGCAAATTTGGCATACCAAATCACCTCTGGAATAGTAGTCTGTGACTGAAAATCACTAAAAAAGCCTATCTTATAGATCACCCAATCGATCCATTGAAATCAATCACAAAATAGTTCACCAATGAACTTCTAAGTTCCCTAAGTATAGATCTCTAATTTAAAGTCCACACACCTAGGATAAGCTTTCAACCAACCTCATTTTTGCTAGATAAAGAGAGGAAGAAAGTGAGGAGTAAAGTGGCGGCTTTTGAGGAGAGAGGGATCCAAGAGAGAATTTTTTGTGTGATTATTTAACACATGAATTATATTACACTTTTGGAGGGAAAATGTGAGGAATGCCAACTAGCCTCAAGTGGCCAGCCACATATCCTACTTATGGGGAGGATGAAAGCTCTTGAATGCTTCCATCACACCCTCAATGCATGTTGACCAACTTGCCAACTTGTGTGTGCATTTGTATTTTAATTAACATTTGCATTTCATCTCATGAAATAAACTACTGATTAACTAAATTCAAATAGACTCTTTTATTTTATTTTTCTCCAAAACTAAAATTTTCAATTTAATCAAATTACCTTTTTAATTTAATAATTTAACTTAACTCCTTAAGTTAACTTGACTAATTAATCATCATATGGCACCAATTAAATTAACATTTAATTGGCCTAATTTAACTCCTTAAATTATTTTGATTAATTTAACACTTAAATTAATTAAGCCAAAAATGACCAATTAAAATAGTCAATTGTTTTCTCTCCAAAATTCGCATAGTCAAGAATTTTCTAACTCCTTGGAAAATCCCTCCTATCAAATAAGAGTTTCCTTAAGCTTTTCTATGTAACCCACTAGGTATATTCATTCATTGGACACGAGCTTATAACTCATTATAATACTTTGAATATTAAAATATTCACATTAGTTTAAACTCCTTTAAACTAATAGCTCTTTCAATTAATTTCTATTAATTGAAGAGTGCCCAATATCTATTAATTGAAGAGTGCCCAATATCTATAGTCAATGTCTAGTAACAAGCCCATAGAGCCCAACTAATTGAATGAATAAATAATATCATGACAAACTATTAGGTATATCCAAATAAGAGTTTCCTTAAGCTTTTGTGTGTAACCCATTAGGTGTATCCATTCATTGGACACAGGCTTATAACTCATTATAATACTTTGAATATTAAAATATTCACTTTAGTTTAAACTCCTTTAAACTAATAGCTCTTTCAATTAATCTCTATTAATTGAAGAGTGCCCAATATCCATAGTCAATGTCTAGTAACAAGCCCTTAGAGCCCAACTAATTGAATGAATAAATAATATCATGACAAACTATTATAGCCTATGCTTACCATGTAAATATGGTCCTTCTATCTCCTATCTCCCAAAATAGGCTTAGGGTAAGATATTTGTCAACTTCCTAATAGCATTAATAACTATATCTCTACATCCAATGTTTGATTCTCCTTTATAACCTAAACTTTGGCAAGCATCTTTTTCAAATTGTCATACTACCTTACACAAGGATTTCTTAGAATCGATCATTATAAAATACATAGAAAATGCACTCGTTCTTCACAATAATGAGGAAACGGATCTCATATTAGATTTCACAAACCTCCATGCTTAAATAATTCATGCCTAATCTCAACCTTGTATGACCTACTACGTGGTTGGGGAAAAGTCAAAACATAAGAACCTAAACATAAGGTTACTATGGATTCTCATGTCCAAGGACTAGTTATATACACTATCGTAAACTTGAGAACTAGCCACTACTGATGCACCACTATAGCTATCTAATGAATTCCCTTGGTGGGTTTTCAATGAACTTGTTCTCTAACAAACACCCACAAATATGCATCCATGTTTCACATAGATTGCCCATGAAATGAAGCAATATCCAACCCTTTGGAAAATACATCATTAATGCAAGTCTATCTGAATCTTAGATGCCCCGTTTCATAAGATGTTATAACTTGGAGTACTTTAAAATCACAACCATAGAGACTCGTTTCAATCACTATCATATGCGTGACCAGTCTTGTAGTCTAGTAGGATTTAAGAGCTTTAACCAAAAGTAGGTGAAGTATAAAAAATATAAGACAAAAATGGCCATTTTAATAAGAATATCATTCAATCAAGATTATATCACAAACGGAGTAGTTTAAGTCAAGTGTAGCTCAAGGATTCAATAAATAAAGCACAAAATGGCTAAATTAAACTCAGCTACATCGAGACCAAGGATCTAATTATGCTTCTAATTCAGATTCGGATGAAGGATTACCTTGATTGCTCAAAAATTCAAGGTAGAGTGGAAGAACACTTGAACACTTCAAAGCTGTCTTCCGGTGGCGCAGCAGCAACTCAGCTACAATTGCCCAATCAAAAAACCTCCAAAATTGTTGAAATTTGGACACAATCTCCTCAACACCTTTCAGAAGCTTCAGTAAAAAATTCAGCAAGAAATGATTCCAGCAAGGTCTGGAAAAACGGCTCCAAACTTTCTGCCCTTGAAATGGATCTCCAAAAGCCAAGCTATCCAATTCTCTAGCCTCTAATGTGATGATCCACACACCAATGGTAAATCCAAATCACTCCTCAGTCAGCTAGAGAACCAAGGAGAGAAGAAGAGGATGAAGGCTAATTTTAGGAGGTTAAATGAAGAAGAAGTGTGTGACTTTGACACATGAGTAAATCACACAAAATTGGAGGGGAAAATGGAATCTAACAATTAGATGTGTAAAGCATGCTTTGGCTGGCCACCTCTGTCCTATTTATAGGGAGGGAGGTGTGATGCAAGTTGGCATCACACCTCCCATGGGGTTGGCGCCAAATTGCAAGGCAAGTTGCACGTGTAAAATATAAATTTCACTTGCATTTGAATTTCATTTAAAATCTTCATTTCATCTCATAAAATGTCATCCAAATAAATTCTAATGCACACCAAATGAACTCTTACATTTGAATTTTTCCTCCAAAATTAATTCTTCATTTTAATTAAATTAACCCCTTAATTTAATTAATTAATCGTAACTTAACTTTTTAAATTAATTAGCTTAACTCTTTAGGCTAGAAGATGTCAACTTAACTCCTTTAGTTAACTTGACCAATTGGTGGTCATGTGGCATTAATTAAATTAACTCTTGAATTTAATTGTTCTAATTTGACACAAATTATTTAGATCAATTTAATAATTAAATTGATCAAGCCAAAATAACCAAAAATTATCCAACTGCTTTACCTCCATAAAATTGGTCAAGTGGAATTTTCTAACTCTTAGAAAATTCCCTTAATCAAATAGGATTTTCTATTGGCTTTTGTGTGTGACCCATTAGGTTCAACCATTCATTGAACATGGTTTCACAACTCAAGTGATATTTAGAATATCAAAATATTCACATTAATTTAAAATCCTTTAAACTAATGACTTAATTCAATTAATATTCATTAATTGAAGAGTACCTAATCTCAATGGTTGATATCCAACCTCAAACCCATGAAGTCCAACTAATTGGTTGAAATGAATATGCTCTTAGAGAACCATTCTTGCTCTACATTTTCCATGCAAATATGGTCTTTCCATCTCTTGTCTCCCGAAAGAAACCTAGGGCAAGATATTGGTCGGCTCTTTAATATCCTCGATAACAATGTTTGTATTCCCAATGTTCGATTCCCCTTTATAACCTCATCTTTGGAAAACTTCTTTTCTAAATTGTCATACTATCTTGCTTAAGGATTTTCTAGAATCGATCAATATAGATTACATATGCACTCGCCCATCACAATGATGGAGAGATGAATACCTTCTTAGATCTCATAAAATTCCATATCTAAGTGGCTCATACCTAAACTCAACCTAAAAAACCTGTGAAGTGGTCAAGGAAGACTCAAAGCATGAGGACCTAAACACAAGGTTACTATAGATCCTCATATCAAAGGACTAATTATGTACACTAGCATAAATTAGAGAACTTGCCACTACGACAACCTAGTGGATTCTTTAAGCGAGCCTTTAATGAACTTGTTGTTTAAAAACACCACTATAAGATTGTAGGCTCCAATTTGGGCCGCTGCATAAGAGCCGCCATGTGTATGGATATGCCGTTTCACATCGAGACTCCATGTGTTGGGTCACTAAACTTTGGGAAGCAAATTCCTCCCAACTACTAGTAGTAGGGCTTGATCCTGCGCCAATGCCAACTGCCAACAAAATGTCTAACCATCTTGGCTACATCCTCCAAAAGCAAATATTGGCATTTGCTCAAATACTTATTCATCTCTTCTATATAGAGCTCTCAAGCAATTTCACATCTTATCAAGCAAACATTATTTTATTTTTAAAAATACAATAATAATTGTCATTTGAATAAATAACATAAGAGTATCAAATAGTGAAACAAAAGAAATAAATAAAAAGTGTTGGATAATTATATAACACAGCTGCATGAAGTAAAGAAATTCTATTACATATATGTATACATAAATTGTTAGGTAAAGGAGTAATATTTTTGCACTCTGAGTTTCAAGTAAAAAAAAATACTATAATAATTCATTTCATTAATCAAAATATATAATATTAACAAACAAGTAGAAATATCAACTAAGGGGGTATTTGGCTAAGTTTTTAATGAAAAGATAAGACAAGAATTTTTTAAGCTTATAAAAATATCAAATTCTATCTTTTAAAATAAGCCTTGCAATGTATGAATAAAATAAAATTTTAAAATTCATATAGTCTAAATTATTATAGGAGTATATTTAAATTTTAAAATAACTTAATACCTCTTTACATTTTGTAGAAGAGCTTATAATATAAAACACTTTATTTTAGAAGTTTATAAAAAATAATTGGCATTACATATATATTTATTAAAAAATTGTGGATAAAATCCTTTAAAGTAAAAAAAAAAAAAGAAGGGAAATCTAATAAATAAAAGAAACAAATATTATTAATTGCGACGGTTTAAAAAAACCAACGTGAAGTTATTCATTCAATGGCGATTACACTAATTGCTGTCATTTATTATGAATTCTATGGTGGTTTTTCGAAACCATTGCTAAATGGCTAATTCAGTAGCAGTTTGGATAAATTGTTATTTACCCACCGTCAAATTAATATTTTGTGGTAGTTGAAACAAACTGTCGCAAAATATATGCCATGATTAACCTATTTTCTTGTGGTGTATATATATACACTATATATGTAAATAAGTATGAATAAAATATTATATTATATATATTTATAAATATTAAATATTATTTAATTTGAAATGAATAAATAGAAAAAAAATAGATAAAAATAAAAATAATTTAAATTTTATTGATAAATTTATATATATGTATATTATATATATGTGAATAAGTATAAATAGAAAAAATAAGTATAGATGTATGAATAATTACAAAGAAAAAAGATAAAAATAAAAATTATTTAAAATTTTATAGATAAATTTATATATTAAATATGTATAAAATGAGAATATATGAAATAATGAAAAATGAGAAACAATGATAAATTCATATATATGTATAAAATGAGAAATATATGAAATAATGGAAGAAGAGAGAAATGAGAATAAAAAGAAACAAAAAGAATGAAAAAAAAGTTAAAAAAAAATAAAATATGATAATAAAAATTTATTTAAATTGAATTGTATATATGTGAAATGATTAAGGGAAAATTGATCTTTTTATATTAAAATTATGTTAAGTGGACAATAATTGTGGAGGGGGAGGTGGTATGCATGATTTTATAAAACATAAGAAAGTTGTTTTGTATATTTTTTTTCACAAGAGAGTTTGATGTTTATTTCACAAATCACAGGGGGTAAAAATTTTATATATCAATATAAATATCATATAAATAAACATATATATATAATATCAATATAAATATATATAAAATAAATATCATATAAATATATATAACACCCAACCCCTTCTCCCCTAACCCAGCACCACTGGCCATGGCCAATGGCCACCTAGCCATAGTCAGCTGCTAGGTGTGGCATGGGTGGCTATGGCCAATGGCTAGCCATGGAAAAATGGCTGAAGCTTGCAGCTAGCCATGACCGATTAGCCACTAGCCACTGGCCGGCCATGGCCTGATCTAGGGGTTGGGGTTAGGAGTGATTGGGGGGAAGACTAGTAGGAAGAGGCTGGAGTGGGTGGGGGGAGGAGTAGAAAGAGCAATATATATATATATATATATATGTATACATACAATTTTACTTATTTATTTGTTGTTAATTAAGAAATTTTAATCAAATGAACCTACATTGATTTTTTTTTACCTTATGTTATTTATTTAAAATCATTACATTATTTTGTTCAAAATAATTAAAAATATTTATTTATTTCAAATTATTAAAATTATGTTGTTAGGATAAAATTTTAGATTTTATTTTTATCTAAATTATTCATTTTGACTAATAAATAAATTTAATTGTTTTGGTTATATATACACACATCAAGGTCTCATAGGGTTCAAACTCTAGATCTCACATATTTTGACTTATTTATTTTTTAGTAATTAATAAATTCAATAAAATTAGTTTAAATTAGGGCTTATTTGTTTATGAATTGAAGCATTTTGTTAAATATTTTAGCAAAATAATTTTTTGGAATCGGGAGGTGGTGTGCGTGATTTTATAAAGCATAAGGAAGTTGTTTTGTATTATTTTTTTTTCACAGGAGAGTTTTATGTTTATTTCACATGTCACAGGGGGTAAATAGCAACTAGCCCAATAAAATTATTACCATTTCAATGGAGCCCCTACTTTTCCTTTTTTGGCTAATGTAGTGTTTGGTTGTATTGGAAAAAGTACATTTTGGTTCCATTGGATGGGGGGTTTGCACTTTTGGTACTTAAGTTGACACTTATAGGACTAAAACTCTAAATTTTTTAACACATTTCGAACAACACCTCAACTTTTGTTAGTGCTCAAGAAAAACCGTTAAATTAAAAAAATTAATTACCTAATAGTCCCAAATTTTTGATTTATTTATAAAAATTCCACAAAATTTGAAATGTTCAATCAACCTTCATTAAAAAATTTTAAAAAAATTATAAAAGTATTTAAAAATATATAACAAAATTCTTAAAAAAAATTAACAATTTTATATATCAATATAAATATCGTATAAATAAATATAGATATATATAAAATATCAACATAAATATATATAAAATAAATATCATATAAATATATACATAAATATATATATATATATATATATATATATAACACCTAGCCCCCTTTCCCCTAATCACTCACCGTTAGCCATGGCCAGTGACCACCTAGCCATGGTCAGCTGCTAGGTATGGCATGGTCGGCTGTGGCCAGCAGCTGGCCATGGAAAAATAGTCAAAGCCAGCAGCCTACAATGGCCAATTCGTCGCTAGCCATTAGCTGGCCATGGCCTGACTTGGGGGTTGGGGGTGATAGGGGAGGGGCACTGGTTGGAAGAGGTAGGGGTGGGTAGGGGAGGGGGGGGAGAAAGAGCAATATATATGTATATATACATTTTTACTTATTTATTTGTTGTTAATTAATAAATTTTAATCAAATTAACCTTCATTGATTTTTTTTTACTTATGTTATTTATTTAAAATCGTTACATTATTTTGTTCAAAATAATTAAAAATATTTATTTATTTGAAATTACTAAAATTATATTGTTAGGATAAAATTTTAGATTTTATTTTTATTTAAGTTATTTATTTTGATTAATAAATAAATTTAATTATTTTATTTATATATACACATCAAAGTCTCACAGGGTTCAAACTCTAGATCTGACACATTTTGACTTATTTATTTTTTTTATTAATTAATAAATTCAATGAAATTAGTTTAAATTAGGGCTTATTTGTTTATGACTTGGAGCATTTTGTTAAAATATTTCCGCAAAATGATTTTTTGGAAGTGGGAGGTGGTGTGTGTGAGTTTTTAAAACATAAGGAAGTTTTTTTGTATATATTTTTTTTCATAGGAAAGTTTGATGCTTATTTCACAAGTCACAGGGGGGAAATAGCAGCTAGCGCAATAAAATTATTAACATTTCAATGGAGCCCTTACTTTTCTTTTTTTGGCTAATATGGTGTTTGGTTATATTGGAAAAATTACATTTTGGTCCCATTGAATGGGAGGTTTGCACTTTTAGTACTTAAGTTAACACTTATAGGATCAAATTTCTAAAGTTTTTTACACATTGGGGATAGCACCTCAACTTCCATTAGTTTTCAGGCAAAATCATTAAATTAAAAAAATTAATTACTCAATTGTCTCAAATTTTTGATTTGTTTATAAAAATTCCACAAATTTTGAAATGCCCAATCAACCTTCATTAAAAAATTTTAAAAAATAATTAAAAAATTTAAAAATATATAACAAAATCCTCATAAAAATTAAAAATTTTATATATCAATATAAATATCATATAAATATATAGATATATAGATATAATATCAATATAAATATATATAAAATAAATATCATATAAACATATACATATATATATATAACACCTAAGTTCCTCTCCCTCTACCCCTCATCGTCGACCATGGCCAGTGGCCGCCTGGCCATGGTTGGCTGCTGGGTGTGGCATGGTCGGTTGTGGCTAGTAGCTGGCCATGGTAAAATGGCTGAAGCCAGCATCCAAATCTAGCTGCTAGTTGCAGCCTGCCATGGCCAATTAGCTGTTAGCCATTGGCCGGCCATGGCTTGACCTGGGTTTAGGGGTGATAGGGAGGGTCACTGGTTGGAAAAGTCGGGGGTGGGTGGGCGAAAAGGGGGAGAAAGAGTAATATATATGTATTTATACATTTTTACTTATTTATTTGTTATTAATTAATAAATTTTAATCAAATTAACCTACATTGATTTTTTTTACTTATGTTATTTATTTAAAATCATTACATTTGTAGCGTCCCTATTTGGGATAGCACCTAAGTTGAGGCATCACTTTAGTTCAATCTTAATTCAAGCCCATAAATAAGCAATATAATCAATAAGCCCCTCATAATTTTTTTTTCAAATTTCATCAAAAACATATAGCAGCGGATTCCAAATTTAACCAGCCTCATCTAATCACAAGGTTTATACCATTAACAGCTTCATAACATTTAACATAATAATTTACATGCCTTAAGTCATAACTCAGCTTTACATGTCATAGTATTTCTAACATAAAGCTTAGCACTTACAGAAATCCATATACATATACATACTTTCATTCTATTGCAAAATCCCATTCACTGATCTAAGATTGAAATGCAAGTTCTTCACTTGATCTTGTCTGAGAAAATTAAGGTAAATGGAGGGGTAAGTCGAAAAGACTTAGTAAGGGATAATTGTAATCACATGCTATAAGGATCTGTCGAGGACAAATCAACTTAACAGATCATAATTTAATGGTTAAACAAAAACATATCAGAATATAATCAAATAGTTAAGAAATGGTCAGACTGTTCGAAAATAATCTATCAATCAAAATACAGTCGGAAATAATCAGAATACGATCAAATGATCATAATACAGTCGAATATCAAAATAGTCTTATATCAACCAAATCGATCTAAACCTACACAGGCATGACAACCTAGTACAAAATTTATCCAAGTAGGTCGACTTGGCATAAAAGTTATCCAAACGTATCAGATCAAACTTATACCAACCAAACTAAAGTAAACTTACTTAGGCATACCACTTAGTATAGAACTTATACAAACTAAATAGAACTTACCTGAGTGTGACAACTTGGTACAAAACTTACCCAAATAGGTTAACTTGGCATAGAACTTATCCAAACAAATCATATCAAACTTATACTGATCAAACCAAACTAAACTTACCTAAGCATACCACTTGGTACAGAACTTACCTGAGCGTGACAACCTGGTACAAAACTTACCCAAACATGATAACCTGGTACAAAACTTACCAAAGCATAGTTTGGTACATAACTTACTCGGCACATCAGCTTGGTACATAATTTACCCGAGTGACACAACCCAGTACAAAACTTACCTGGGCATGACAACCTGGTACAAAACTTACCTAAATACGATAACTTGGTACCAAACTTACCCAAGCATAGCTTGGTACATAACTTACTTTGGCATATCGGCTTGGTACATAATTTACCCAAGCATATCAGCTTGGTACACAACAAATTACTGACAAAACAAATCACAATACCATTCAAACTCAGACTTAAATAATCAAATGAATAGATGATGGAGTGGTTAGATAACAGAATAGTAAGGTAACAAAATGATTCTAATAACATAATAGTTAAATGACCTATAACAAATAACAGTTTTTGGGCACTAAAACATACAAGAAAAAAAAAATAAAATCAGGGAGTAACCCTCACAGGGGCGTCCAAATTAATGAACATATAATCAAATGAGATGTCGAATATTTCAAAAATCTCAATAACACAGTATCGTCAGTACTAAAATAGGAACAAACTCTCATAGGGGTTTTTCTATAAGAACAGATAAATATAATTCAAAGCCAGATTGGCAGACCTTCATAGGGGTGCAACAATTTATGAGTAAGCTTTAAACAAAGTAAATATCAATTGGTAGACCCTCACAGGGGTATTCAAACCAGACAACACATACAAATCAAAATTCAACATAAATTTAGATTTCAAATTATCAGATTACGGTATAAAAATAGAAAACTGACATAGGGGCTTATCACAAATAATGGATAGTGAGAAAAAGGTGCCAAATTGGCAAACCCTCACCTTAATCACGTCAACGATGCAGTTAAACTCTACTGATCCTCAGAGTTAAATCCCCCATTACCTATTCAAAAAAATAACCTTATATCAAAATCCATGTTCAACCCTAATGATCATCAATACTTAGAATCACACCCATAACAGCCCAATTCTAAGTAATTATCCTATTGATACTCGATATTGATCATAGCAATCCTGTTGCCAATAAAATCCAAACTTTAGTCAATTAAATCTTGGTAACATAAAATTAGGGTTTTCTACAGTTAGTATACTATATAACCTATAGTTTACATGGAATAATACCAATTGAGTTCACTAGGCTCGTTTAATTGGTCAAAGTTCTTTTGATTTTATGTATGGGCATCCTAATTGATTATTTCCACAATAATACATGATAATACAAACTTTAGTGAAGATCAAAACATGTACATGCACACATGCAAATACATATACACTAATCATCATTATATACCAATACCTCACAAACAAATTGAAAATTTGACAATCTGTTTGAGTGCATGCATTCCTAGGAACGATTTGAAAATTTTATCTCGTGGCTGTCACCGTTGGCAAAAAGTTCAACACCATTGCCATTCGACGCCTCTTATCGAGAGCTTTCCAATAGTACCTTTAGTTTTCTATTTCTCCACTAGAAAATAGGTCAATTGCCACCTTAAAGTGTCAAAACCACCTCAGCTCTACCATCGATTTCACTCCATTTTTCATCATCGGTGTTGCTACATGAAAGGCTTCCACGATGGTCTCCAAGTTGAGCTCTACCTAACCCTTACCTCATAATCAAGTTTGGCCACTGAAAAATCACAAACCCACCAACCTAATTTTGAATGTGCTCTTGATCTCCTCTCATGGTGGCTCATCACTAGGTGTTCAATCATGCCTGGAGGTGCTGCCATGCAGCTGGAGGTGTAGGGAGAAAGTTGGTTGGTTTAGACGGTGTAAATGGTTACCGGTGGAAGCTTGTCGAGGATGGGTGATGGTCATGGTGAAGGAGTGAAGAAGAAGAAGAAAATGATGATGGGCGCGGGGTTTGTGTGTGTAAGTGTGTTGGGATGGCTGGGTGGGAAAGAGAAAGATGGGGGGTGAAGTTGATGGTGTTGGTGGCCAGAGATGGTAAGATGGTGAGAGAAAAGGCATGGGTGAAGGAGGAAAAAGGAAAGTGAAGGTGATGATACATATTGGAGAAATGAAGAAATGGAGAAGGAAAACATAATTCTGCTAGGTTATCAAATCAACTTTCCACCTTCACACTTCAACCTAAAAGATTTCCAAATGACTCAATCAAGTTCTTCAAAATCATAAATTTGACCCCACAAATTTTAAAATATTTGCAATCAAGTCCTTTGTATCTATTTTTGCGAGCCTTAAAATCCAATTGATAAATATCTTAAATTATAAATCCTTATTTTTAAAATACCAAATTTTAGGGGTGTGACAACATTATTTTATTCAAAATAATCAAAAATATTTATTTATTTCAAATTATAAAAATTATATTGTTAGGATAAAATTTTAGATTTTATTTTTATTTAAGTTATTTATTTTAATTCATAAATAAATTTAATTATTTTATTTATATATACATACATCAAGGTCTCACATGATTCAAACTCTAGATCTCACATATTTTGACTTATTTATTTTTTATTAATTAATAAATTCAATCAAATTAGTTTAAATTAGTGCTTATTTGTTTATGAATTGGAGAATTTTGTTAAAATATTTTAGCAAAATAATTATTTGGAAGTGGGAGGTGGTGTGCGTGATTTTATAAAGCATAAGGAAGTTTTTTTTGTATATTTTTGTTTTCATAGGAGAGTTTGATACTTATTTCACAAATCATAGGGGGTAAATAGCAACTAGCCCAATAAAATTATTACCATTTCAATTGAGCCTTTATTTTCATTTTTTGCCTAACGTAGTGTTTGGTTGTATTGGAAAAATTACATTTTGGTCCCACTAGATGGGGGGTTTGCACTTTTCATACTTAAATTGACAGTTATAGGATCAAAACTCTAAATTTTTTAATGCTTTGGGAACTGCACTTCAACTTCAGTTAGTGTTTAGGCAAAACTGTTATATTAAAAAAATTAATTACCTAATTGTCCCAAAATTTTGATTTATTTATAAAAATTCCACAAAATTTGAAATGCCCAATCAACCCTAATTAAAAAATTTTAAAAAAATAAAAAAATTAAAAATATATAACAAAATGATCATAAAAAATTAAAAATTTTATATATCAATATAAATATCATATAAATATATATAGATATATATAATATCAATATAAATATATAAAAAATAAATATCATATAAATATATACATAAATATATATAACATAAATATCATATAAATATATACATAAATATATTTTAATTTTTAAAATAAAATTAATTGCAAATCAAGACTAAAATTTTTAGAACTTATAAACAAATTTTCTAAAATCTTTTTATTCAAAAACAATGTCCTAATAAATAATAACAAAGAATAAAATTAAGATTTCAATCCCTATAATAATACATCATTATTTATCTTATAATATAAGATAAAATAAATAATTTTTTTTATATACTATTTATACACAAAATGCAGGGAATAAGAAAATAATAGGGGATTTCATTTTTGGAGGGAAACTTATTTTTTGAAGGAAATGTAATATGCAGAGCAACTAATTCTTACAAATAACTTGTTTAGGTCCATGAAAGTTAATAATCATTACATTTAATATTATACTTTAAGTTAATACTATTTTTACACTATATTAAACACTTAAGTTATCTTCATTTTAGTAATTTATATAGTAAAACATACACACAATTAACATATAGATATTTACAAGTTACAAAAATCTTTAGTTGGCCAAAACAGCAATTAAAAAATGAAATGTAACATTAACAGACCTAACTTCAGGGACCATTTCCTTTTCATTAAGTATTATGGTAAACTAGATTTCTTTCTTTTCTTTTGCTATTCAGGTATGTAACCTTTAACTATTTATTTTAAGGAGCTTTTAGAATTTTTCTAAAAGAATATTATAATAAATTATAATAAGAAATTAAATTCTTAAGTGCCAAAATTTATAAGTCCAAATTATATGTTATTTAACTATTTTAACTATAATAGAAAGTCATTTAATAATTTAAAAACTTATGTGTCAATTCATCATATAATCTAAAATGAAAGAAATTAATTATGCTATAAATTATTTATACAAAAAAATGGAGGAGCTAAAATTTAGAGGAATCGAAAAATGAAGAGAATTAATTATTATTAGAAGAAATCAAATTTTTTGAAGAAATCAAGTTAAATTATATGTCAAACTAATAGTAAAAACAATTGCTAACATTTTTTATGGGCCAATTTTGGAGGAAATATATAGTTGGAGGGAAACAAAATTGCATTGCCATTCAAATTCATTAAATAAATTTATACATATGTATAAAATAAGAATCTATGACATATTGAGAAATGAGAAATAATGGATAATTTATATATGCATAAAATGAGAAATATATGATGAATCTTCTTAAATTTTATTGAAATTTATATATATGTATGTATATACTATATATGTATATAAGTATGAAAAAAAATTATATCATCTATATATTTTTATAAATATCAAATATTGTTTAATTCAAAATGAATAAATAGAAAAAAATAGATAAAATAAAAGTAATTTAAATTTTATTGATAAATTTATATATATGTATATTATATATATGTGAATAAGTATAAATAGAAAAAACAAGTATACATGTATGAATAATTGGAAAGAGAAAAGATAAAAATAAAAATTATTTAAAATTTTATAGATAAATTTATATATACAAATGTGTATAAAATGAGAATACATGAAATAATGAGAAATGAGAAATAATGATAAATTTATATATATATATATATATATATGTATAAAATGAGAAATATATGAAATAATGGAAGAAGAGAAAATTGAGAATAAAAAGAAAAGAAAACAATGAAAAAAAGAAAAATAATAAAATATGATAATAAAAAGTTATCTAAATTGAATTGTAAATATTTGAAATGATTAAGGGTAAATTAGTTTTTTATATTAAAATTATATTAAATGAGCAACAAATATAGAGGAGGGGGCGGTGTGTGTGTATTTATAAAATATAAGGAAGTTATTTTGTGTACATATATATATTTTCACAGTAGGGTTTGAAATTAAAACAAAAGTTTGAGATAATTATTTTAAATCAAATTGTTAGGTTGGATTGGATGCATTTGAGTTGTTAAGTTGATCAAATAAAAATCAGGTCGAGCCAAACCTAACCTAATACGATTCAAGTAGAGTTAGTGTTAAGTATTTTCAAGTTGTCATCAGGTTAGGTCGGGGTAGGGTTGAGAAAATTAATGTTATAACCCTACTTCAACCCAACCTAGTAACGCCCCTAAAATTTGTATTTTAGAAAATAAGAATTTAGAAATTTAAAATATTAAGTCTTATAAATTTTGGGGCTCGAAATATAAATAAAGAAGGACTTAATTGTATGGAGATCGAAAGTTTTCGGGTTAATTTGTATTTTTAGAAAACTTGATTTAATTGTATTTGAAACAATTGTGGTCAATTCATAATTTTTAAAAATTTAATTGAACTACAATTAAAATTTTGTGGCTTGCATGGAAAGTTTTAAGTCAATCGGGTCAAAACTATGTTTTTAATTAATTGAGAGGACTTAATTACAGGATTGGTGAAAGGTTGGGGGCCAAATTTGAATTTTGAAAAAATTAGATTTTTTTTTTAAAATCACCATCTTCCTCATTTCTTCCCCACTATTCTCCTGTATACACACACCCTTTGACTTCGTTGATTTCTCTGACCAACCCTCGAAACCCAAATCTAAATCGGCTAACCTCTTTCCCTCTTCACCATAAGCACATAGATACCTCATGCAAACCATTTTGGCAATGGGACCACCAAATTCTTGAAGCTTGATTTGAGCATGGCAGAGGTTGACAGGTGATGGTGGAAGAGGGCTGAGCTTGGCTTCTAGGCATGTGTTTTAGTAGCTCTTAGCATAAGGAAGCTTGATATACCCTTACATGAGAATTTGGAGCAGCACTAGAGGTGGAAAATGGTGATCGGAGATGGCAACAAGAAACCCATTTGGTGGCTATTGAGCTCAATTGAGGGTGATCTGGGCAAAGGAACTAGAATATGATTGTGGGGTTGGATTCAAGAGCTCGATAGGAACACTTCAGTGGTGTTGGTGAGCTTCTCCGGCAGCAACAGGGAGGCAGTTCAACTCCTCAATGCAACGAACACATCTGTGTCATTGGTTTGTGGTTTTGGAACTCCGATGGCCAACTTTGGAATTTAGTGTTGGATGTACTTGACATGTATATATATGTATATGTTATACCTTTCCATTATAAACTTTGTATGTATGCTAAGAATGAGATTTGGGTATGATTAGTATATATACAAGTGTGTATGATCCCTATGCAAGAAGGAATATTGAATAGGGGATCTGGACATGTTGTGCTAGATGCCAAATTTGGATTTAATAATGATAATAAAGATTATGTAATGTAAGACTAAGTAGTATTTGCTTAGGATTAATTATGTAGGAAATTGGACTATATTGTGTGAATTAGGATGATGATATAATATGATCATGACTTCATAAAAAAATGAGATATCATGCTATTTGGGAACCATTATAGATTATTGTGACTAATTCTAGAATAATTGATTTATTGAGGTACTCTATGTAGATAATACATATTAAACCTATATTATTATGTTGATCAATAGTTAGTGGTGTTAGAATGCCTATGATGCAATTCTTGAAGATTATTAGAGTTGAATAGGAAATTGACTATGGAAATATTCTTTTGATTAGGTATCGATGAAGTGGGTCCTGCCGATTAGAAGATTGCAGGTTGTGGTTGTTTTGCAAAAACTATAAAAGGTGAAGATCTAATCTCTCAAGTATTTGCTTATATGCACAATAAGGGTTTGCCAATCTGGCACCTTCTTATACTTATCTTTCATTGTGATAAACCTCTATGAGGGTAAATTTGTTTCCATTTTGTAGTTGCATGTTGGTTATTGTGCTTCGTGAATTATTTGAGATCTTATTTGTTATTTGTTACTAAAAGCAAAATAGGCACTAAGATCTATAATCAAAACTTCAAAACATAAAATAACTAGTGCCTACAAGTATCCTAGGGATCTAATCATACCTTAGATTTAGATTTAGATAGAGGATTACCTTGATGAGCAAATCCAAGAAGAAACTAATGAACAATGCACTAGTTCCAGAATCTGCTTGCTCATGGCACAGCGAAAGGATTGTGATGATTGTGCTATCAAATTGCCTTTAAACATTTTGGAAAAATTACTGAAGATAGCTAACACCTTAGAGAATCTCTAGTAAAAAATTCAGATCAATTGACCATTTGGAACATTCTGGAGAAAATTACAAATTCAGACCTCACGTAGAGAGCTCTCCAAGAAACTTGATTGGCAAGGATCGGTCTTACCAATTTGTGTGGTTGTAATCTTGTCTTCGGGGGAGGCCTGGTTGGTGACGATCAATTTTATCGATTTGTGCTTTAGCGATTTGGCGAGTTAGCTACTCATCGAGGTGATATAAGGGGGTAGGTCATTTTATGGTTGAGGAGAAATAAGAGGGTAGGCTATTTTACAGTCATATTGAGGTTATATAAGGGGTTAGGCCATTTTACGGTTGTATTGGTAATATAGAGTTAAGATGATATAAAGGGATAGGACATTTTACAGTTGTATCATTTATATAGAACTGAGATACACAAGGGGAAAGGCTGTTATATGGTTGTACATGTAAGAAATGCTAGTATCATTATTTTTATAAAATGTTCTCGTCTAATTTGTTTTGTAAAACTAATCAAAATTCTGGATTTTAAACTTGAGATTTTCATGGAACAACGTGTGCACTGGGTTTTTCAACACTAATCTTCTCTAAAAGTTTTGAAATCTTCTATGAAATGTATAAAATGTGAAATGATTCTTTGTCAGTTAGAGATGTGGGTATGAAGAAGAAGACAAGTTTTGAAAAACTTTAGATTGTATCATTTGTATTGTAATTGTAATGTATTTGTTGATTACTTTTTGTGGTGAATGTTGTTTGAAAAGTATTGAAAAAATAAAAAAGTAGATATAGGTATAATAGAAGGGAAATAGGTATGAAAATGGAGAGAGAATGTAAAAATGAATGTTTTAAGAATGAAATATAGAGGACCTATCCTGAAAACCACACAAGAGGCCTTATTTACACAAGTAGAGGATACCTCAACGCTGGTAGTAGTCAAAGAAATAGCCTAGTATACTATAGAGCATCGTAATATGAACCTTCTATCTTCTTGTCAAACTCTAGAGGCGTCACAAAGTGTTGTACAAGAAATACCCATTTTTGGAATTAGTTTGTCAATTCCGTAAATGCTTTCAGATCTCCAATACCTAGATGTCATGACTTGTGTTTTAGTTATCTAAATTTAGAATGAGTGTTCTTCTTACAGTTGTATATTGTATTCAATTTCATTTTGATTCTTCTATACACACAAATGCTTGCCTCACTGAGCCATTTGGACTCACCCTCATACATTATTTTGATTTCTTTCAAACAAACGTAGATGGTGACTAAAGTCTTTAGGCATTAATGTGTTTTGTAAAATACTAGACTTTTGGTTGTATATATAGAACTCTATGTATGTTAAGTTAGTTTGAGATGTTGTGACATGTTCATGACATGTCACATATTGTGCATTTCTTGAAGGATATTTTGCCCAGAGTGTGTTAAGTTAAAGTATTGTGCATTTCTTGAAGGATTCGAGGGGAAGTTTTATGGGCATATTGCTTACAACAAGTAGAATATTAAAATTGAATTGGTAGCATATCAACTAAGCTGCCATTCTGAGAGGGGGTGATACAAACCCAAACCTGAACAACCTACCCAAATTGCCACCCCTATTGACACCAATTCATTATAAAATTTGTGAAGCCCAATTAATAAAAAAAGGAGTTGCTAAAGCCTAATTAATCAACTCTGCAATTTGATATGAAACCCAATTCTTTACGAAATGACATTAATTTGCTAAAAATTGGTGAACTCATATTAATAAAAGAAAAGTTGCAAAATCACAATTAATTAATTCTTTAAGTTAATGTGCGATCTAATTCACTTTGAAATCTAATTCACTAATTTACTAGGAGAATTAGTGAAGCTCAATTAATGAAAAGGAAGTCGGTAAAACCTAATTAACGAATTCTTCAAATTAGTATGAAACCTAATTTTCCAATTCATTAAAATATTATTTAAGCCCAATTAGTAAAAAAAAAAAAAAAAGTTAGTCAATCCAAAATAATCAATTATTTGAACTAATGTGAAGCCCAATTAATAAAAAATAAGCTCAGTTCCTTAAAGGAAGCTTAATTCATCATTTACCTCGCGTCAAATTTGTTCAAAATCAACTCTTAAAATGAAGCATAATTCACCACTTAATTTATTATAAATTTGGTCAAATCTATTTTATAAATGAAAACTCTCAATTCATTGAATAATTCACAAAAAAGTTATAAAGCCTAATATTTTAAATAAATTGGCCCAATTAATGAATTATTCACTTTAAATTTCTTTGAGCTTAATCTTTAAAATAAAATCCAGTCTAGTAATAATTCACTAAAAAATTGATTAAGCCCAATTAACAAATTCTTTACATTATTGTGAAGTCCATTTCTTAAACAAAAGCCCAACCCACAAGTATTAGTAAAAAATTGATTTAATATTCATTTATAATTAGTAATGAAAATTATTGTTACTATATTTGTACAATTGATATTTGGAGGGACTGAATTTTAGAGAGAAGTTAATTAAAATTTAGTAACTAAAATTTTTTTTACAATATATTTTATTTGTAACAAATATTTTGTTGTTTCAAAAGGTACCAAATTTTGTTATAAATATATCTTCTTATATGACGAAAAATGTAGTGACCCACTTAGGGTAGCCCAGAAGTTGAGACATCACTCAGTTCAATCTTAATTATTAATCCATAAATAAGCAATACAGTCAATATTCCATTAGAAATTTTTTCAAAGCTTATTAGAAACATATAGCAGCAGATTTCAAACTTAAACAAATCTGATCAAAATACTAAGTACATACCATCATAGGTCTCATAACATTTAACATAATACTTATATGCCTTGAGTCATAATTCAGTTTTACATATCACAACATTTCTAAGATAAGGCTTAGGATTCAAGGAAACCTATACACATATACACGCATCCATTCTATTGCAAAATTTCATTCATTGATCCAAGACTAAAATCCAAGTTCATCACCTGATCTTATTTGAGAAAATCAAAGATAAATAAGGGGCAAGTCCAATGGACTTAATGAGGAACAATTGTAATCACATGCAATAGGGATCTGTCAAAAATGAATTAACTCAATAGATCATAGTTTGAAAGTTAAATAGAAACATGTCAGGATACAGTCGAACAGCAAGAACGGTCAGACAGTCTGAAAATAATCTATCAGTTAGAATACAGTCAGATGATCATAATATAGTCAAATATCATAACAGTTTTATACCAATCAAATTGAGCTAAACTTACCCATGTATGACAACCTGGTACAAAACTTATCCAAACATATCATAACCATTTTATACCGATCAAACTGAACTTACCCAGGCATATTACCTGGTGAAGAACTTACCCAAGCATTCTGACTTGGTACAGAGCTTACCCAAGCATGAAAAGATGGTACAAAACTTACCCAAGCGTGACAACCTAATACAGAACTTACCTAAGCATAACTTTGTACATAACTTACCTAGGCATATCAATTTGGTACGTAACTTACTCAAGCATATCAGCTTGGTACATAATAAATTACTGACAGAACAAATTGCTAACAAACCAATCAAACTCAAGCTCAGATAACAGAATGCATAGATAACAGAACGATTAGATAACAAAATAATCAGATAGCAGAATGGTTCAAATAATAGAATTGTCAAATAACCTATAATAGACAGAAGTTCTGGGTGTTAGAACAAATAGAAGTCAGAGTCAATAACAAGTGGTAACCCTCACAAGGGTGTATTTATTAGATAATAGATAACAATAGAGATTCCAAATACTTTTCAAATTTCAACAAATTAGAATATAGTATAGAAACAGGAACTCTCACAAGGGTTTATCACAATAATAAAAGTGTAATTAATGCCAGATTGGCAGACCCTCACATAGGTTTATCACCATAGCAGATTAGTATAAAATAGTGCCAGGTTGGTAGACCCTCATAGGGATGCAACAAATATTGGTTAAGCTTAAACAAAGCAAGTACCGATTGGTAGATCATTACAAGGGTTTTTCCATTAGAACAAATAGATATAAATCAAGGTCAGGTTGGCAGACCCTCACAAGGATTTTTTGATAAGAACAAATAGAGATAAATATAGGCCAGGTTGGTAGACCTTCATCTCTTGTAGTCTCAGAAAAGTAAACACAATTTGTAGTCACCGACTATTGGTTTGTAGGACCCTTTTTTCGTTACCTAATAAAAAGATTAAGCTTATTTTGAAAATTCTCACTCTACCTTAATGATCCTTAAATATTTACAATCCTAATATAAAAATCTAAAATCAATAACTATTCGATTGATATGGTAGTTTTAGAGTTCATTCGGTACTATTAGTTCAAAATATGCTAATTAAGCTGATCTCAATGAAAGAATAATATCATATCCTAATTATCCCATTGATCTTTCCTCAATATATTAAATCAATAACAATAGTCTAATATTCTATAAAACCTCAATTCATTCTTAGGTTTCAAGTTCACAAAATTATAGTTTTACTCCCTTAACAAACTCACTCAACCTAAAATTATCACATGATAATATAAATTTGAGCTCATTAAACTTAGAATGGTACATGCATGATCCAAATCTTGGTTTTGTATAATCTTAATAAACCCAATTATTGCCATTTAGGGTCCAAATTCATAAACTAAGGGTTTCTTCACTTAATTTCCTAATTAATCAAGATTATTATGCAATATAACAAAATTTAGGTCCATTAATTTATGTAATTATATACATGTCATAGTTTTCTAGATCAAATCGCACGTATTCTTTGTTTATACGATACATCATAAGGTTTGGAGGCAAATACATACACATGCATACAACTTTAACACAAGTTTCTTGTTTTTACCAAATATTTTTTGTCGAAGCTCTAAATGTATGATTAGCTTGCGTGCATGTAATCACCTCAACAAGACAAGCAAATTATTCTATCGCCATCGTGGCCATTATTGTTTGCTGCCACCAAAGATGGCTAATGACACCACCATAATGTTTTTTTTTCAATTTAACTAACAAAAACCCTCAATTAATTTTAGATTTCGCCGCTATTTGGCTGGTCAATTAGCTAAATAATCAAAACCCCGCCACCAATGCCACCATGTCTTTCCACCTTAATACCACTTGCTCCACTGGTCCATTTCCAAAATTGAACCCACTTGCATGATCCTTAAGCTGAACCCAATAAAACTTATATTTCAAACCTAAGCTTCAGTCCTCAAAATGGAGAAACCAATCACCACCACCAAGGCCGCGACTTTGAGTTTTAATTTCGGCCACCTCATTGGTCGATTTTGTAAAATAAAATGGAATTTGTAAGTTCTTTGTGCTAAGGGGAAAAGATTGATACCAAATTTGAGGGGTTTCTATTGTTGAAGAGGGATAACCAGTGAGAGGGTGGTTCACGGTGGTGCAAGGTCAAAATGGGGAAGAAAAGGGGCTATCTTGCTATATATATAAATACACTTTCAGAATTTAGGTTTGGGCCCCTAGAAGATTTGCTTGAGTTCTAATTAGGTCATCCAAAATTCATTGATTCTTCAATTGAGCCTCACAAAAGTTGAGTGCTTTAAATTGACCTATTTGATCTAACTAATTCCATACAAACCCACAAAACTTTGAGAATGTGATCTAATCAAGTCTTGCTTATTTGCACTCTGACCCCAAAACTTTCAAAATTTTTGCAATCAAGTCCTTTTTATTTATTTTTTGAGCCTTAAAATTTGATCAATCAATATATTGATTTTTGAATCTTTATTTTTCAAAATATCAAATTTTAGGGGTGTTACGAAAAATGTTTATCTGTAACATAATAACATTTTCCATAATGAATTATTGTTTAGTTATGAACGTAAAAAATTTAAGGTAACAAATTTAAGTTAAATGTAACAAGACTTTTACTTTGTTACTCAAAAAAAAATTATTTGTAACAAAAAATCAATTTTGTTACAATAAATCCAACATATGTAACAAATTTTACCTTTGATATCAAAATTTTTGTTACGTGAAGTGCAATTTGTTGTAGTGCACCCTTTGTTCTGAGGGATCATAGCAATAATAACCTAAAAACTTGCAAAAAATGGATATTGTACCCAACTTGTCTCCCACTAGTCTTTTGACGTGTATGGGAGACACCTTAAAGCTCTAAAATAAGAGTTAGAGAGTGTTTTACCATACCACATCTTTGTGGTATCTTTGGTATCAACTTTGAGGGCACTACATTTAGTAGCCTCATTTCCACATTACAAGAATATCCCTAAACGTATATAGGCACATTGATGAAGCTTATCATGGAGCGTACCATGCCAACAAGATACGATTTCTCCTCTCGGCTAGTCCATTATATTAGGGTATGCCAAGTGGAGTCTATTATGAGTGAATCCTATTCTTTTTTAGATAATTCAAGAAATTGGTACTTATGTATCCCCTCCTCGATCCAATTGAAGAGCTTTAAGACTAAGTCCTTATTGTCTTTCTACTTCATTCCTATACTTTTTGACCTTTTCAAATGCTTCAGACTTGTACTTCATAAGATACATATGTTCAAACTGAGTATGATCATCGGTGAAGGTAATGAAGTAAGAATATCCTCTTGTTGCACTAACTCTTAATTGTCCACAAATGTTTGTATAGATCAAATCCAAAGGATTTTTGGTTCGGTCTATTTATCCTAAAAAAGGAGCATTAGTTATTTTTTCTTTTACATAAGATTTGCAAGTATGTGTTGGAGTACTACCCAGCAAGCCAATTAGATTGGCTTTGTAAAACTATCTCCTTATAACACGAATTATATTCTTTATAAGGCCATCTTTATCTTATGTTCTTTATTACTTTACCAACATTTGGATGAAGCCCTTAAATCACACTGAAATATGGGACTTGGTTACGAATTAGATAGTAATCATAGAATAAGTCTTACATGAACGTGATTTTAAAACTTCCAAGCCATAGGATCTTATGAGATAAGCCATCTAAGATATGGATAGACTTGCACTAATGATGCATAAATCCAAGGGTTAGATGTTGCTCCATTCCATGAGCAATCCCATATAAGATATGGATGTATGTTAGTGGGTACTTGTTAGAGAACAAGACACTAATGACCCACAAATAGAATCCACTAGATAGCCATATAATTAGTTCTTTGACCTGAGGATCCATGATAACCATATGTTTAGTCTTTATGCTTTGAATCTTCCTTGGTCACTTAGTGGGCCACTTAGGTAGAGATTGGGTATGAGCTATTAGGCATGAAGATTTGTGAAAACCAAGATGGAATTTAACTCCTCATCTTTGTAAAGGGCAAGTGTATCTCCTATATATTCTATAAGGTTTGATTCTAAGAAATCCTTGCACAAGGTGGTGTAACAATTTGAAAAAATGAGTTTTTCAAAAATGAGGTCATACAATGGAATTGAGCATTGGGAATAGAGACATAGTATTGAGGTTATTAGGGAGTCAGCAAATATATTATCATAGGCCTTTTTTGGGAGATAAAAGATGGAAGAACTGTATTTGTGTGGTACACACAGAGCTATATTGGTTCTCCAAAAGCATTCATTTCAACCAATTAGTTGGGCTCCATGGGCTTGAGGTTGGACATTGATCATGGAGATTAGGTGCTCTTTAATTAATAGAGATTAATTGAATTGAGTCAATTTAGGTTGAAGGAGTTTAAACTAAAATGAATATATGATATTCAAATGTCACAAAGAGTTGTGAGCCTATGTCCAATAAATGGTAGAACCTATTGGGTCACATACAAAAGCCAATAGCATTTCGCAAATCATGGAAGAACTTTCTAAGTGTTAGAAAATTCACTCCATAGTGATTGATTTTTGGGAGACCAAAAATTGAAGTGTCACTTCACTTGATTAATTTAAGTGTTAAATTGATCAACTAATTTAAGAGTTAAATTAGATCAATAATTAAAGAGTTAATTATTAGGTGCCATGTGACCATCAATTGGTCAAATTAAGCTGAAGGAGTTTAGCTTGTTGGCTTAAGTGTTAAGTCAAAGATTAATTGATTAAATTAAAGGTTTTTAATTTAATTAATGAGAAGAATCCTTTTTGGAGAGAAATTCAAATGATAGGTTCATTTGGTCTGACATTTTAATTAGTTTGAAATTAGATTCAAATGAAATTCACCTCCTAAAATTGGCCATTTCCTCTCATCTTCCCTCTAAATTCCAGCTAATTGTGAGGAGTGATTGGAAATTTCTTTAGTGTGCGGATCATTTCGATAGAGGCAAAACCAATGGTTGCTAAGCCTTTGGAGATCCACCTGTAGGAATAGAAACTTGGAATTTTATTTTAGGATATCCAGAAGGCGTTTTGAGCTAAAATTTTCATAGTAGATCCATAAAAGAGTTGAGGAGCTTTTGGAAATTTTTCAAAATGTTTGGAGAAGTTTGATTCATGCAAAAGTTGCAATGATTCTACTGTGCTGAAGCCTAGCAGATTCTCGATTGAAGAAGAGTTCTTCCTTTTCTCCTTGGAATTGGGCAAATCAAGGTATTCCTTTACCTAAGTCTGAAATGAGCATATTTAGGTCCTTTTTAGTTTGAGTAGCCTAGTTGATTTTAGCTTTTGAAGTTTTATTATTGGATTCTACAACTAACATTTACTATTTTGAGGGCTTCTATCTTGTTCATCCTATTTTTAAATATATATTCAAGTTTTGCATGCCACAAAATGACACTTTCTTGGTTATCTAATTTTCTTTTACTTTGTTGAATGTGCATGAGTGATGGTTGAGAATCCAAAATGTATAATCCATTACTAAGTGTACCTATTGCAACTAAAGAATGATTCTTTATTGCTTTCAATTTTTCATTTAATATTGAAAAATCAAATCCTTCATTATCTAAAATAAGAGTTGAAATAATATTCTTTACAAGAGTTAGTACATAGTAGTGAGGATCCAATATGGTTAAGGAGTTCCCTTAGTTTAACTTCATAAAATCTTCAAATTTGGCCACAACTTTTGCTCCATGGCCAAGGCATAGGATCAAATCCTCATCACTTAGACTCCTTCTTTCCATTCCCTGTAATGAATTACAAAGGTGAGTATTGGAATAGTGCCAATCAAGCTAATAGGATCGGCCTTGTAAAGGTATTTCCTTGTAAAACAATTTTGATTGAATAATGTTCATTATATGGTCGTCTTTATCTTATGCTCTATATTACTTCACTGGCATTTACATGAAGCCCTTAAATCACTCATGACTATTGAACTTGGTTCGATGACCATGGAATAAGTCTTACATAGTCATGAGCTTAAATCTTCCAAGTCATATGATTTTATGAGATAGGGTATCTAAAATCCAGATACATTTGCATTAACAATACATAAATTTAAAAGTTGGATATCTCTCTATTTCATGAATGATCGTACGAGATATGGGACATATTGGTAGATGCTTGTTAGGGAACAATGCATTAAAGACCTACTCAGAGAATTCACTAGGTAGCCGTAGTAGCATGTTAGTAGTGGTTAATTCTCTCACTTATGCTAATGCATATTTTTAGTCCTCTAAGTTGAGTATCCATGGTAATCTTGTGTCTGATCTTTATGCGTTGACTCTTCTTGGGTCACTTAGCTGGCTGTTCGGGTTGAGATTAGGTATGAGCTACTTGAAATACATATTTGTAAGATCCAAGATAGAATTTGACTTCTTGTCTTTGTGAAGGGTAAGTACATCTCCTATGTATTCTATGATAATTGATTCCAAGAAATCCTAGTGCAAGGTCGTGTGATAATTTGGGAAAGGAGTTTTTCAAAGATAAGGTCACATAATGGAATCGAAGATTGAGAATAGAGATATAGTATCGAGACTATTAGGGAGTCGACAAATATCTTGCCCTAGGTTATTTTTAGGAGACATGAGGTGGAATGATTGTATTTGCATGGTACGCATAGAGCTATAATGGTTCTCTAAAAACATTCATTTTGGCTAATTAGTTGGGCTCCATGGACTTGAGGTTGGACGTTGACCATAGAGATTGGATATTTTTCAACTAATGAGATTAATTGAATTGAGTCAATTAGTTAAAAGTATTTTAAACTACAATGAATAAAAAATCTTCAAAAGTTATAAAGATTTGTGAGCCTATGTCCAATGAATGATAGAACCTATTGGGTAGCTTCTTAATTGATTGGAGAATTTTCTAAGTGTTAAAATATATCTCCTAGTGGACCAATTTTAAGGTGATTGATTTGAAGATCAATTTTGGCTTCTACCAATAATATATGGTATGATGATACTACTATTATTTGTGTGATGTCTCACACATCGTAAGTCACACTTGTAATGGAAAGCTGTGTCCATATACTTAGCATGAGATGCAACTTTGATTTGAGAACCCCTATGCATTAGTACATGAGTCGTGGGATGATGTGGGGCAATCTCGAATCAAAGTTTGATTGATAGGTATGACTTAATACCTAGTAGAGTAGATGTCCCATGAGTCGTGGGTCTATATGAAAAGTGAGGTAAAATATAGCAAGAGTTGCATAAGATGTAATTAGCAAAAGTTGCTTATCTTTTGATTGTTTGTAGATATCTCACGAGTCCTAAGTCCACTTGCAAGTCGTAAGGATCTTAATTTTCTGTAGAAAATATGATTTTTTAAATTCTTCTTGGGAGTGAAGGATTTGATAAAATAGTAGGAGAAAAACATGCTTGAAAAACTATGAACATGTTTTCCAATATCAATTTCAATTACATGATTATTCTCTTTTTGGCCTATTACAGATTTTTGAAATCTTCAATCAAAATGGCTAAAAATCCATGCACTAGCATTTTGGAAATCAACAAACTGGCTGGGCCTAATTTTCAAGATTGGTTCAAAAACCTTAAAATAATTCTTGACTCTGAAAAAAGGTCATACATTCTTGATCAAAGTCTGCCGAACACAATTGGTGATGACCCAACTGATGAGGCCCGTGAATTGTTCACTAAATTTGTAGATGATGATCTACAAGTGAGATGCCTCATGTTGGCATCCATGACTAATGAGCTCCAAAAGACTCATGAGCATATGAGACATGCTTATGAGATCTACAAACACCTACTGGAGTTGTACGATTTGTAAACAAAACATAAAAGGTTCATTTTATCTCAAGAGCTCATTAGGTCAAGGATGGTTGAATGGTGTAGCATCCCTGATCATGAGCTAAAGATGATTGGACTCATCGAAAACCTTGGATAACTTGATGTGTTTATAGATGATGACCTTTATGTGGATTTGATCCTTTTGTTATTACCTTCATTGTTTGACCAATTCGTTATGAACTTTAATATGCCTAAGTAAGAGGTTATGAGTAATGAATTGGTGAAATGCTTGTGACCAATGATCAAGGTAATTATGAGAAAGGATGAAACTTTTTTGCTTGCTTCCTCCTCTAAGTCAAAAGGTCCTAAGGGCCGTAGAAAGGGAGGTAAGAGGGAAAAAGTTTTTCCTCCAAAGGGAAGCAACCTAAGAAAAGTTCCAGGAGAGTTAAGAAAAAGGCTAAAATTGAAGCAAGTTGTTTCTAATGTGGTGAAAAAAGGCATTGGAAAAGAAATTCTAAAGCTTACTTTGCTATCCTCAGAAGGGTATGTGCTTCTTTGAAATGTATTTGACGACTAATTCTTCCTCATGGGTATTTGATACCACATGTGGTTCTCACCTTTGCAATTCATTATAGGGGTTGGAAAAAAAGGGTTTTTGTGAAAGGGATATGATCATTCATCTCGAAAATGGAGCAAGAGTTGCCACCATGTTCCAAGGCGTAATCAAGTTAGACTTGGGGAATTCTTGTATTGTTCTTGATCCAGTTTATTATGTACCCCATTTTGTTAAGAACATTGTTTCAATTCTTGTTCTTGATAATGAAGGATTTGATTTTTTTATATCAAATGGGAAATTAAAAGCATTAAAGAATGATTCTTTAACTGCTTAAGGTATATTAATTAATAGATTATACATACTTGCTTCCTAATCTTCACTAATGCACATTTAATTATGAAAAAGAAAGCTAGATATCCAAAAAGATTCCATTTTATGACATGTAAGAGTTGCGCATGTATCTAAAAATAGGATGAGCAAGTTAGAAGCTCTCAAAGCACTAAATATTAGTAGCATTAGGGATCTTCCTACTTGTGAATCTTATTTAAAGAAAAAAATAACCAAGGCTCTTTTTGTAGGACAAATAGATCGCTCCACAAATCTATTGGATTTGATCCATACAGATGTTTGTGGAACACTAAGAGTTAGTGGGACAAGAGACTATTCTTACTTCATCACCTTCAACGATGATTATAGTAAGTATGGACATATGTATTTTATGAAGTACAATTTCGAGGCCTTTGAAAAGTTCAAAGAGTATAGGAATGAAGTAGAAAAGTAAAAATAACCTAGTATTAAAGCTCTTTAATCAGATCGAGGGAGAAAATACTTAAGTACTGAATTCTTGGATTATTTAAAGAGGAATAGGATTCTCTCTCAGTGGAACCTACCCGACACACCCTAACATAATAGAGTAGCCAAAAGGAGAAATCATATTTTGTTGGATATGGTGCATTCAATGATAAGCTTTTTCGATGTACCCATATCCTTCTGGAGATATATCTTAGAAATGGTGGTGTAGTTATTAAACATAGTACTTTCAAAGTCAATGCTAAAGATGCCATATGAGATATGGCATGGCAAATCACCCTTTCATCAATATCTCAAGGTTTGGGGATCTCCTACTTATATAAGATGAATAGTGGGAGTTAAGTTGGATAGTAGATCCATCTTGTACAAGTTTGTGAGATGCCTGAGATATTCTATGAGTTATTTCTTGTATGATCTCTTAGAACAAAAGGTGTTTGTTTTGAGGAATGCCTCCTTTTTGGAAAAGAATTTTCTATTAGATAGAAATGGCATTTTTGTTGAACTTGATGAAGTTCAAGATGATCATCAAATCCCATAAGCAGTGGAAACAAACAAGCTATAAGAGCCTTACACACAACCTTTAAGAAGGTCAAATTGAATCAAGAAGCAGCTCAAAAGGTTCAAATTGCTTCATGAGACGGGCTAATTGGATAATGATCCAAAGATCTATGGGGAAGCTATGTTGGACATAGATTTGGGACATTGGCTTGAAGTCATGAGATTTGAAATGGACTCCATGTACTTAAATAAAGTATAGACTTTGGTAGATCCACCAGGGAATAGTTCCCCTTAGTTGCAAGTGGATTTACAAGTGAAAGCTTGGAGTAGATAGAGAAGTGGTGACTTTTAAAGCATGACTAGTGGCAAAAGGTTACACTTAAAGACCTAGAATTAATTTTGAGGAAACTTTTTCATTGGTCACAATACTTAAGTCCATTTGGATTCTACTTGCCATAGCTGCATGTTATGACTATGAGATATGTCAAATGGATATGAAAAAATACTTTCCTCAATAGCGACATTGAAGAAGAAATTTATATGGAGCAACAACAAAGTTTCACATCCAAGAGTGAGAAAAAGGTTTACAAACTCCAGAGATCCATTTATGGGCTCAAACAAGCATCCTGAAGTTGGAACATACATTTTGACAAGATAATCAAATCATTTGGCTTTGTCAAAAATGTGCATGAACCACGTGCATACAAGAAGGCTAGTAGGAGTTTAGTACATTTTATTGTGCTTTATGTCGATGACATTCTTCTTATTAGGAATGAGATAGGCATGTTATAGTATAATAAAGCATGATTATCTACTCAATTCTCCATGAAGGATCTGGGTGAAGCATTCTACGTACTAGGAATACGCATCTATAGAGATAGATTTAAGAGGATGCTAGGGCTTTTCCAAACCCCATACATTGATAAAATACTAAAGAGGTTTAGTATGAAAGAATCCAAAAAGGGATTTATTCCCATGGGACATGGCATTCGTCTCTCTAAGTTTATAACCCCTAAGATAAAGGAAGAGAAATGAAAGATGTCTCACATATTTTATGTTTCCATTATTGGAAGCATATTGTATGGAGTTCAATGTATGAGACCAGATGTGGCACACTTACTAAGTGTTATGAATAGGTTCTAATCTAATCCTGGTAAGAGTTACTAGATAGCTGTGAAAGCAATCTTTAAGTACTTAAGAAGGACTAAAAACTTAGTTTTGGTATACGACAATGGATAATTAAAACTCGAGAGGTTTTCGGATTCAAGTTTTCAATTCAATATAGATAATCTCAAATTCACTTCTAGATTTATATTTTACCTTAATGACGGTGTGATAAGTTGGAAGAGTTCCAAACAAGATACCACGATTGATTCTACCACAGAGGTAGAATATATTATGGCTCGAAAAGCTATAGAGAAAGGTGTTTGGATGAAACTTCATTCAAAAGTTGAATGTAATGCCTGGCATTGTTGAGCCAGTAGTTGTCTTTTGTGACAACAATGGGGTGGTAGCATAAACTAAAGAGTTAAGATCTCATTCGCGATCCAAGCACATATTAAGGCATTATCATTTGATCTAAGAGATCATTAATAGAGTGACATCTGAGTGGAGAGAATTAACTCAAAAGAGAATATAGCAGATCTACTAACTAAACTCATAACACAAAAGGCTTTTAAAGGACATCTTATAAGGATAGGTCTTAAGGCCATGGGGCATTAGCTTTAGGGCAAGTAGGAGATTGTTGGAATAGTAGCCGGCAAGCCAATAGGATCGGCCTTGTAAAGCTATTTTCTTGTAAAATAATCTTGATTGAATGATATTAATTATATGGCCATTTTTATCTTATGCTTTATATTACTTCACTAGTATTTGGATTAAATCCTTAGATCATTTATGACTATGAGACATGGTTCGGTGAAAATGGAATAATTCTTACACAATCTTGATCTCAAATCTTTCAAGTTATAGAATCTTATGAGAGAAGGTATCTAAGATCCTAGTAGACTTGCAGTAACGATGCATAAATCTAAGAGTTGGATAACATTCTATTCCATGAGTAACCATATGAGATATGAGTGCATGTTGGTGGGTGTTTGTTTGGGAACAATACATTGAAGACCCAATTGACGAATCCACTAGGGAGTCATAGTAGCATATTGGTAGTGGTTAATTGTCCCACTTTTGCTAGTATATATTATTAGTCCTCAAACTTGAGGTTTCATGGTAACTTCATGTCTGGTCCTCATGCTTTGACTCTTTCTTGGTCACTTAGCGGGCGATTCAGGTTGAAATTAGGTATGAGCTACTTGGCACGAAGGTTTGTCAGATCTAAGATGGAATTCAAATTCTTGTTTTTGTGAAGGGTGAGTACATCTTTTTATATATTATATGATGATTGATTCCAAAAAATCCTTGCACAAAGTGGTGTGATAATTTGGGAAAGGAGTTTTTCAAAGATAAGGTCACACAACGGAATCAAACATTGAGAATAGAGACATAGTATTGAGGCTATTAGGGAACTAACAAATATCTTGCCCTAGGCCTCTTTTGAGAGATAGAAGGCAGAAGGACTGTATTTGCATAGTACATGTAGAGCTATATTGGTTTTCCAAAAGTATTCATTTTGGCCAATTAGTTGGGTTCCATGGGCTTGAGATTAGACATTGACCATCGAGATTGGGTGTCTTTTAATTAATGAGATTAACTAAATTGAGTCAATTAGTTTAAAAGTGTTTTAAACTAAAATGAATATAAATATTCAAAAGTCATAAGGAGTTGTGAGCCCATGCCTAATGAATGGTGGAACTTGTTGCATCACATATAAAATTCAATTAGCTTTCTAATTGATTGGGGGAATTTTCTAAGTCTTAGAATATTCTCTCCTAGTGAACCGATTTTGAGGTGATCGATTTGAAGACCAATTTTAGCATGATTAGTTTAAGAGTTAACTTAATCAATTAATTTAAGGAGTTAAATTATATCAATTATTAAAGAGTTAATTATTTGGTGCCATTTGATCTCCAATTGATCTTAGTTAAGCTTGTTAACTTAATAGTTAACTTAAAAGTTAATTAATTAAATTAAAGTGTTTAATTTAATTAATGAGTTGAATAAATTTTGGGGAAAAAAATTCAAATGAAGAGTTCATTTGAGTTGGTATTTTAATTAATTTGAAATTAAATTCCAAATTAAATTGAAATGCATATGAAATTCAAATAAAATTGAATTTGCATTTGCCACCTTGGCAAACAAGTTGCCACGCCCTCCCTTGAGGAAGGTGTGATGCCAAGTTGGCATCACACCATTCTTCCTTTATATATATATATATATAGAGAGAGAGGTGAGGGAATTTAGCCATTCACACTATTAGTGAAGATTAGATTCTTTCACAATTTCCCTTCGAACACCTCTCTCCAAGCTGCCTAATGAGTTGAAGCTTTGCTATCTCTTCTTCTCCCAACCTCAAAATTGGCCTTTACCATATGTGTTTTTCCTCTCTTTATCCATCTAATAGTGAGGAGAAATTGGATGTTCAATTGGTGTGTGGATCTTTACAATACAGGCAAAATAATTGGTTTGCTTGCCTTTGGAGATCCACTTTGCATAGCAGCAGTTTTGACGAATTTTTTTGAGGAGATTCAGATCTATATTTGCTCTAGATTTTTCAAGGCTCTTTATCATTAAGTGGAGAAGATCTAGATTTAATTTTGTAATTTTTGGAGATCTCGAAGCCAGGCAAAAGTTGTTGTTTCTTTGTTGTGTCGGTTTCCAGTATATTCTGGATTGGTGAAGAGTTCACCATTATCTCCTTGGACATTTGCTAATCAAGGTAATCCTATTACCAAATCTAAATCTATGGCATGTTTAGATCTTTTTTAGCTTGAATAGCCTAGTTAATTTTAACTTTTGAAGTTTTAATTATTGGATCCTAGTACTACTCTTGCCTTCTATAAGAACCACATGTGGTATCAAATACCCATGAGGAAGAATTGGTTGTTAAGTGCACTTCAATAAAGTACATGCCCTTCCCAAGGGTTGCGAGATATTCCTTGCAATTTTTCTTCCAATGGCCCTTCTCACCATAGTAGAAACAAATGGCATCTTTCTTATCCTCTTTCTTTTTTCTGACCCACAATTTTAATGCCTCGTTTCCCTTCAAAGAATTCTTACCTCTTTTTTCTTTCCCCTTGGGCCCTTAGACTTGGAGGAGGAAGTAAGCATTAAAGTTTTGTCCTTTTTGATAGTCAACTCGGGCATCACCAACATGTTGACCAATTCATTGATCGTGACTTTTTATTTTGATATAGTAAAGTTCATCATGAATTGATCAAAAGAGCTAGGCAAGGATTGAAGGATCAAGTCCACATAGAGGTCTTTGTCCATAACTACTTCCAGAGTAGTAAGATTTCAATAAAACCAATTATCTTAAGCACATGACCATGGACATTTGACCCTTCCATCATCCTAGTCTGAAAGAGCTCTTTGAGTACATAGTCTTCTCATGTCTTGTTTGTACACCATACAATATTTCTAGGAGTAAATGTATCTCAAAAACATTTTTGTTATGTTCATGAGACTCTTGAAGCTTACTATACATGGAGGCCATCATGAGGCAATGGGTTTGGAGGTTATCCTTAACTCATTTAGAGAACATTTCATGTGTCGCTTGATCGGCGTCCTCGCCTATGGTGTTAGGCAGACTTTTGAAAGCACATGTAGTACTAGAATCTAATAATAAAACTAAAAATAGACAAGGATACACATGATAACAAGGATCTAAACATGATTTTTATTCATATTTGGAAGGAGAGTTGCCTTGATTTGCTAAAAATCAAGGAAGAGATGAAGAACACTTCTTCAATCTAGAAACTGTCACACAGCAGCACAGTGGATTGGATGCAACTTTTTCCCAATCCATAATTCTACAAAAATATAAAAACATTACAGAACCTTATCAACTCTTTTATGAAGACACTATGAAAAATTCAGCCCAAAAAGCCACAGTTAAGTGCCAGAATAAAATCGCCAAATGGACTGCCGTGACAGTGGACCTCCAAAGGCTAGCAATCCAATTTTCTTTCCTATAACAATATGCTCCACACACCAATGCTAGGTCGTAATCTCCTTAATGTTAGATAGAAAAAAAGGATACTTTTATAGATGAAGGCTTGATTTGAGGGAGGAGGAGAAGAGAGAAAGTGAAGCTTCAACACATGAGGCAACACTTGAGATTTAGAGGAAAAATGTGATAAAATCTAATTCTTCACGTGGAGCATCATTGGCTGCCCCTCTCTCCCTCTATATCTATACATAGAGTGAGGATGGTGTGATGCCAAGGTGGCATCACACCTTCCTTAAGGGGGACTGCCAACTTGCCTTGCAAGTTGGTAAGTCATAATTCAAATGCGAATTTGAATTTTGTGTATTTCAATTTTATTTGGAATCCAATTTCAAATTAATTAAAATGCCACCCCAAATTAATATTTCATTTGAATTTTTCTTCCAAAATGTAATCCTTGCATTAATTAAATTAAACACTTTAATTTAACTTTTAAGTTAATTAGCTTAACTCTTTAGGCTAGTCATAGTTAACTTAACTCTTTAAGCTAACTTGACCAATTGATGGTTATGTTGCATCAAATAATTAACTTCTTAATTATTGATATAATTTAACTTCTTAAATTAGTTGATCAATTTAACATTTAAACTGCTAAAGCCAAAATGACCTATATTTTCTCCAACCTCAAAATCGGTCCACAAGGAGTAATTTTTGAACTATTAGAAAATTCCTTCATCATGTAGGAAATTCAATTGGCTTTTGTGTGTGACCCATTAGGTTTTACCATTCATTGGACTTGGGCTCACAACTCTTTGTAACTTTTGAATATCATATATTCATCTTAGTTTAAACTCCTTTAAACTAATTGACTCAATTCAATTAATATTCATTAATTAAAGAGTACCTAATCTCCATGATTGATGTCCAACCTCAAGCCTATAGAGCCTAACTAATTAGTCAAAATGAATATTTTTGGAGAACTATAAAGCTCTACGCGTATGATGCAAATACAATCTTTCTATTTTCTATCTCCCAAAAGAGGCCTAGGGCAAGAGATTTACCAGCTCACTAATAGCCTCAATACTATATTTTTATTCCCAATGTTTGATTCCTCTATATGGGCTCATCTTTGAATTTTTTTTTCCAAATTATCTTACTACCTTGTGCAAGGATTTGTTAGAATTGATCATTATTGAATACATAGGAGATATACTCGCCCTTCACAGCAATAAGGAGTCGAATCATATCTTAGATTTTACAAACCTCTATGTCTAAGTAGCTCATGCCCGAGCATTACCCAAATCTCTAGTTAGGTGACCAAGGAGAAGTTAAAGTATAAGGACCTAAACATAAGGTTATCATAGATCCTCAAGTCAATGGACTAATTATATGCATTAGTGTAAGATAAAGAACTTGCCACTACCAACCTGTCACTTCAGCTATCTAGTGGATTATCTAGGTAGGCTTTTAGTGCCTTATTCTTTATCAAGTACATACTAACATGCATCCATATCTCATAGGATTGCTCATGGAACGGAGCAACGTCCAACCCTTAGATTTATGCATCATTAGTGCAAGTCTATCTAGATCTTAGATGTCCTATCCCGTAAGATCCTATGACTTGAAAGATTTAAGATCTTGATTATGTAAGACTTATTCCATGATTACCACTGGATGTGACCAAGTCCTATAGTCTTGTGTGACCTAAGAGCTTCATCTAAATGCCAATGAAGTAATAATGAGCATAAGATAAAGATAGACATATAATAAATATCAGCCAATCAAGATTATCTTACAAAGAAATAGTGTACAAAGCCAATCTAATTGGTTTGCGGAGTACTATTTCAATAATCTCCTGCTTGCCCTAACACCAATTCACCACTCCTCAAGGCCCATCTTCTCAAGATTTTCTTTAAAGACCATTTATTTTTAGGGGTTTAAATAGTAGTTCTATTATATTTTCTTCTGAGACAACTGTTTCCACTCAGCTGTCACCACTATCAATTGATATCATATATGAAATGATAACGTATTTGTTATGTTTGGATCACTATTAAGATCTTGGTTCAAGTCCTAATTTATCTTCTAAAGATAATCGTAGGCTCATGCATGCTAAGCACTACATGTAAGTATTAGATGAAGTTTCTATCCGAACACCCTCCTTTGTAATTTCCAAAACCATAAATTATTTTGCCTCACTGGTAATCTCAGCCATGATGTCTTGTTTGGAACTTTTTCCAACTCACCATGCTGCCATTAAGGAAAAATATAAATCTAGACATAGATTTTAGGTTATATTTATTAGATTGAAAACTAGAATTTGAAAACCCCTCAGGTTTTAATTTTCCATTGTCATATACTATAAACGTGTCCTTCGTTTTTCTTAGGTATTTAAAGATTGTTTTAATGGCCATCCAGTGACATTCATTTAGATTGGATTTGAAATGACTTGCAACACTTAGAGTGTATACCTCATCTGATTTACATATTAAATGACATATATTATGCTCTCAATGATAGATGCATAAGATATGTGGGACATTCTATGTCTTTTATTGTCAATCTTAGGGGCAATAAACTTGGAAAGACGAAGATCTTGTCCTTTCTAAAGGAATTCCCTATTGGATTCTTTCATACTGAAACTTTTTTGTATCTTGTCTATGTACGAGGTTTAAGAAAGCCCTAGCATCCTCCTCAATCTATCTCTATAGATATGTATCCCTAATAAGTAGGATATTTATCCTATATCCTTTATGAAAGATTATGTAGATAACCTTATTTTAGTACATTACAATATTTTTCTCTTATTCTCAATGAGAAGAATACCTTCAACATAAAGCACAATAAACAATATGCTACTTCTACTAAGCTTCTTGTACACACAAGGTTTATACACATTTTTAACAAAGCTAAACGATTTGACTATCTTATCAAAATGTATGTTCCAAGTTTGGGCACATGTTTGAGTCCATAAATAGATCTCTAGAGTTTTCAAACCTTTTGCTCACTCTCTTTGGGATGTACAACCTTGTGGTTGTTCCATATAGATTTCTTCTTCAATGTTTTCACTGAGGAAAGTAGTTTTCACATACATTTTCCATGTCTCATAGTCATAATATATGACTATAGTAAGTAAAATCTAAATAGACTTAGGCGTTGTGATCAGTGCAAAGGTTTCCTTGAAGTCAATATTAGGTCTTAGAGTGTAATCTTTTACACTAGTCATGCCTCAAAGGTTATTACCTCTCCATTGACTCCTAGCTTTCGCTTATAGATCACTTGCTACCAATTGAAACTATTCTCTTTGGTGGATCTACCAAAGTCTATACTTTGTTGGAGAACATGGAGTCCATTTTAGATCTCATGGCGTCAAGCAAATGCCCTAAGTCTATATCCAACATAGCTTCCTCATAGGTTTTTAGATCACTATCTGATTGGCCCGTCTCATAAAGAATCCAAACCTTTCAGGCTATTTCTTGATTCGATTTAACCTTCTTAGACGTTGTGTGTAAGGTTTTTGAACTTTATTTATTTCTACTGCTTGTGGGATTTGATGATCATCTTAAACTTCATCAAGTTCAAGAACAATGCTTTTCTATCTAATATATTTCCAGAAAAGGTGGCATTCCTTGAAAAAAAATACTTTTTATTCTGAGGGATCATAGAAATAATAACATAAAAACTCTCTTAGGTATCCCACAAACTTGCCCAAGGTGAGTCTATTATCCAACTTGTCTTCCAATAATCATCTCATGTAGGCGGGAAACCCCAAAACTTTTAGATAATAGTAAGAGAGAGCTTTGCTATATCACATCTCATTCGGCATCTGTAGGAATAGTGCCCTGCAAGCTAATGAGATTGGCCCTGTAAACTAGTTCACTCATGGCACAATCTTGATTGAATGATATTCTTTGTATGGCCATCTCCATCTTATGCTTTATTTCACTTCATTAGTATTTGAATGAAACCCTTAGATCACCTACGACTGCGAGACTTAGTTTGGTGACCATAGAATAAGTCTCACATGGTCGTGTTTCTAAAACTTTCAAGTCATAGGATCTTATGAGATAAGGCATCAAAGATCCAGATGGAGTTGCACTAATAATGCATAAATTCAAGGGTTGGATATTGCTTTGTTCCATGAGCAACTGTATGAGAAGCAAGTACATGTTTGTGGGTGCTTATTAGAGAACAAGGTACTGAAGACCCATCAGAGAATCCACTAGATAGCTAAAGTGGCAAGTTGGTAGTGACTAGTTTTCTTGCTTATGCTAGTGCATATTATTAGTCCTCTGACCTGAGGATCTATGGTAACCTTATGTTCGGTCTTCATGCTTTAATTCATCCTTGACCATCTAACGGATCTTTCATGTTGAAATTGGGCATGAGCTACTTGGCATAGAGGTTTGTGAGATCTAAGATGGAATATGACTCCTTGCTATTGCGAAGGGTGAGTATATCTATGTGTTCTATGATGATCGATTTCAAGAAATCCTTGTGCAAGGTGGTGTGACAATTTGAAAAATGAGTTTTCCAAAGGTGAGGTCATACAATAGGGATTGAACATTGAGAATAGAGATATAGTATTGAGGCTAATGGGGAATTAATAAATATCTTACCCTAGGCCTCGGGAGATAAAAGATGGAAGGACTGTATTTGCATGGTACGCGTAGAGCGATGATGGTTCTCCAGAATATTCATTTTGGCCAATTAGTTGAACTCCATGGGCTTGAGATTGGACATCAACCATGGAGAATAGGTACACTTCAATTAACGAAATTAATTGAATTAAGTTGACTAATTTAAAAGAAGTTTTAAACTAGAATAAATATAACATATTCAAAAGTCACAGGATGTTGCGAGCCTATGCCCAATGAATGGTAGAACCTATTAGGTCACATACAAAATTCAATGAGCATCCTAATTAATGGAGAGAATTTTCTAAGGTGTTAGAAAAATGTGTCACCTGGTGGATCATTTTTTGGGACCAACTTTGAGGGTCTATTTTAGCTTGATTGATTTAAGTGTTAAATTAATCAGCTAATTTAAGAGTTAAATTAGACCAATAATTAAGGAGTTAATTATTTGGTGCCAACATGACCATCAATTAGTTAAGTTAACTTAAAGAGTTAAGTTAACGAATTTAGCTTTAAGAGTTAAGCTAATTTGACTTAAAGAGTTAAGTCAAATGAAAAGTAATTAAATTAAAGAGTTTAATTTGATTAATTAAGAATGAAATTTGGATGGAGACTCAAATGAGATTTGAGATGGCATCTTAATTAATTTGAAATGAGATTCCAAATGCAGTTAAGATGTAAATGAAATTTAAATGAGATTTATATTCAAATTTTGCCACCTAAGCAACACCACTTGGCCACTCCTCCTCATGCATTGTGTGTTGCCAACTCGGCATTACATATTTTTAGCCTCTATATGTAGATATAGAGAGAGGGTGTCGTGCATATGATAAATGGTGTGAAGAATTAGATTTTTCATTTCCCTTAAAAATATTTGCAAGCTAGCATTTCATGTGTTGAAGGCTAAGCTTCTTTCTTCATCTTCATACCCTAAATTCAGCCTCCATCATCACCAGATCTCAAGTATTATTCCAACTAAAAGACTAGAGATCAATGAAGTTTTATTGGTGTGTGGACTATTTCAATAGAGGTAAGATGTATGCCTTGTTTTGTTTTTGGAGAGCTCTCTACGCGAGGTTTGACTTTGTGATTTTCTCTAGGACGATCCAGATGGTCAATCAATCTAAATCTTTTCATGGAGATTTTACAAGGTTTTTTCTATCTCCATTAATTTTTACGGAATTTTTGGAGGCAATTTGATTGGGCGATCGTTACAAACCTTTCGTTGCGCCACGAGTGATGTGTTCACTTGTTTCATCTTGGATTTGCTTATCAAGGTAATCTTGTATCTAAATCTGAATACAAGGCGTGATTAGATCCCTAGGATGATTGTAGGTGCTAGTTATTTTATGTTTTGAAGTTTTGATTATAGATCTTAGTGCCTATCTTGCTTCAGCATCTTTAATACTGACTTTGAAGGTATTACACTTAGTAATTTTGCTACCATTTTTAAGGTGTATCCCTAAAAGAATATAAGCATATTGGAATAGCTTATCAAGGAACATACCATGTCCAATAAGGTGTAATTTGTCCTCTTGGCTACTCTATTGTGTTGGGGTGTGCCGAGTGGAGTCCATCGAGTGCTTTTAACTTGATCATTCTATTTTTAGAGATATGTCCAAGTCATGCATGTCATAACATGGCATCTTCTTGGTTATTTAATTTTCTTACTTTGTTGAAGGTGCATTAGTGATAGTTGAGAATCCAATATATATAATTCTTTGTTGAGTGTACCATAAGCAACTAAAGAACCCATTGTTTAATGCTTTCAATCTCCTATTTGGTATAAAAGGATCAAATCCTTCATTATCTAAAGAAATAATTTTCTCAAGAAATGGTACATAATAACAAGGGTTTAATATACTTATGGAATTGCCTGAGTCATACTTATTATACACCTTCGGCTTAGGTTGCAACTCTTACTCCTTTGCTAAGGCATTGGATTATATCCTTATTACTTAGTTTTTTTCTTCTTTTTGTTCTTTGCAAAAACTTATAATGAAAAGCACCACATGAAATATCATATATCTATGAGGAAGAATTTATCCTTAAATGCACTTTAATAACGTACAAACCCTACTCAAATGTTGTAAGGTATTCCTTGCAATACTACTTCCAATCGCCTATTTCGCCAAAGTAGAAACAAGTAATATCAACTATTTTCTCTATAATCTTCTTGACTCATCTGAATGTCTTTAAGGGTTGTTATCCCATGGAAGAAGAACTTTTCTTCCTTTTTCCTCCCTTTCTAGCACCTCTAGAGCCCATACACTTGGAGGAGAAAACAAGTGCCAAAGGTTTGCCCATGTTATGGTAGTTTACTTCTAGATCGATACTTTGATCAATAAAACTCAACAAGAATGTGAGGATCAAATCCTTGTGGAGATCATTGTCCATCACTACGACCAAGTTGAAAAGCTTTTCCAAGCCTAGTAATCTTTAGACCATAGTTGATGACACATGACTTCACATCCATCCTAGCTTGAAAAATCTCATTTGTTAACATGAACTTCTCATACCTTATTTGCTTTACAACTCTTGTAAACTTTAATCAAGGTACTATTCATGCATCGTTGAGATTTTTAAAATTTTTAGATGCTATTATGAGACTATGGGATTGGAGTAATTTTCTAACTATTAGAAAATTCCTTTATCATGTATGAAATGCAATTTACTTTTGTGTGTGACCCGTCAAGTTCTACCATTCATTGGATATGGGATCACAACTCTTTGTGACTTTTGAATATCATATATTCATCTTAGTTTAAACTCCTTTAAACTAATCGACTCAATTTAATTAATCTTAATTAATTGAAGAGTACCCAATTTCATGGTCGATGTACAATCTCAAGCCCTTGAAACCCAACTAATTGGTTAGAATAAATGCTTTTGGAGAATTATTATAGTGTATGTATACGATGCAAATGTGGTCTTTTCATCTCCTATTTCCCAGAAGAGACCTAGAGCAAGATATTTTCCAGCTCTCTAATAGCCACAATACTATGTTTCTACTACCAATGTTCAATTCCTTTGTATGACCTCATCTTTAGACACCTCATTTTCCAAATTGTGATACTACCTTGTACAAAAATTTCTTAGAATCAATTATTATAGAATATATAAGAGATGCATACGTCATTCACAATAATGAGGAGTCGGATCCCATCTTGGATCTCATAAAGCTCCATATCTAAGTAGCGTATGCCCAAGCACCACCCAAATGGCCCACTAGGTGACTAAGGTGGAGTCAAATCATGAGGACCTAAACAAAAGGTTACCATGGATTATTAGGTTAAAGGACTAATTATATGTACTACATAAGTTGGAGAACTTGCCACAATTGACTTGCCATTTTAGCTATCTAGTGAATTCTTTAGGTGGGCCTTTAGTATTTTGTTCTCTAACAAGCACCCACTAATATGCATCTATATCTCATATGGGATTTCTCATGGAGTGGAGCAGTATCCAAGCTTTGGATTTATGTATCATTAGTGCAAGCCTATTCGAATCTTAGATGCCATGTCTCATAAGATTCTTTAACTTGGAAGATTTAAGATTACGACTATGTAAGACGTATTCCATGATCACTACCCAGTGCGTGACCAAGTCTTATAGTCTTGTGTGATCTAAGGGCTTTGTCTAAATGCTAGTGAAGTAATAATGAGCATAAGATGAAGATGGCCATATAATGAATATCATTCAACCAAGATTATCTTACAAGGAAATGGTTTACAAGGCCAATCTAATTAGCTTGTGGGGCATTATTCCAACAACTTTGATTTAGGAAATATGTCCATTTCTTAGAGTCAAGAATGATTTTGAGGTTTAGAAAGTAATCATGGTAATTAAGCCTAGTTAGTTTATTAGAATCGAATATGATGCTTAGTGAATTATTAGCCATGTTCGAGATTTCACAAATCTACAAAGGTGAAAAAGAGATTATAAGTATGTGATTAAATTTGGTATTATAAAACATATGAACCTTTAAGCATCTTTTTGTGCTACTATTTTATCAAATTCCTCATCCCTTAAAAGAATTTGGGAAATCACATTTCCTAGTGAGAATCAAGGTTCAAAGGCATCATTTGTGGACCCACAGCTTCTGATACATCCACAAACAATCCTAAGGTAAGCAACGTTTCCTAATTGTATCTCCGTGCGACACTTGATATGTTTTGCTTCACTTTCCATATAGAACTACAACTCCTGTGATATCTACACTACTAGATTTTAAGTCACACCTACTTATCAATCTTATATTATAAACTCTACAATGATATTCCATGACTTATAAGATAATGTCAAAGTGAGTTTTAAATTGAAGTGCATTATATGCTAAAAAGGTGAGTATAGCTTTCCACTAGTAAAGTGTCTCACGACACTAAGCCAACACTAAATTAGGGTAGCATTTCATGTCACTGCCTATTGATAAAAGGCTTGGATTAATTAAAACTCTTTTTAATTTGTTTCTCATTTGACTTAATATTTTGGAAAACTTAGACTCCTCTAAGTTGAGGGTTTTTCTTGCTTTGAAAGATCTAATCAATAATATTTTCTCCTATTTAGGTTCTCCATACCCTAACTATGCATCCATGTATCAATAGAATAAAAAAAAGTATAAATAAGTAAATACGCCTAGTACGCTCCTAGGTTGAGATGACTATGAGCCTTAACCAAGTGGTACATTTAGAGCCATATGTGCACTATATAGTTAATTTTAGGTGGGTTGATTAAATCCTATCCATTACATAAATATATCCCATACGTTTATGGGTCTTCAAGCTTCCTTGATCTTCTTGGTCTATTTTGTTTCCTTGCAACATTTACAAGAGAAAGGAAATTCTCACCCCTGACTTCTATTCTTATAACATTTACAAGGTTGAAAACCAAGAGGCATGCAAGCCTCTATTTAATACAATCCTTTTCAAACAATTTTGAAATAAATAAAATAAATTTAAAGGCTCATGTTCATTCCTATTCATTCATCATCCATTCAATAATTAAATGAGCAATAAATAAGAATTGACATTTAATTCCACCAATTAAATTCTTATCTCATAAACAAATGATTAATAAGCATTACACTTAGATATATATAATAAATAAGAACTGACATTCAGTTGTTGCATTTTGAGCTCATTCTGTGCTATTTTGCATTCCAAACACCATGGATACCTCCATGACTCAATTCCACACACATTTTGATAAATTTATAGATTATATAAACTTTAAAAGTTGGAAATTAAAGTGCTCAAACATGCATCAAAAATCAAGTCTAAGTGAGCATCAACATTATCAAAAAATCTTCAATTAACGCCAATCCAATTAGATCAAAAAATAGCCAAAACACTTTGTAGCTACAACTAACATACTATATCAACATATAGCACCATATAATACTAAATCAACATTTAACATCATAAGATTTGAATAAAAAATCATACCAATATATGAAATAACGCTTAAACACATATTGACACATTTTAATTCAACAGATAAAGAGCCACATGAAAAATCATCCAAAAACTTAAATTAATCAATTGAATTGAGTTTTAGGAGATTTAGAATCAATTCATCACATGAATTAATTTACTAAAATCCAAATTTAGGCACGAAAATGGCTCTGATAACACTAGAAAGATAGAGATGGATTGGGATCAAAGTATTAAAACTAAAACAAGAAAAAATAATACCAATAATTTTATTCCAAAGATCTAAATCATGCACTAAATAAGATTAGAGGGCAAAAAATTTACCTTTGCCAGTAGAAACAAAGGATTTGACTAGATCACTCAAAAGACTCTTCTATTAGATGATATACAAGCTCTTACGGTTGGATTCAATTGCTGCCCTTCCAAAGTTCCAAAATTAGAAACTTTAGCACACCAAATCACCTCTAGAACATCAGCCTTGTTACCATAAATCACTGAAAAAATCAGCTTATAGATTGCCCAGTCGATCCACCAAAATCAGCCACAATATAGTTTGCCAATGAATTTCTAAGTTCGACAAGTGTAGAACCTCTAATGTAAAGTCCACGCACTTAGGATAAGCTCCCAATAAACCTCAATTTTTATTGATAAAGAGAGAAATAAGATGAGGAGGAAAGTGGCAATTTTTGAGGAGAGAAAGAGGAGAGAATTTTTGGTGAGATTATTCAACACATGAATTATATCACACTTTTGGTGGAAAAATGTGAGGAATGCCAACTAGCCTCAAGTGGCTAGCCACACATCCAATTATAGAGGGGATGAAAGCTCTTGGATGCTTCCATCACCCTCTCCATACATGTTGGCCAACTTGCCAACTTGTGTATGCATTGGCATTTCAATTAACATTTGCGCATTGTCTCATGAAATGAAATGCTAATTAACTAAATTCAAATGGACTCTTCCATTTTATTTTTCTACAAAACTCAAATTCTCAATTGAATTAAATTAACTCTTTAATTGAATTAATTTAACTTAACCTTTAAGTTAATTAGAGTTAACTTAACTAATTATTTAACATATGGAACCAATTAAATTAACTCTTCAATTTAATTGTCCTAATTTAACTCCTTAAATTATTTTGATTACTTTTACAATTAAATTAATCAAGCAAAAAATGACCAATTATAATAGTCAATCAATTTCTCTCCAAAAACCGCCTAGTCATGAATTTTCTAACTTAAAAAATTCCTCCTATCAAATAAGAGTTTTCTTAGATTGTTGTGTGTGACCCATTAGGTTTACCATTCATTGGATATGAGTTTGCAACTCATTGTGATATTTTGAATATTGAAATATTCAAATTTGTTGAAACTCCTTTAAACTAATAACTCTTTCAATTAATCTCTATTAATTGAAGAGTGCCCAATCTATGGTTGATGTCTAGCAACAAGCTCATAGAGTCCAACTAATTGGATAAATGAATAATATCATGATGAACCATTATAGCTTACTCCTACCATGCAAATATGGTCCTTCCACCTCTTATTTATTGAAAAAGGCTGAGGGCAAGATATTTGCTGACTCCTTAATGGCCTCAATACCTATGTCTCTACACCAAATGTTTGATTCCCCTTTATGACCACAATTTTGGGAAACGCTTTTTCCAAATTGTCATACTACCATGTGCAAGGATTTCTTGAAAATTGATCATTATAGAATACATAGGAGATGCACTTGTTCTTCACAACAACAAGGAAGTGGATCCCATTTTAGATCTCACAAACCTCCATGCTTAAGTAGCTCATGTCTAATATCAACCATGTATGACCTATTAAGTGGTCGGGGAAGAGTCAAAGTATAAGAAACTAAACATAAGATTACTATAGATCGTAAGGTCCAAGGAATAGTTATATGCACTATTGTAAGCTTGAGAACTTACCATTATTGCTGTGCCACTATAGCTATCTAGTGGATTGCCTTGGTAGGTCTTTAGTGAACTTGATCTCAAACAAACACTTACTAACATACATCCATGCTTTACATATATTGCCTATGAAATAGAGCAATATCAAACCCCTTGAAAAATGTATTGTTAGTGCAAGTCTATTGAAATCCATCTCATAAGATTCTATGACTTTCAATACTTTGAAATCATGACCATAGAGACTTGTTTCATGATTACCATCATATGTATGATCAAGTCCTGTAGTTTAGTATAATTTAAGGGCTTCAGCCAAATGCAAGCAAAGTATAAAAAACATAAAATGAAGATGACCATTTTAATAAGAATATCATTCAATCAAGATCATATCACAAATGAAGTAGTTTTACATGCTAAACTAATTGGCATGTAAGGCACAATTCCAACAGAAAATAGCTATTTGTATTTGATTTTTTAATTAATCCTTTATGGAATTCTTTATGCTATATAATATTACTTTTTGTTAAAATGATACTATTTTATACTTAGATTTGAATTTCATAATTATGCATTTAGTATTTATCATTTTAATTATTGCCTATCAAGGTCTATTACAAGTTTGACCATATTCAAAATTTAGATTTATGTGATGTTTAAACTTAGTTGAAACCTTAGTAAAAAAATAAGCTTTTAAGTAGGTTTTTACTCCTGGCTAAGGCTTCAGAATTTATTAAAAAGGCTAGATCTAACCTTAGAAAAAAGCCTATTGTATATAATAGGCTAAGCTCAAGCTTTTCATTTGCAAAACCAGTTTGACGTATTTAAGCTAAAGAGTAGCATAACTTAGCCTATTTCCATCCCTATTTGGTTTATCACAATGGATAATGTGGGAAAAAGTAAAATTTACTAAAATATCCTTTTATATAGTCTTGTGTTTACTAAAATACCCATATGCAACAAAAAATAAGAACTTAAATTTAAAAAAAAAGAAAGAAGAAAAAATCATCTCTTAATTTATTCCATTCAAATAATAAAACACACCCATATGAGGGTCACCATTTTTGGGTAATAGCTTGAGGTTGGTAAAGGTGATCATTGTCTTTTTTTCATTAAAATGAGTAAGTTGATGTCATAATTTTGAACTATTTTGATTTGGTATTAGCGTAGTAGTAAATGTTTTCCACCATAGCTACCAAATAGGGTCTGACTCATGCCAACTCAAATCCACTATTTTTAGCAGGTAGAGGTATATGTTAAATTTTTAAATAGATTTTTCAAAACCCCATATGTTAATTTTGCACAATTTTTCATGGCCATTTAAAAAGGTAGTGCTATTAATTTCATTAAAGCCAAAGTGAGAAATAAAACTTTCTAAGAGAGTTACTCTTACACAAAAATGAGGATATTCTAAAACCCAACTGATTGAAATAGATTTTGTATTTAATATTAAAAGAAATGCACACAATAGGATATCAAACTCAGACAACTCAACTATGCAGGATGCATTTATGTTGAAGTCATGGTAATGGATATAGAAGCAATTGAATTAGGTTAGGTTTCATCTTATGGGGTTGGATTTTGAAGAACTTACCTTGCGTACCAAGGGTATCAACTAGAATTGTGATTGCTAAAATGGGAGGAATTTCTAGAATTTTTTCTCTTGTTATAGTCAAGGGGCAAAGTTGTCTTCTTAATATTTATTATAACAAGTAATATTAAGCTTGATACTGTTGGAATAGTATCCTACAAGCTAATGAGATTAGCTTTGTATAAACAATTTCCTTGTAAAATAATCTTAATTAAATGACATTGTTATATGGTTATCTTCATCTTATACTTTATTATACTTCACTTACATTTGGATGAAGCCCTTAGATCACCTATGATTACAGGACTTGATTTGGTGACCATGGAAAAAGTCTCACATGGTCATGGCCTTAAATCTTTCAAGTCATAGAATTTTATGAGATGGGGTATCTAAGATCAGGACAATCTTGCACTAACGATGCATAAATCTAAGGGTTGGGATTACTCCGTTCCATGAGCAATTGTATGAGATATGGGTGCATGTTAGTGGGTGCTTGTTAGAGAATAAGGCACTAAAGACCTATTGGAAAATCCACTAGATAGCCAAAGTGACAAGTCAGTAGTGGCTAGTTCTCTTGCTTACACTAGTGCATATTATTACTCCTTTGACTTGAGGATCCATGATAATCTTGTGTTCGATCCTCATACTTTAACTCATCCTTGGTCACTTAGCGGGCCATTTGGGTCAAGATTAGATATGAGCTACTTGACATTGAGGTTTATGAGATCCAAGATAGAATATGACTTTTCACTTTTGTGAAAGGCGAGTACATTTCTATGTGTCCTATATGATTAATTCCCATTGCAAGGTGGTGCGACAATTTGGAAAATTACTTTTTCAAAGGTGAGGTGACATAATAGGGATAAAATACTGAGAATAGAAACATAGTATTGAAGATATTAGGGAGCTGATAAATATCTTATCTTAGGCCTTTTTTGGCAGATAGGAGATAGAAGGACTGTATTTACATGGCACGCGTAGAACGATAATGGTTCTCCAGAATATTCATTTTGGCTAATTAGTTGGAATCTATGGGCTTGAGGTTGGACATCGACCATGAAGATTGGATACTCTTCAATTAATGAGATTAATTGAATTGAGTCGACTAGTTTAAAAAGAGTTTTAAACTAAAATGAATATAAGATATTTAGAAGTCACAACGAGTTATGAGCCCATGATCAATGAATGGTAGAATATATTGGGTCACATACAAAATTCAATGAGCTTTCTAATTATTGGAGAGAATTTTCTAAGGAGTTAGAAAATGGTATCTCCTAGTGGATCAATTTTTGGGGCCATATTTTGAGGGTCAATTTTGGCTTGATTGATTTAAGTGTTAAATTAATCAATTAATTTAAGAGTTAAAATAGACCAATAATTAAGGAGTTAATTATTTGATGAGAACATGACCATCAATTGGTTAAGTTAACTTAAAGAGTTAAGTTAACAAATTTAACTGAAGGAGTTAAGCTAATTTGACTTAAAGAGTTAAGTTAAAGGATAATTAATTAAATTAAAGATTTTAATTTGATTAATTAGGAAGAATGAATTTTGGAGGGAAAACTCAAATGAGATTTGAGATGGTTTCTTAATTAATTTGAAATGAGTTTTCAAATGTAATTAGGATTCAAATGAAATTCAAATAAAATTTGGAATCAAATTTTGCCACCTAAGCACACCCCATTGGCCGCCCCCTCATGGAATATGTGATGCCAACTTGGCATCACACTATTCCACATCTATATCTAGATAGTTGGCCGGCCATAAGCAATGCCAATTGGTGTGAAGATTTAGATTTTTCATTTCTCTCCAAAATATTTACAAGCCAGCATTTCATGTGTTGAAGGCTAAGCTTGTTTCTTCATTTTCCTACCCCAAATTTGGCCTCTATCATCACTATATCTCTAGTCTTATTCCACTTAAATGACTAGAAATCTAGGAAGATCTTATTGGTATGTGGACTTTTACAATAGAGGTATGGTGTGTGACTTTTTCAATTTCTAGAGATTTATCTCTGCGAGGTTCGACTTTATGATTCTCTCCAGGACGTCCCAAATGGATAATAGATCTGAAATTTTTACTAGATGTTCTCCAAGATGTTTTCTAGCTCTATATATTTTTTCAAAAGTTTTGGAGGCAATTTGATAGGGCGATTGTTGCAATCTTTTCGTTGCCCCCATAAGCAGGTAGATTCTGTAATCAGTGAAGTGTTCACTTGACAACCTTTGGATTTCCTCATCAAGGTAATCCTCTTTATAAATTTAAATCATATGCATGATTAGATCATTGATTAGCTTGTAGGCACTAGTTACTTTGATGTTTTGAAGTTTTGATTTTAGATCATAGTGCTTATATTGCCTTTAAGTGGTATTAGAGCCTTAGCTTTGGATTTTGTTTGGTTGATTGATTCATGTGATGGATTAATCTAGATAACCATATTCTCAATTCAATTGATGGATTGGAGAATTTGGTTGATTTGTGTGTGGCTCCTTGATTGATGAATTAAAAGTATGCTATTACGTAATTTAAGTGTTAATTCACGTAGTTAGTATGTTTTAATTCATAGTGATTAATGTTGAATGTTGCTTTGGCATTAATTAATTTTATACGTTGATATAGCATTCTGAAATATGGCTGAATGAGTTTTTATCATTTTTGGATCTAATTGGATTGGAGTTTGGTTGGAGTGTTTTGGAGAATTTGATTCTCACTTAGACATGAATTTTTGAAGCAAGTTTGAGCACTTTAATTTTCAGTTTTAAAATGAATTTTAGATCTGAAAATTGATCCATAATGTGTTATTTAATATTTAGAATGTGTTCTATAATTTTTGGTGCGCAAAAGTTGAGCTAAAAATTGGCTTGACTAGCCTTTGACCCCAAAATAAGGGCTACTAGCAGCTTGTGCAGAAGCTGGCTGGGCAATGGCGAAGAGCTACTACCCAGCCATACACCAAGCATGACCAGTGGCTAAAAATGATGTTAAATCATATGTTATGGACGCACAAATGATGTTTGACATTTTTGTTGCTTCTTAAAACTTGTCAAAGTTGATCTCCAATTCATGGAATAAATGTTATGCTTGGTTCAATTATTTGTTTATGAGATAAGCATTTAATTGTTGGAATTAATTGTTAATTCTAGATTTATTTATTGTTCATTTAAATGTTGAATGAATGATAAATGGATGGGGAGAATCATGAGCCTTTTAAATTGATTTTATTTGTTTCAAAGTTATTGAAATGGGTTGCTTTAATTGGGGCTTGCATGCCTCTTGTTTTATCTTGTAAAAGTTATGAAAGTAGAACCACTAAGAGTGAGGATTTCCATTTTATGTAAATGTTGTATGGAGTAAGTAGTCCAATGGAGGCATGGAGGCTAATTGAAGACCTATGAATGTATGGGATACTTTTATGTAATAGTTTAGTTTAATTTAACCCATTTAAAATAAACCAAAGTGATGCACTTATGGCTTTAAGTGCATCACTTGGTTAGGCTCATGGTTATCCCACCCTAGGAGTATGCTAGGCGTATTTACTTATTTACGCTTTTCATATCCTATTGATGTATGAGATGTATGATTAAGATATAGAGAACTTAAATAAGAAAATAAAAATGATGAAATCTTTGCAAGTAAAAATCTTCACTTAGAATGTCTAAGTATCTTCTAATATTAAGTCAAAATAGATATAAATTAAAAGAGTTTTAATTAATCCAAGCTTTCTACTAATAGTATGTGCTATGATAATGCTACCATTATTTGTGTAATGTCTCATGAGTCGTAGGTCACACTTATGGTGAAAAACTGTGGTAGGTTTGACTTAACACCTAGTAGTGTAGATGTCACACGAGCTGTGGGTCTACATGAAAAGTGAGGCAAAATATATCAAGAGTTGCATGAGATGCAATTAGCAAAAGTTTCTTACCTTTGGATTGTTTGTGGATGTCTCATGAGTCATGGGTCTACTTGCAAGTCCTTTAGGTCTTGATTCTCACTAGGAAGTTTAATTTTTTGAATTCTTCTTGGGGGTGAAGAGTTTGATAAAATGGTAGGAGAAAAACATGCTTGAAAGACCTTGAACATGTTTTTAATGTCAAATTCAATCACATGCTTATTCTCTTTTTTTGCCTCATGTTGATTTTCAAAATCTTCAATAAACAAATGGCTAAAAATCCAATCGCAAGCATTTTGAAAACCAATAAACTCATATGGACTAACTTTCAAGATTGGTTGAGAAACCTTAAAATAATTCTTGACTCTGATAAGAGGACATATGTTCTTGATCAAAGCCCATTGGACACTTTGGGTGTTGATGCAACTAATGAGGTTCGTGAAGTGTTCACGAAATTTGTAGATGATGATCTAAAAGTTAGATGCCTCATGTTGGCATCCATGACTAATGAGCTTGAAAAGACTCATGAGCACATGAAACATGCTTGTGAGATCTACACACATCTACAAGAGTTGTATGGCATTCAAACAAGACACAAAAGGTTTGCTCTATCTAAGGAGCTCTTTAGGATAAGGATGAGTGAATGAGCAAGTGTCCATGATCACGAGATAAAGATGTTTGGACTCATCAAAAAGCTTGGACAACTTGATGTGATTATGGATAATGACCTTTACGTGGATTTGATCTTTCAATCATTGCCACCATTGTTCGACCAGTTCGTTGTGAACTTTAATATGTCTAAGTAAATGGTTACGATCAATGAATTGGTGAAAATGCTAGTGACCATGGAGCCGACGATGAAAAAAAGAAAAACCTCTTATGATGGCATCCACCTCAAAGTTGAAAGGTCCTAACGGCCCTAGAAAGACTGATAAGAGGAAAAAGAGTTCTTCCTTAAAAGGGAAATAACCTAAGAAGAGTTTTAGGAGAGTTAAGAAGAAGGCTAAAATTGATGCAAATTATTTCCATTATGGTGAAAAGGGTTAAGAAACTGCAAAACTTACCTAGCTACTCTTGAGAAGGTTATGTATTTCTTTGAGGTGCATTTGACGACTAATTCTTCCTTATGGGTATTTGATATTGCATGTGGTTCTCACCTCTGTAATTTCTTATAGGGGACAGACAGAAGAAGAAGTCTACGTGAAGGGGATTTAATCCTCCACCTTGAAAATGGAGCAAGAGTTGTGGCTGAAGTCTAAGGCATAATGACACTAGACTTAGGGAATTCTTGTATTGTTCTTGATCCAATTTACTATGTACTTAATCTCATTAAGATCATTATTTCAATTCCTCTTTTGGATAGTATAGGATTTGATTTTTCAATATCAAATGGGAAATTGAAAGTATTGAGGAATGGTTCCTTAACTACTCAAGGTACATTAGTTAATAGATTATACATGCTTGATTTTTTTGCTCCTCTAATGTATGCTCAAACAAATAAAAGGAAGCTAGATATCCAAGAAGATGCCATTTTGTGGCATGCTAAACTTGGCTATATCTCTAAGAATAGGATGACCAAGTTGGAAGCTCTCAAAGTACTAAATGTTAGTGGCATTAAGGACCTTTCCACTTGTGAATCTTGTTTGAAGGGAAAAATTACCAAGGCTCCCTTTGTAGGACAAACGGAGTGATCCATAAGTCTTTTGGATTTGATCTATATGGATGTTTGTAGACCACTAAGGGTTAGTAGTAGAGGTGGCTATTATTACTTCATCACCTTCACTGATAACCAAAGTCGGTACGAATATGTGTATTTTATGAAGTACAAGTCCAAGGCCTTTGAAAAGTTCAAAGAGTATACGAATGAAGTAGAAAAGCAAAAATCACTTAGTATTAAAGCCCTTCGATCGGATCGAGGGAGAGAATACTTAAGTACCAAATTCTTGGATTATCTTAAAGAGAATGGGATTCTTTCCCAATGGATTCCACCCAGCATACCCCAACTTATTGGAATAGCAAAGAGGAGAAATTGTAAGGTTTGCAGTACTCCAACACATTGCATAAATGGCTGCATTCATTTTATTTTATTTTTCTTGATTTTATAATTATGATTGAAATTTCAATGGTATGCAAATGTTGAAAAATATGGTAAAGTTAGATGTATTATTTAATGTAAATGATTAGAATTAATTTGAATATGAATTTGAAGCCTTTCTAATTTTCAAAAAACTAGTATGTTGCAAATCAAATACAAGCTTTATATTTCATGATGCTTATTTTATTATATACGCTACTACGTTGTTTTTATTGACATATGCTTATTTGATCATTGTCTATATTTTTGAAATATATGGTCATAGAACATGCTATTCCATGATAATGTGGTAATGGTACAATGATGTTCTCATGAGTCTCTCCTAAAGTGCAAAATCCCAAGAGGTATTATTAGAAGTGTTCAGTTGATAACAAACATGAGTTTTGGTTCATATGGTCTGCTTAGGTAGGACAAAATAGATATGCACATCTACACTATATAAGCTATAATGACCAATTTGTAGATAACCTACCAACCTTCATGAGTGTCCAATCTTTTCTCAAATTTAGAAAGGCACCCCAATCCTATAGCTAAATGTTGAAGAAGGCTCATCATGCATGTTGCAAAGGAGCACCATTCCTCCTTCATCATTGTCATTTGATCATTCTCATTCAGCTCATATGAGTACAATTTTGCCCTTTTCAAGTGTTGAAAATCCATGCCATAGTAGGACAACAGTAGCAGGATTTTGTTATTATTTGTCATGCCTCATCTATGATATCTCAATCACTTTGGTAGTTGTCCTTGCTATCATGCTATCTAAATTTGTATAGGTTTGTGTGGTACTAGGGTCCAAATATTTTCAAAAAATATTGAATACACTAGCCCACACAACACCATAAGGATTTTGACAAGCATAGAATTCCGATTTAGAAAAGAAAAATACCTGGATGAAAGCAGAAAATTCCAAGAGCAAGAAAAATCTCTTCAACCGTCAAACAGGCTCTTCACTGGCACAGTAGAATCACCAACAATTTTTTGCAAGACGGACTCCTCCGTTTGGGCTGCAATTTTAACTAGAACTCCTCAACCATTTGACGATTCTATAGTCCAAATTTCAGGTTAATCAGAACTCTAAAGGTACTCCAAATAGAGGCAAAATTCAGCTGCCAGAAACAGCTCCAGTCGAGCAAAAATCAACCAAACTAGATCGCCTCTAATGCAAACGTCGACACACCAAATCAATGGCCTATTCCATATATAAAAGCTAGAATATCTCATACTCTACTTGGCCAGCCACTCACTATATCTATATATAAGAGTGGTCACACATCTCCCACAAGAAGGTGATGCCAAATGTCCCTTGCATAGGTGGCTACTAACTTTATGATTAGTGAATTTAATTGAAGTACAAATTTCATCTAATGAAATTTCTTACAATTAAATTCTAATTATTATTAAATGAACTCTTCATTTAATAATTCTCCCAAATATCATCTCTCCAACTTAATTAAATTAAATATTTTAATTTAATTAACAATCGTTTGACTTAACTCTTAAGTCAAAACGCTTCATATTTTAAGCTAGTCAAAATTAATTCAAACCTTAGATTAATTTTGACCAATTGATAGTCATGTGACATTAATTAATTAACCTCTAATTAATTAATCTTAATTTAACTCTTAAATTAATTTAACCAATTTAACAATTAAATTGATCCGACAAAAATGACTATAATTTTGTCCCTTCCAAAACATGGTCCTAAATTTTCTAACTCTCAGAAAATTCTCCTTCCTTCAATAGACCATGTCATTGGTTTTTGTGTGTAACCCATTAGGTTTTACTATTAATTAGACATGGGCTCACAACTCCTTATGACTTTTGGAATATAGAATATTCACTTTAGTTTAAACTCCTTTAAACTAAACGACCATGGTCGATGTCCAATCTCAAGCCCATGGAGCCTAATTAATTGGCCAAAATGAATGCTCTTGAAGAACTATTCTAGCATTATGCATACCATGCAAATACGGTCCTTCCATCTCCTACCTCCCAAAGAAAAACTAGGGTAAGAATTTGTCGGCTCCCTAATAGCCTCAATACTATGCTTCTATTCTTAATATTCGATTCTATTATGTGACCTCCCCTTTGGAAATGCCTTCCTAAATTATCACATCACCTTGTGCAAGGATTTATTGGAATTAATCATTATATAACACATACGAGATGCACTTGCCTTTCACAAAGACGAGGAGTCGGATTTCATCTTAAATCTCACAAACCGCTATGCCAAGTGGCTCATACCTAATCTCAACCTAAAATACCCACTAGGTGGTCAAGAAAGAGTTAAAGCATGAGGACTAGGCACAAGGTTACTATAGACCCTAATTTTAGAGGACTAATAATATACACTAGCATTAGCAGGAGAACTAGCAACTACTGACTTGCCATTACGGCTATCTAGTAGATTCTTTGGTGGGTTTGCAGTTCCTTATTCTCTAATAAGCATCTACTAATATGCACCCGTATCTCATGTAGTTGCTTATGGAATAGAGCAATCTCCAACCCTTGGATTCAAGCATCATTAGTGCAAGTTTATTTGGATCTTAGATGCCTTGTCTCATAAAATCCTATGATTTGGAAGATTTAAGATCATGACTGTGTGAGACTTATTCCATGATGATCACCTAGTGTGTGACCAAGTCCCATAGTGTTGTGTGATCTAGCGGCTTCATCCAAATGCTAGTGAAGTAAATAAAGAGTATAAGATGAAGATAACCATATAAAGAATATCATTTAATCAAGATTGTATCATGAGTGAAATAGTTTACAAGGCCAATCTCATTGGCTTGTAGGGTACTATTTCAATAATCTTCCACTTGCCCTAAAGTTAATGCCCTGTGGCTTAGAGACCCATCTTCATAAGTTGTCCTTTAAAGACCATTAGCTTTTAAGGGTTAATATAATGGTTCTGCTATATTCTCTTCTGAGGCAATTTTTATCTACTAAGTTGTCACCTCTACTAATTGATATCATATATTAAATGATAACACATTTAATGTATCTGGATCACTGATGAGATTTTAGCTCGAAGTCCCAAATTATCTTCCAAAGATAATTGTAGGCTCATATAAGCTAGGTACTACATCTAACCCTTAGATGAAGTTTTTATCCAAACACTTTCCTTTGTGGTTTCTAAAACTAGAAAGTTTTTTTACCTTAGTGGTTATCTAGGCTATGGTGTCTAGTTGGAACTCTTCCAACACACCATGCCGCCATTAAGGTGAAATATGTATCCAAAAGTGGATATTATGTCATCTATATTGGATTGGAAACTAATATCCAAAAACTTTGCGAGTTTCAATTCTCCATTGACGTGTACGAAAAATAAGTCCTTAGTCATTCTCCAGTACTTAAGGATTATTTTTGTGGCTATTCAGTGGCTCTTACCGGGATTGGATTGGAACTTACTTGTAATGCTTGGCAAGTGTACCACATTCAATCTAGTACATTGAATTGCATACATTATGCTTCTAATAGCAGAGGCATAAGGTATGTGAGACATTCTTTATTTCTCTTCCTCAGTTTTAGGGGCCATAGACTTTGAGGGACGAATGCCATGTCCCATGGGAAGGAATCCTCTCTTGGATTCTTTCATACTAAAACTTCTATAGTATTTTATTTAATATATGGGATTTGGGAAAACTCTCGCATCGTCCTTAATCTATCGCTATAGATATGTATTCTTAATACACAAGATGCATTTCCCAAGATCTTCATAGAGAATTATGTAGCAAACTATTCTTTAGTACACTCTAACAGTCCTACCTTATTCCCAATGAGAAGGACGTCATCGATGTAAAGCACAATAAACTGTACATTATTCCCACTGGCCTTCATATACACACATAGCTCATATATATTTTTGATAAAGCCAAACAATTTGATTGTTTTGTCAAAATGCATGTTCCAACTTTGGGATGCTTGTTTGAGTCCATAAATGGATGTCTAGAGTTTGCAAACCTTCTACTCACTCTGTTTGGATGTAAAACTTTGTGGTTGCTCCATATAAATTTCTTTTTCAATGTCACCATTAAGGAAAGCAATTTTCACATCCATTTACCATATCTCATAGTCATAATATGCAACTAGAGCAAGTAGAATCCGAATGGACTTAGGCATAGCAATCATTGAAAAGGTTTTCTCAAAATCAATATTAGGTCTTTGAGTATAACCCTTTTCCATTAGTTATGCCTTAAATGTCACCACTCCTCCATCTACCCCAAGCTTTTGCTTATAGATCCATTTGCAACCAATGTCAACTATTTCTTTTGGTGGATCTACCAAAGTCCATACTTTATTTGAGTACATGGAGTCCATTTTAGATCTCAAAGCTTCAAGCCAATGTCCCGAATCTATGTCTAACATAGTTTCCTCATAGGTCTTCAGATCTTTATCTGATTGATCCATCTCATGAAGAAATTCAAACTTTTTAGGTTACTTCTTGATCCAGCCGACCTTTTTAGAGGTTATGTATTAGGCTCTTTGATATTTATTTATTTCTACCGCTTGGAGGATTTATTGGTTATCTTGAACTTCACTAAGTTTAGTTGCAATGCCTTTTCTATCTTATAGAAGTTGCTTTTCCAAAGAGGCGGCATTCCTCAAAATAAATACATTTTGTCCTAAGGGATCATAAAAGTAATAACCCATAGACTCTCTTGGATATCCTACAAACTTGTGCAAGGTGGATCTATTGTGCAACCTATCTCCCACTATTCATCTCACGTAGGTGGGAGATCCCCAAACCTTTAGATAGTGGTAAAAGGGTGCTTCGCCATGCCATATCTCATATGTTATTTTTAGCACTAACTTTGAAGGTACTATATTTAGTAACTTCGTTGTTGTTATTAAGGTATATCCACAAAAGGATACAGGCACGTCGAAGAAGCTTATTATAGAATGTACCATGTCTAATAAGGTACAATATCTCTTCTCGGCTACTACATGGTGTTGGGATGTGCTAGGTAGAGTCCATTGAGAGAGAATCTCATTCTCTTTTAGATAATCCAAGAATATGATACTTAAGTAGTTTTTCTCTTGATCCAATTGAAGGGCTTTAATACTAAGTCCCTTTTGCTTTTCTACTTCATTTTTGTACTCTTTGAACTTTTCAAAGGCTTCAAACTTACACTTCATAAGATATATTTGTTTGAACCGACTATAATCATTGGTAAAGGTGATGAAGTAAGAATAGCCTCATCTCTCACTAACTCTTAGTGGACTACAAACATTCATATGGATCAAATCCAAAGGATTTGTGGAGCGCTGTGTTTGTCCTACAAAAAGAGCCTTGGTCATTTTTCTCTTCAAACAAGATCATAAGTAAGAAGGTCCTCAATGCCACTAACTTTTAGTGTTTTAAGAGCCTCCATCTTGTTCATCCTATTTTTGGAGATATGACTAAGTCTTGCATGTCATAACATGACTTGCTTACTTAGTTGAAAGTGCATTAGTGATGGTTAAGAATCCATTATGTACAATCCTTTGTTAAGTGTACCATGAGCAATTAAAGAACCCATTTTTTAATACTTTTAATCTCCCATTTGATATAGAAGGATCAAATCCTTTGCTATCTAAAATAGGAATTGGAATAATGTTCTCAATAATATATGACTCGTTGTAACAAAGGTCCAGTACAAGTATGGAGTTCTCTAAGTCTAACTTATTGTATGCCCTCGACTTTGGACATAACTTTTGCTCCTTATCCAAGATGGTGGATTATATCCATATCAGTTGGTTCTATTTTTCTTTCTATTCATTGTAACAACTTACAAAGAAAAGAACCACATGCAATATCATATATCTATGAGGAAGAATTTAACCTAAAATTCACTTCAATAAAGTACATACCCTTCTTAAAGGTTGCAAGGTATTTCTTGCAATAGAGCTTCCAATAGCCTATTTTGCCTAAGTAGAAACAAATGACATTGAGTATTTTCTCTATAATCTTCTTGATCCCTCCAGATGCCTTTAATGGTTATTTTTCCTTAGAGGAAGAACCTTTATTCCTTTTACCTCCCTTTCTAGTACCCCTTGGGCCTATAGACATAGAGGAGGAAACAAGTGTCAAAGATTTGCCCTTATTATGGTGTTATCCTTCTAGATCAACACTTTGATCAATTAAACTTGGTAAGGATGTGAGGATCAAATCCTCATGGAGATTATTGTCGATCATTACGTCCAAGTTGAAAAGCTTCTCCAAGCCAAATCATCTTTAGACCATAGTTGATGACACATGACTTCCCATCCATCCTAGCTTGAAAGGTCTCTTTTGACAACATGAACTTCTCATATCTTGTTGCTTTACAATGGTTTGTAAATTTTAACCAAGGTACCATTTGTGTGTCCTTGAGACTTTTAAAGTTTGTAGATGCCATCATGAGACTAAGGGATAAGACAAGCCCAATTCGTGAACTTTTCACGTGTCTCTAGATCTACATTAATCCCAAAGGGATTAGGAGAACCATGATATAGGACATATATCCCATTGTAGGAATCTAGAATGATTTTCGAGGTTAAGTCAATCATGGAAGTTTGGCTTGGTTGGTTTATTGGTTTCCAAAATAACATTGAGTGGAATTGTTAACCATTATTGAGATTTCACAAATCATCAAAGATGAAAAATAGAATATAAGCATGTGATTGAATTTGATATTAAAAATATGTTCATGGTCTTTCAAGCATTTTTTCCTCCAACTATTTTATCAAATTCTTCACCCTAAGAAGCATTCAAGAAATCAAATTTTCTAGTCAAAATCAAGACCCCAATGACTTGCCAATGGACCCCCATGACCGTGTGTCATCCATGAGCAATTGAAGGGTAAGCAACTTTTGTTAATTACATCTTATGCAACTCTTGATATATTTTGCCTTACATTTCGTATAGACCCACGTGACCGTGCGCCATCTATACTACTAAGCATTAAGTCCAACCCACTAATCAAACTTTAATTCAAGATAGTCTCATAACATCTCCCGTGATTGAGTGCCAATGCGTAAGGATTCTTAAATCAAAGATGCATCTTGTGCTAAGTGTATGCTTACAACTTTTCTCCTAAGTTTGACCCCATAATCGAGTGACATCATACAAAATTGATTGTTTCACCATAGCATACACCATTGGTGGAAGGCTTGGATTAATTAAAACTCTTTTAATTTGTATCCATTTAGACTTAATGTTTGAAAACACTTAGACATTCTAAGTGGAGGGTTTTTGCTTGCAAAGATCTCATCATTTTTATTTTCTTATTTAGGTTTTCTATATCCTAATTATACATCTCATACATCATTAAGATATGGAAAGTGTAAATAAGTAAATAGCCTAGCATGCTCCTAGGGTGGGATGACCATGAGCTTAACGAAGTGATGCACCTATAGGTATAAGTGCATCACTTCGGTTGATTTTAAGTGGGTTGAATTAAACTAAACTATTACATGAGTGTATCCCATATATTCATGGGTCTTTAAATGGCCTCCATGCCTCTATAGGACTTCTTACCTCATGCAACATTTACATAAATGAAAATCCTCACTCCTAATGGTTCTACTCTCAAAACGTTTATAAGATAGAACAAGAAGCATGCAAGCCCCATTTAAGACAACCTATTTCAATAATGAAAATAAATAAAATCAATATTAGAGGCTCATGATCATCCCTATTCATTCATTATTCATTCAACATTTAAATGAATAATAAATAAACCATGAATTGACATTCAATTACTCAAATTAAGTGCTAATCAAATCAACAAATAATTGGTCATGCAAAAGCAAGCATAACATTTATGCATCATATTTTTGCCACATTGGGAGATCAATTTAAACAAGTTTCAAAAGCAATTAAATGTGTCCAACACATTTTTTTGAGAATTTGCACAATATTTGTGCAACCATTATGTGCGTTTCAATATCACCTTGGTCACTAAAGGAACCTAAAGGGCTCAAAATTCACTCAAGTCTAAATTGGGCACTACTGGCTAAGGAAAGCTCAAGATTGGACAGCAACCAATCGGTCACAGCCTTGCTAAGAGCTGCCAACTGCCGGTAGCACCACTGTTTTGGGGTCAAGTGTGAATCAAGTGATTTTTGGCTCAATTTTTGTGCACCAAGATTTTTAGAACAACTTCTAAACATCAAAACACACAATATGAATGAATATTTCAGATTAAAACACCTTTTAAAATTGAAATATCAAGTGCCCAAAGATGCTTGAAAAATACGTTTAAGCAAGAATCACATTCTTCAAAAATCTCAAATTATATCCAGTCTTATTAGACCCAAAATGACCAAAACAACTTAAGGCCATTCATAACATGCCATATAAGAATATAACATTCACCAATGCCAAATTAAAAATTCAACATTAGAAAATTGAATCAAAACATGCTCATCACATGATTTAATAATTAAAGCATATAATAGCATGATTCAATCCATCAATTAAGAAGCCACAAGCAAGATCATCCATACACTCCAACCCATTATATGGATCGAGTACAAGGTCATTTTGATAATTTCTTCACAAAAACCAATCTTCCAAACCAAGCAAAATCCAAATTCATGCATGAATATGGCTCTGATACCACTTGAAGGTTTGTGTGGCATTAGGATCCGAATATTTGAAAAAAAAACTGAATAAACTAGCCCACACAGCACCATAAGGATCTAGACATGTATAGGATTCAAATTTAGAAGAGGAAAATACTCAGGTGAAAGCCAAAAAATTCAAAGAGTAAGAAAACTCTCTTCAACCATCAAACAGGCTCTTCACTGGCACAGCAGAATCACCACCAATTTTCCCTAAGATGAACTACTCCATTTGGGCTGAAATTTTAACTGGAACTCCTAAACCCTGTGACGATTCTACAATCCAAATTTTAGGCTGATTTGAACTCCAGAGTTACTCCAAGCAAAGGCAAAAATTTGGCTACCAGAAATAGCTCCCATCAAGAGCAAAAAGCAACCAAACTAGATTGCCTATAATGCAAACGTCGACACACCAAATCAATGGCCTATTCTCTATAGAAGGGATGGAATATCTCATACTATACTTGGCCAGCCACTTACTATATCTACATATAAGAGTGATCACACACCTCCCACAAGGAGGTGATGCCAAGTGTCCCTTTCTTAGGTGGCCACTAACTTTGTGATTATTGAATTTAATTGAAGCATAAATTTTATCGAATGAAATGTCATACAATTAAATTCTAATTCTTATTAAATGAACTCTTCATTTAATAATTCTCCCAAAAATCATCTCTCCAACTTAATTAAATTAGACACTTTAATTTAATTAATAATCATCTGATTGAACTTGTAAGTCAAAATGCTCAACATTTTAAGCTAGTCAAAATTAACTCAACCCTTAAATTAATTTTGACCAATTGATAGTCATGTGACATCAATTAATTAATCTTTAATTAATTGATCTTAATTTAACTCTTAAATTAATTTGATCAATTTAACAATTAAATTGATCCGGCCAAAATGACTACACTTTTGCCTCTTCCAAAAAACGGTCATGAATTTTTCAACTCTTAAAAAATTCTCCTTTCTTCAATAGACCATGTCATTGGTTTTTATGTGTGACCCATTAGGTTCTACCATTCCTTGGACATGGGCTGACAACTCTTTATGATTTTTGGAATATCAAATATTCACTTTAGTTTAAACCCCTTTAAACTAAGCGACTTAATTCAATTAATCTCTTTAATTGAAGAGTACCCAACCTCCATGGTCAATGTCCAACCTCAAGCCCATAGAGCCCAACTAATTGGCCAAAATGAATGCTCTTGAAGAACCATTCTAGCATTATGCTACAATGCAAATACAGTCCTTCTAGCTCCTATCTCCCAAAAGAGGTATACAACAAGATATTTGTTAGCATCCTAATAGCCTCGATGCTATATTTCTATTCTTAATATTTGATTCTATTGTGTGACCTCACCTTTGGAAGTGCTTTCCCAAATTGTCACATCACTTTGCACATGGATTTTTTGGAATCGATTATTATAGAACACATAAGAGACGAACTCGGCCTTCACAAAGATAAGGAGTCGGATTCTATATTGATTCTCACAAACCTTGATGCCAAAATGCTCATACCTAATTTCAACCCAAAATATCCACTAGGTGGTCAAGGAAGAGTCAAAGCATAAGGACTAGACACAAGGTTACCATGGACCCTCAGGTCAGAGGATTTATAATATGCACTAGCATAAGTAGGAGAACTAGCCACTACCGACTTGCCACTATGGCTATCTAGTGGATTCTCAGGTAAGTCTTTAGTGCATTGTTCTCTAACAACATCCACTAATATGTACTTGTATCTCATATAGTTGCTTATGGATCAAAGCAATCTCTAACCCTTGGATTTATGCATCATTAGTGCAAATCTATTAAGATCTTAAATGCCCTGTCTCATAAGATTCTATAACTTGGAAGATTTAAAATCATGACTGTATGGGACTTATTCCATGATCTCAATCCAATACGTGACCAAGTTTCATTGTCTTGTGTGATCTAGGGCTTTATCCAAATGCCAGTAAAGTAAATAAAGAGCATAAGATGAAGATGGCTATATAAAGAATATCATTTAATCAAAATTGTATCATAAGTGAAATAGTTTACAAGGCCAGTCTCATTGGCTTGCAGGGCACTATTCTAATAGTCTTGCGATGCCTATGATGGATTTGTTATTATGGTGTAATGCACGATTAATGAGAACTTATGTCATTTTGTGGCAAATCTTATGTTAATTTAAACTCCCATTTTATAATTTTGAACTAACCTTATATTTATATTTTTTCCATGCCACCTTAAAATATAATTTTAGAACTAATGCTTAAGACTTAAATATCAATATTGAAAAACAATGACATTAGCATTACCATACAATATATTAATAATTAAGACTATTTAAAAACTTCAAAAAATAATGACATTACATAACTAAAAATACAAGGTGACTCTTTCACATTGAAAATAGACATTTAATCAAGTCCATGCCACTTTAACACTAATTGACAACTTCATGGAACTCTTTTTCAAACATCATTCACAATTTATCTCGAGTCGTTTCTCCTAAAAACCTATACACCATTGCAAATCATTGTCGCAATTGGGTATAAGAATTAACCTTTTAAGTAATTCATATGAGATATCGAATGAAAATAATTAAAATGTAAAAAAATTAAAATAATATGAATTTTTTAATAATTTGAAAAGGGTATATAATTATGAAGAAAATTGTACCGCAATTATATCCTCCCATTAATCTTCAGAGATTATGAGAGTGTTTGCTAGATGGTCATAAATCATACCTGATAAGGCAATGAGTTGCTTGAAGATATTGTACCAGTGATGCAAAACATGAAACCACTTACATAAAAGTGGCAAATCATATATCAAATCCCAACTATCTCATTTGTAATTGCGTTACTAGCAGTGTAGTACGAGTGATTCCATCTGTATGTTTCCATCTAACAATAGTAAGGCGATTTAGAATGCAGATGAAGTAATGATCTACTTTTTTCATTCAGAAGCATTATAGAAAATTTTATCTTGTGATGGAATGAGATTATTAGCCATTTTGTATGATGAAACAAAATTTAGATAATGTGTTGAGTAGCTGTGCTTTTGTGAAATTCATAAGTTATCTTATATAATCTTTAAATATCTTAGTTATAAGATATAAGAGTTTAAAATCTTAATCAAGACTGAATGACAAAAATCTATGAAGCTATACGTGTTATAGAAAATCAACTCAACTTTATGTCAAAATGAAAGGATGATCATTTGTAGCATTAATTATGTTATGTTTGTATTCATTCTTTAATCTTCTATCCGCATACATGCAATAGCAAAAGAGCATTAGACTAACATGAGTTGTTATTCTTCTGCCTACATGCATTCTCTTGATTAACAAAAGTAGACTAATTGTGCATGCATTTATGAATAGATGTAGCTTTATTTTGAACTCTAATGCATATTTAATACAGAAATGGAAGGTAAGGATTTGTTTCTTCATTAACGTGAATCATAACTAGGTGTAGCTTTTGCTTTGTTGCTAGTGCATATTTAATCGAGAAAATTGAAGGTAAAAAAGTATAATCTACACAAAATGAAGGTCCATGAGCAAAAACTCAATGCCACTTTAATTTTAGCTCGATGTGCTTGATTCTCAATTTTGTCCTGATATGTATGCTCAAGCTTTTATGTGAATGTGCTGTTCATTTTATTTCAAATCAATCAATGCATAAAGGGATGCCCATTTTATTGAAAATAGATCATAATTGTTTAAGGTTCACATTACAAATAGGTCCTGTTGGAATAGTTCCCTCTAAGCCAATAAGATTGGCATGTAAACTATTTCACTTATGATACAATCTTGATTGAATGATATTCTTAAAAATGGCCATCTTCACCATATGTTTATATAACTTGGCTGGCATATGGTAGAAACCTTTAGATCACACAAGACTATGGGACTTGGTCACGCACTGGGTGGTAATCATGGAATAAGTTTTACATGGTCATGATCTTAAAAACCCTAAGTTATAGAATCTTATGAGACAAGGCATCTAAAATTTGGATAGACTTGCACTAATAATGTATAATCTAAAGGTTGGATGTTGCTCCATTCCATGATCAAACTGTTTGTGATATGGTTGTATATTAGTGGGTGCTCTTTAGAGAACAAAGCATTGGAGACCCGCCCAAAGAATCCACTAGATTGCTAAAGTGGCAAGTCGGTGATGGCTAGTTCTCCAATTTATGCTAGTGCATATAATTACTCCTTGGACTTAAGGATCTATTGTAACCTTGTGTTTAGATCCTCATGCTTTGACTCCACTATGGCCACCTAGCAAGTGTTCTAGTGGTGATTGGGCATGAGCTATTTAGATATGGAGGTTTATGAGATCCAAAATGGTATCTTACTCCTCGTCTTTGTGAAGGACGAGTTTATTTTCTATGCATTTTATGATGATCGATTCCAAGGATTTTTTGGGCAAAGCAGTGTGACAATTTAGAAATGGGGATTTCCAAAGATGAGGTCACAAACCAGAATTGAACATTAAGAATAGATGCATAATATTGAGGCTATTATGGAGCCAACAAATATCTTACCTTGGGCCTCTTTCAAGGAGATAGAAGATGGAAGAACTGTATTTGTATAGTACACATAAAGCTAGAATAGTTCACCAAAAGCATATTTGGCCAATTGATGGGCTCCATAGGATTGAGGTTAGACATTTTCCATGGAGATTGGGTACTCTTCAATTAATAGAGATTAATTAAATTGAGTTGGTTAGTTTAAAGGAATTTAAACTAACATGAATATATGATATACTACAGTCACAAAGGTTGTGAGCTTATGTCCAATGAGTGGTAAAATCTAATGGGTCACGCACAAAAGCCAATCGGCAATCCTAAATATTAAGGAAAATTTTTTAATTGTTAGAAGAATTCCAAGGTGGCCAAAAATTGAGTGAATCGGTTGACAAAATTTTTAGTCATCTCAGCTTGATCAATTTAATTATTAAATTGATCTAATTAATTTAAGGAGTTATTAAGACCAATTAAATTAAGTGTTAGTTTAATTTGGTGCCTCATGACTATCAATTGGTCAAGTTAACTTAAGGTGTTGAGTTAACAAGATCTAGCTTAAAGACTTAAGCTAGTTGACTTAAAGGTTAACTCAAAGTTTGATTAAATTAAAGTGTTTAATTTAATTAAAATGAAAATTTGATTTTAGAGGGAAATTTCAAATGAAATTTTCATTTGGTGCTGAATTATAATTTAATTTGACAGACATTTTGTGAGATGAAATCTAGATTCCAAATACAATTCAAATTTAACACAAATTAACTTGCAACTTGCAAGATGCTTGCAAGTTACCATGCTTAGGTGGCACCACCACCTTGAGGAGGGTGTAATGCCACCTTGGCATCACACCATCTCCACTCTATATATATATGGAGGAGGGGAGGCCATCTCTAAGAGATTCACATATTTTGTGCATCTAAAAGTTAGATCTAAAATTCCCTCCAAAAAGTGATTCTCTCATGAGTTGAGGCTTCACTCTCTTCTTCACCTCCTTCACCATTTTTGGCCACCTAACAGATCTCTTTCTCCTTTATTTTTCTAGCTAAATTGTGGAGGAAAGGATTGTCAATTGGTGTGTGGACTTTGGTATTAGAGGCCAGACAAATTTTAGATTGCTTGCTTGTTCCAGCAGTGTGTTTCTGGATCCTGTTCGAAGTTTTCCAAATGATTTTGGTGCTGAAATTTTTATTGGACATTCCCCATCGAGTTTTAGAAATTTTGGTCCATATTTGGCTTGAATCCAAGGTGATTTGCCTAATCAAAAGTTTATCACACTCTGCTGCGCCAGAAGGAGTCTGCCTTCGGGAAAGAAAGCTCTACTTCGAGTTTTTGGTTGGATTTTGCTTGAAAGTTAACAATCTAACCATAATACATTATATAATAATGATTTATATCATTTTATTGGTTCAATATAAGTTTGATTTTAGTTTTTTTAATGTTTTAAATTGGATCCTTAGCATTACACCTTTTTCAAGTTGTATCATAGCCTAATTTAATGCTATATTTTCAATTTTATTTTGATTGATTCATGTGATGAATTGATCTAGATCTTAAAAAACTTGATCTAGATCATATATTGGAGTGTTTGGATGATGATGCTTGTGGCTCCTTTGATGATGAATAGAAATTATGCTAATATGTGTTTTAATTATTAATTCATATGTTAGTGTAATTTGATTCATGATTACTTGATGTTAAATATTGTTTAGCATTGGATTATGTTATATGTTGATATATCATATTTTATTTGGCCTTAATTTGTTTTGGTCATTTTTGGATGCAATTGGATTAAATATAATTGGAGATTTTTGGGAGAATGTGATTTTTACTTTAATTTGATTTTTGAAGCATGTTTGAGCTCTTGTTTCTTTAGATTTATGAACTATTTTAGATTTAAAACTGCATCTATATTATGTGGAAATGATGTTTAGAAGTTGTTCTAAAAGTTTGGTGCACAAAAGGTTGAGCAAAATAGAGCTAAATTTGCCAAGACCAAGTGACCGAGCACACTGCCCATCCTAGCCGGCGTTGGCCAGCACTGGGTGCACCATGTGCACCCCTGCTGTGTGGCAATATACCTAGCATGGGCAGGCAGTGGCATGGTCTTCATCCAGGCAGTATTTAGGTTTAATGTTGGCACCTTTTTGTGATCAAAAGCATATTATTTCACACATAATGGATGCATAAATGTTGTGCAAGCTCTCAAAACTTTGTTTGACATATTAATGCTATTTTAAATCTTGTTAAATTTAATCTACAATTGTGGCAAAAATAGGATGCATAAATGTTATGTTTTTTTTTGCTTCACCAATTAATTCTTTATATGATAAGCATTTAATTGTTGGAATTGCAAGTTAATTCTACATTTATTTGTTGCTCATTTAAGTGTTGAATGAATGATGAATGAATAGGGATGACGATGATCCCTTAACATTGATTTTATTTATTTTAAGTTATTGAAATGGATTGTAACAAATGGGGCTTTCATGACTCTTGTTCTATCTTGTAAAAGTTGTGAGAGTAAAATCACTAAGAGTCAGGTTTCTTTCTCTTATAAAAGTTGCAAGGAGCAGAGAAAGTCCATGGAGGCTTGAAGGCCCATGAATGTATGGGATACATTCATGTAATAGCTTAGTTTAAGCAACCCATTTAAAATCGACTAAGTGATGCACCTATGGCTCTAAGTGCATCACTTTGTTAAGCTCATGGTCATCCCACCTTAGGAGCAAGCTAGGCGCATTTACTTATTTATGTTTTTCATATCTTATTAATGTATGTGATGTATAGATTAAGATATAGAAAACCAAAATAAGAAGATAAAATTGGTGAGATCTTGGCAAGCAAGTTTAAAAATCCCATTGCTTAGAATATCTAAGTGTTTTTCAAATATTAAGCCAAGATGGATGTAAATTAAAAGGAGTTTTAATTAATCAATGCTTTCTACCAGTAGCATACGCCATGATGATGCTACTGAATTTATGTAATGGCACTTAGTCATAGGGGGCACACTTAGGAGGAAAGTTGTGAGGATATACTTAGCATAGAATGCACTTTTGATTTGAGGCTTCCCACACATTTGCGCTCGGTCACGGGGGATGTTGTAAAGCATTCTTGAATTAGAGCTTGAATGGTAGGTTCAACTTAACATTTCATAGTGTAAATGTCGCATAAGTTATTGGTCTATATGAAGAGTGAGGCAAAATATATCAAGAGTTGCATGTGATGTAATTAGTAAGTGTTGCTTATCCTTAGATTATTTGTAGATGGCACTTGATCATGTGGGTCCACTTACAAGTCTTTGGATTCTTGATTCTCACTAGGAAATATGATTCTCAAATTCTTCCAGGGGGCGAAAAATTTGATAAATAGTGGGAGGAAAATATGCTTAAAAAACTATAAACATGTTTTCATAATATTAATATTCAATCACATGCTTATATCCTCCTTTATGCCTTTGATGAGTTGTGAAATCTCAAGAATAGCTAAAATCCACTCAACATTATTTTGAAAACCGATAAACTAATCAAGCTAAACTTCCACATTTGATTAAATGTTAAAATTGTTCTAGATTTTTAAGAAATGAATATATGTCATATATCATAGTGCTTCTCATCCTATGACATTAATGTAGATTGAGAGACATGTTCAAAGTTCATGGATTGGGTTAAGGATCATCTTACCCCATTATCTCATCTACAAACTTAAAAATTCTCAACGATACATGAATAGTACCTTGGCTTAAGTTTACAAGAGTTGTAAAGTAAACAAGGTATGAGAAGTTCATATTGTTAAAAGAGATTTTTCAAGCTAGGATGGATGTGAAGTCATCAACTACAGTTTAAAGATGATTAAGCTTAAAGAAGCTTTTCAACTTGGATGTAGTGATGGATAATAATCTCCATGAGGATTTGATCCTCACATCCTCATCGAGTTTTATTGATCAAAGTATTGATCTAAATGGAGATTATTATAACAAAGGCATACCATTAATGCTTGTTTCCTCTTTAAGTCTATGGGCCTTAAGGGTTCTAGAAAGAGAGGTAAAAAGAAGAAAAATTCTTCCTCTAAGGGAAAGCAACTATTAAAGGCATCTAGAGTGAATCAAGAAGATTATAACGGACAAAGTTGATGTCACTTGTTTCTACTTTAGCAAGATAGGCCATTGGAAGTGGTATTACAGGAAATACCTTGGTAACCTTAAAAGGTTATGTACTTTATTGAAGTACATTTAAGGATATGTTCTTCCTCATGGATATATGATATCACATGTGGTTCTTATCTTTATAATTTATTACAAATAATAGAAAGAAAAAATAAAACTAAGTAATGTAAATATGATCCATCGCCTTGGCAAAGGAGCAAGAGTTGCGGCTTAAGTTAAAGGCGTATAATAAGTTAGACTTAGGGAACTTCATAATTGTGTTAAATCCTTTTATTATGTACCATATATCATTGAGAATGATATTTCAATTCTCATTTGGATAGTGAAGGATTTGATCCTTCTATATAAAATGAGAGACTAAAGGCATTAAAGAAATTAATTCTTTAGTTGCTCATGGTACACTTAACAAAGAATTATACATTTTTGGATTCTCAACCATCACTAATGCATATTCAACAAGTACATGATAATCAGATATCCAAGAATATGTCATTTTATGACATGTAAAACTTGAGCATATCTTTAAAAATAAGATAAACAAGAAAGAAGTTCTCAAAGCACTAAATGTTAGTGGTATTGAGAAACTTCCAACTTGTGAGTCTCGTTTGAAGGAAAAAATGACCAAGGCTCTTTTTACAGGACAATCGGAGTACAACACAAGTATTTTGGATTTAATCCATATGGATGTGTGTGGTATACTAAAGTCAGTGCATGAGAAGGCTATTTTTACTTCACTACCTTCATAGATGATCACACTTGGTTTAGACATGTGTATCTTATGAAGTACAAGTTTGAAGCTTTAAAGGTTCAAAGTATAAAGGTGTGAAGTAGAAAAGTAAAAAGGACTTAGTATTAAAACTCTTCGATCAAATCGAGGAGGAGAATACTTAAGTCTTAAATTCTTGGATTATCTAAAAGAGAATGGTTCTCTCTCAATGGACTCCACCAGCACACCCCAACACCATGGAGTAGCCGAGAGGAGAAATTGTACCTTATTGGACATAATACGTTCTATGATGAGCCTTTTCAATGTGCTTATATCCTTTTGAGGATACACCATAGAAATAGCTTCAAAGCTACTAAATATAGTATTGTCAAAGGCCATGCCAAAGACTCCACATGAGATGTGATATGGTAAAGCACTCTCTTACCATCATTAAAAAGTTTGGGGGTCTCTAGCATACGTGAAGAAGTTAGTAGAAGACAAGTTGGATAGTTGATCCTTCTTGTACAAGTTTGTGGGATACCCTAGAGAGTCAATAGGTTATTACTTCTATGATCCCTTAGAACAAAAAGTGTTTGTCTAGAGGAACGCCACCTTTTTGCAAAGCAACTTTCTATTAGATAGAAAAGGTATTGTTGTTGAACTTGATGAAGTTCAAGATGATCAACAAATTACACAAGCGGTAGAAATAAATGAGCATCAAAGAGTCTTACACACAACCTCTGATAAGGTCAGATTGAATCAAGAAACAACCTAAAAGGTTTAGATTTCTTGATGAGATGGTCCGATTGGAGATAGATTCGAAGACCTACAAGGAAGCTATGTTGAACATAGATTCATTACATTGGCTTAATGCCATGAGATCTGAAATGAACTCCATGTACTCCAATAAAGTATGGACTTTAGTAAATTCACTAAAGGGAATCATTGCCATTGGTTTCAAGTAGATCTATAAATGAAAGCTAAGAGTTAATGGAGAGGTTTAACCTTTAAGATATGACTAGTGGCAAAAGGTTACACTCAAAGACCCGATATTAATTTTGAGGAAACCTTTACACTGGTTGCAATGCTTAAGTCCATTCGAATTCTACTTACCATAGCCATATATTATGAATATGAGATATGGAAAATGGATGTGAAAATCACTTTCCTCAATAGCAACATTGAAGAAAGAAATTTATATGGAGCAACCACAAAGTTTTACATCTAAGGGGAGTGAGCAAAAAGGTTTACAAACTCTAGAGATCTATTTATGGACTTAAATAGGTGTCTCAAACTTGGAACATACATTTTGATTAGAAAGTCAAATCATTTACCTTTGTCAAAAATGTGTATAGACTTTGTGTGTACAAAGAGCTGTGGGAATAGTATTTGGTTTATTGTGCTTTATGTCGATAACATCTTTTTTTTTGGGAATGAGATAGGCATGTTAGAGTGTACTAAAGTGTGGTTGTATACTCAATTCTCCAAAAAGGATTTGAAAGAAACATTCTATGTATTGGGGATACGTATCTATACAAACAAATCGAAGAGGATATTAGGGCTATCCCAAATAATGTACATTGACTAAATACTAAAATGGTTTAATATGGAAAAATCAAAGAAGGGATTCATTCCTATAGGATATGGTATTAGTCTCTCTAAGTTTATTGCCTTAAAGATTGAGGCAAAGAGACAAAAAATGTCGTATATACCTTATGTGTCTACTTTAGAGAGCATCATCTATGCAACTCAATGTATTAGACTGGATGTGGCACATGATCTAAGTATTACGAGCAAGTTCCAATCCAACCCCAGTGAGAGTCATTGGATGGCCTTGAAAATGATCTTTAAGTACTTAAGAATTACTAAGGAATTATTTTTAGTATATGACAATGGAGAATTGAAACTCAAGGAGTTTTCGTATTCAAGTTTTCAATCCGAAGTAGATGACCTAAAAACCATTTTTAGATTTATATTTAACCTTAATGGTGGTACGGTGAATTTGAAGAGTTCCAAGCTAGACATCATGGTTGATTCCACTACTAAGGTGAAATAATTTATGGTTTTTTGAAACCACAAAGAAAGATGTTTGGATAGAAACCTCATCCAAGAGTCAGATGTATTGCCTAGCGTGCATGAGCCAATTATTGTCTTAGGAAGACAACTTAGGACTTGAGCCAAGATCTCATTAATAATCCAAACATAGTAAAAGTGATATCATTTGACAAGAGATATCAATTGATAAAGATGACAACTAAGTGGATAAAGTTACCTCAAAAGAGAATATAGCAGAACCACTTTCATAACCCCTATTGCAAAAAGTCTTTAAAGAACATCTTATGAAGATAGGTCTTAAGACTATGGGGAATTAACTTTAGGGTAAGTGAAAGATTTTTGGAATAGTGCCCCATAAGCCAATAAGATTGGCACATAAACTATTTCACTTGTGATACAATTTTGATTGAATGATATTCTTAAAAATGGCCATCTTCATTATATGTTTATATATCTTCACTAGCATATGGTTGATGCCCTTAAATCACATAAGACTATAAGACTTGGTCATACATTGGGTGGTGATCATGGAATAAGTCTTACACAATCATGAATGTAAAAATCCTAAGTCATAGAATCTTATGAGATAGAGTATCTAAGATTCAGATAGACTTGCACTAATGATACACAATCTAAGGGTTGGATGTTCCATTCCATGACCAAATCATATGTGATATGAGTGCATGTTAGTGCGTACTTGTTAGAAAACAAGGCACTGGAGACCTACTTGGAGAATCCACTATATAGTTGTAGTGGCAAGTCGATAATGGCTAATTCTCCAGCTTATGCTAGTGCATATAATTAGTCTTTCGACTTGATGATCAATTGTAATCTTATGTTTAGGTCCTCATGCCTTGACTTCATTTTTACCACCTAACAGGCGTTCTGATAGTAATTGGGCATGAGCTACTTAGACATGGAGGTTTATGAGAATCAAAATAGGACCTGATTCCTTGTCTTTGTGAAGGGTAAGTGCATCTCTTATGCGTTATGTGATGATAGATTCCAAGGAGTCTTTGGCTAACGTAGTGTGACAATTTGTAAAAGAGGTTTTCCAAAGATAAGGTCACAAATCAAAATCAAACATTAAGAATAGATACATAGTATTAAGGGTATTAGAAAGCTAATAAATATCTTACCCTAGGCCTCTTTCATTGAGACGGGAGATGAAAGGACCATATTTGCATGGTACGTGTAGAGCTAGAAATAAAGGTATATGTGGCACTAAGGTCTAAATATTTTCAAGAAAGCTGAATAAACTAGCCCACACAACACCATAAGGATCTAGACATACATAGGATTCATATTTAGAAAGGGAAAATACCTAGGTGAAAGCAGAAAAATCAAAGAGCAAGAGTTAAACTCTTCCTTACCATCAAATGGGCTTTTCACTGGCGTAGCAAGATCACCACCATTTTCCCCTTGGGTAGACTTCTTCGTTTGGGATGAAATTTTAACTGGAACTCCTAAACCCTTTTAATATTCTATAGTAAAAATGTTAGGCTGATTAGAGCTTCAGAAGTACTCTAACCAGAGGCAAAAATTAGCTGCCAGAAATAACTCCAATCAAGAGCGAAAAGCAACCAAACTGGATTGCCTCTAATGAAAATGTCAACACAAAAAATTAATGGTCTATTCTATACAAAAAGGCTGAAATATCTGCAGAGAATAAGGGGAGGAAGGCTGAGAATATTGTGGTGGAGCGAGGAGGGAGAAGGAGAGAGTGATAGACGACTAACAACTTAGATTCCCACTACACAATATTGTTGGGAGAATATCAAACAAAAATTGCTCATGTCATGCATCATATGGCCAGCCACTCTCTATATCTATATATAGGAGTGGTCACACACCTCCTTCAAGGAGGTGACACCAAGTGTACTTTGCTTAGGTGGCCACTTACTTAGTGATTAGTGAATTTAATCTATTGAAATATCTTACAATTAAATTCTAATTCCAATTCTTATTAAATGAACTCTTCATTTAATAATTCTCCCAAAAAAGTATCTCTACAACTTAATTCTTTAATTAATAATTATTTGACTTAACTCTTAAGTCAAAACGCTTAACATTTTAAGTTAGTCAAAATTTACTCAACTCTTAAATTAATTTTCACCAATTGATAGTCATGTGACATCAGCTAATTAACCTTTAATTAATTGATCTTAATTTAACTCTTAAATTAATTCAACTAATTTAACATTTAAATTGATCAAGTAAAAATGACTACAATTTCGCCTCCTCCAAAAATGGTAGTGAATTTTCTAACTTTTAGAAAATTCATCTTCTTTCAATAGGCCATTTTATTGGCTTTTGTGTGTGACCTATTAGGTTCTACCATTTATTGGACAAAGGCTCACAACTTTTTGTGACTTTGGAATATTAAATATTCACTTTAGTTTAAATTCATTTAAACTAAGCGACTCAATTAAATTAATCTCATTAATTAAAAAGTACCCAATCCCCATGGTAGATGTCCATTCTCAAGCCCATAGAGCTCAACTAATTGACTAAAATGAATTCTCCTGAAGAACCATTCTAGCATTACATGTATAATATAAATACGATCCTTCTATCTCCTATCTCCCGAAAGAGGCTTAGGGCAAGATATTAGTCGGCTCTCCAATAGCCTCAATATTATGTTTCTATTCTTAATGTTCAATTATGTTGTGTGACCTCACCTTTGGAAAACTCCTTTTCCAAATTGTGACACCACCTTGCACAAGGATTTTTAGGAATCAATCATCATATAACACATAATAGATACACTCGCTCTTCACAAAGACAAGAAGTTGGATTCCTTCTTGTATCTCATAAATCTCCAGTCCAGCAACTCGTGCCCAATCCCTATCTGAATGCCCCCCTAAGTGACGAGAGAAAAGTCAAAGCATAAGGGCTAAACACGAAGCTACCATGGATCCTCAAGTTAAAGGACTAATAATATGTACTAGCATAAGCAAGAAATCTTGCCACTACCGATATACTACTTCAGTTATCTAGTGAATTCTCTAAGTGGGTCTTCAATGCTTAGTTCTCTAACAAGCACCTACCAACATGTATCCATATCTCACATGGGATTGCTCATGGAATGAAGCAACATCCAACCCTTGGATTTATGCATTATTTGTGTAAGTCTATCTAAATCTTAGATGCTCTATCTCATAAAATCCTATGACTTGGAAGAATTAAGATCAAGACTGTGTAGGACTTATTTCATGATCACCACCTAGTGCGTGACTAAGTTCCATAGTTTTTTGTGATCTATGGGCTTCATCTAAATACAAGTGAATAAATTGAAGGGCATAAGATAAAGATGGCCATATAATGAATACGTTTCAATCAAGATTGTCTTAAGATGAAATAGTTTACAAAGCTAATCTAATTGGCTTGTGGGGCACTATTCCAATAATTTCCCACTTTCCCTAAAACTAGTGTTCTATGGCCTTGAGACCCATCTTCTCAAGATGTCCTTCAAAGATTTTTTGCAATAGGGCTTTAGTCGGTAGATCTGTTATGTTTTCTTTCAAGGTAACTCTCTCTACTCGGATGTTACCTCTATTAATAGTCTCTCGGATCAAATGATATGGCTACAAAATTTGCTTATATCATTGATGAGATCTTAGCTCTTTAGCTTGTGCTACCGCCCTATTGTTGTCGTAGAAGACAACAATCAACTCTTGAATGAAATTTTTTATCCAAACACCTTTCTTTGTGGCTTTTGAAGCCATAATGTATTCTGCTTTCATGGTAGAGTCAGCCATGGTGTCTTATTTGAAATTTTTCCAACTTAAAGGGCTACCATTGAGGCAAAATATGAATTCAAAAGTAGATTTGAGGTCATCTACATTGAATTGGAAACTTGAATATGAAAACCCTTTGTATTTCAATTCTTCATTGCTGTATGCCAAAAACATGTCCTTAGATCTTCTTAAGTACTTAAGCATTACTTTTATAGCTATCCAGTAACTCTCATTAAGATTGAATTGGAACCTACTCATAACGCTTAGCGAGTGTGCCACATCTAGTCTAGTACATTGAACTGCATACATTATGCTCAAATAGCGGAGCATAAGGTATGTGAGACATTATTTGTTTCTCTTTCTCAGTCTTGGGGGCCATAAACATTGAGAGATAAATGCTATGTCCCATGGAAAAAATCCTCTCTTGGATTCTTCTATACTAAACCGTTTTAGTATTTTGTTAATATATAGGGTTTAGGAAAGCCCCAACATTTTCTTTGATCTATCTTTATAAATGTGTATTCCTAATACATAGGATGCTTTTCCCAAATCCTTCATGGAGAATTGAGTAGATAACTATGCTTATAGATCCACTTGCAACCAATGAAAACTATTTTCTTTGGTGGATCTACCAAAGTCCACACTTTATTTGAGTACATAGAGTCTATTTCAAATCTCATGGCCTTTAGCCAACATCCTGAATCTATGTCTGACATAGCTTTCTAATAGGTTTTTGGATCATCATTTGATTGTTCAATCTCATGAAGAAATCCAAACCTTTTGGGTTGCTTTTTAATTCGGTCTGACTTTCTTAGAGGCTGTGTATGAGGCTCTTATAATTTCTTTATTTTGTACTGCCTATGGGATTTCTTGATCATTCTAAACTTTATCAAGTTCAACAATAACACCCTTTCTATCTAATAGAAATTTTCTTTCCAAAAAATGAGCAATCCTTGAAACAACACCTTTTGTTTCGAGGGATAATAGAAGTAATAACCCATAAACTCTCTAAAGTATCCCACAAACTTGCATGAGGTGGATCTTCTATCCAACTTATCTCTCACTGCCCATCTTAAGTACGTGGGAGATTCCCAAACCTTGAGATATTGGTAAGAGGGTGCTTTACCATGCCATATCTCATATGATGTTTTTGACACCTACTTTGAGGGTACTATATTTAGTAACCTCGTAGCCATTTCTAAAGCGCATCCTCAAAAGGATATTGGCACATCAAAAAAGCTCATCATGGAACAAACCATGTCCAACACAGTATGGTTTCTCATCTCAGCCATTCCATTATGCTAAGGTGTGCTAGGTGGAGTCCATTGAGAAAGAATCCCATTCTCCTTTCAATAATCTAAGAATTTGGTACTTAAGTATTCCCCCCCTCAACTCAATTGAAAAGCTTTACTACTAAGTCTCTTTTGCTTTTCTGCTTTATTCTTGTACTCTTTGAACTTTTCAAAGCCTTTGGACTTGTACTTCATAAGATACACACATCTGAACCGACTATAATCATCAATGAAGGTAACAAGTAAGAATAACCTCCTTTCTCACTAACTCTTAGTGGACCACAAATATCCATATGGATCAAATCCAAAGAATTTGTGGAGTGCTCCGTTTATCCTACAAGATCTCACTTGCATACCTCGTATGCTCGTGTGTCTTTTGAAGCTCATTGGTCATGGATGCCATCATGAGACAATTCACTTGTAGATCATCATCTACAAATTTAGTGAACACTTCACGTGCCTCATCAAAAGGGTCATCACCCAATGTGTTCGGTAGACTTTGATATAAGACATAGGTCCTTTTTTCAGAGTCAAGAATTATCTTAAAGTTTCTCAACTAATCTTAGAAGTTAGGCCCAATGAGTTTAATTATTTCCAAAATTCTTGTGAGTGAATTTTTAGCCATTTTGTTTTTGGAGATTTCAAAAATCTACTAGAGGCAAAAAAAGAGTATAAACATATGATTGGAAAATGATATTAAAAACATGTTTATGGTCTTTCAAGCATGTTTTTCTCCTACTATTTTATCAAATCCTTTGCTCCTTTAGAAAAATTCAGGAAATCTAATTTCCAAGTGAAAATCAAGATCCCAAGGACTTACAAGTGGACCCCTATGACCGAGTGCCATCCACGAGCAATAAAGGGTAAGCAACTTTTACTAATTACATCTCATGTAACTCTTAATGTATTTTGACTCACTTTTCATATAGACCCACGTGATCATGTGACATCTATACTACTAAGTGTCTAAGTCCAGCCTACTAATCATACTTTGATTCAAGATGGCCTCACGACATCCCACGTGATTGTGTGCCAACGCGTGAGAGTTCTTAAGTCAAAGGTGCATCTTATGCTAAGTGAATGCTCACAACTTTCCTCCTAAGTGTGACTCCCATGACTGAGTGCCATCATACAAAATTGATAGCATCATCATGGCATACACTATTAGTGGAAGGCTTAGATTAATTAAAACTCTTTCAATATATATCCATTTTGACTTGATATTTGAAAATATTTAGACATTCTAAGTGGGGGGGTTTTGTTTGCAAAGATCTCATCATTTTATCTTCTTATTTAGGTTCTCTATATCCTAATCATGCATCACATACATCAATAGGATATAAAAAGCATAAATAAGTAAATAGCCTAGCATGCTCCTAGGGTGGGATGACTATGAGCCTAACCAAGTGATGCACTTAGAGCCATAGGTGCATCACTTCGGTTGATTTTAAGTGAGTTGAATTAAACTAAACTATTACATAAGAGTATCCCATACATTCATGGGTCTTCAAAAGGCCTCCGTGCCTTCAAAGGACTCATTGCTTCGTGCAACATTACATAAATGGAAATCCTCACTCCTAGTGGTTCTACTCTCATAACTTTTATAAGATAGAACAAGAGGTATGTAAGCCCCATTTAATACAATTCATTTCAACAATTGAAATAAATAAAATCAATATTAGAGGCTTGTGATCATCTCCATTCATTTATTATTCATTCAACATTTAAATAAATAATAAATAAACCAAGAATTGACATTCAATTCCAACAATTAAGTGCTAATCAAATTAACAAATAATTGGTCATGCAAAAACAAGCATAACATTTATGCATGATATTTTTTCCATATTTGGAGATCAACTTAAACAACTTTTACAAGCAATCAAATGTGTCCAACACATTTTTAAAAGTTTGCGCAATATTTGTGCAACCATCATATACGTTTCAACACTATCTCAATCACTAAAGGAACCTGAAAAGCTCAAAGTTCACTCAAGATCAAATGGGGCACTACTGGCTGAGGCAAGCTCAAGGTTGGGCAGCAACCAAAATGGTCACAGCTTTGCTAAGAGTTGCCAATCTGTCGGTAACACTCTTATTTTAGGGTCAATTGTGAACTAAGCTATTTTTGGCTCAACTTTTGTGCACAAAGATTTTTAAAACAACTTCTAAACATAAAAACACACAATTTGGATGAAGATTTCAGATTAAAACACCTTTTAAAACTGAAATATCAAGTGCCCAAAAATGCTTGAAAAACAAGACAAGAATCATATTCTTAAAAAATCTCCATTTATATCCAATCTTATTGGACCCAAAAATGACCAAAAACAATTAAGGCTATTCATAACATGCCATATCTGAATATAAAATTCCCTAATGCCAAACCAAAAATTCAACATCAGAAAATTGAATCAAAACATGCCCATCACATAATTTAACAATTAAAGCATATAATAGCATGATTCATTCTATCCTTCAAAGAGCCACAAGCATGATCATCCATACACTCCAACCCATCATATGGATTGAGTGCATGGTGATTTTGATCAGGTATTCACAAAAACCAATCATCCAGGCCAAGCAAAACCTAAATCTACGCATGAATATGGCTCTAATACCACTTGAAGGTATGTGTGGCACTAGGGTCTACATATTTTCAAGAAGGCTAAATAAACTAGCCCACACAATACCAAAAGAATCTATACATGCATAGGATTCAAATTTAGAAAGGGAAATACTTGGGTGAAAGCAAAAAAAAATGAAGAGCAAAAGTTAAACTCTTCCTTACCGTCAAATGAGCTTTTCATTGGCGCAGCAAAATCACCACCATTTTTCCCTTGGATAAACTTCTCTGTTTGGACTAAAATTGTAACTGGAACTCATCAACCCTTTTAATATTATATAGTACAAATTTTAGGCTGATCAGAGCTCCATAGGTACACCAACCAGAGGCAAAAACTACCTGCCAGAAATAGCTCCAATCAAGAGCAAAAAGCAATCAACTAGATTGCCTCTAATGCAAATGTCCACACACCAAATTAATGGCCTATTATCCAAAAAAATGCTGGAATATCTGTAGATAATGAGGGGAGAAAAGCTGAGAATATTGTGGAGGAGGGAGGAGTGAGAAGGAGAGAGTGATGGGAGACTATAACTTAGATTCCCACTACACAATATTGTTGGCAGAATATCACACAAAAACGACTCACCTCATGCATCATATCGCCGGCCACTCCCTATATCTTTATAAAGGAGTGGTCATACACCTCTTTCAAGGAGGTGACACCAAGTTTCCCTTGCTTATGTGGCCACTAACTTTGTGATTAGTGAAATTAATTGAAGTACCAATTTCATCTAATGAAATTTCTTACAATTAAATTCTACTCATAATTCTTATTAAATAAACTTTTCATTTAATAATTCTCCCAAACACTTTAATTTAATTAATAATCATTTGATTTAACTCTTAAGTCAAAACGCTTAACGTTTTAAGCTTGTCAAAATTAACTCAACCTTTAAATTAAGTTTTACCAATTGATAGTCATGTGACATCAATTAATTAATCTTTAATTAATTGATCATAATTTAACTCTTAAATTAATTCAACCAATTTAACATTTAAATTGACCAAGTTATAATGACAACAATTTTGTCTCCTCCAAAAATGGTCATGAATTTTCTAACTCGTAGAAAATTCACCTTTCTTCAATAGGTCTTTTAATTAGCTTTTGTGTGTGACCTTTTAGGTTCTACCATTCATTAGACATGGGCTTACAATTCCTTGTGACTTTAGAATATTAAATATTCACTTTAGTTTAAACTTCTTTAAACTAAGCGACTTAATTTAATTAATCTCATTAATTAAAGAGTATTCAATCTCCATGGTCTATGTCCAACCTCAAGCCCATAGAGCCCAACTAATTGATTGAAATGAATGCTCTTGAAAAACCATTTTAGCATTACGCATACTATACAAATATGGTCTTTTCATCTCCTATCTCTCAAAAAAGGCCTAGGGCAAGATATTTGTCGGCTCCTCAATAGCCTCAATACTATGTTTTTATTCTTAATGTTCAATTTTGTTATGTAACCTCACCTTTGGAAAACTCTTTTTCCAAATTGTCACACCACCTTGAGCAAGAATTTTTGAGAATCGATTATTATAGAACACATAGGAGATGCACTTGCCCTTGACAAAGATGAAGAGTTGAATTATTTCTTTGATCTCGCAAACCTTCATGTCCAGCAGCTCATGCCCAATCCCTACCTAAGTGGCCCGCTAAGTGATGAGGGAAGAGTCAAAGCATAAAGGCCAAACACAAGGCTACCATGGATCCTCAAGTGAAAGGGCTAATAATATGCACTAGCGTAAGTAGGAGAACTTGCTAGTATTGATATGCCACTTCAGCTATCTAGTGGATTCTCCAAGAGGGTCTTCAGTACCTTGTTCTCTAACAAGCACACATCAACTTGCATCCATATCTCATATGGGATTGCTTATTGAATAGAGTAATTTCCAGCCCTTGGATTTATGCATCATTAGTACAAGTTTATTCAAATCTTAGATGCCCTATCTCATAAGATCCTATAACTTGGAAGATTTAAGATCACGATCATGTAGGACTTATTCCATAATCACCACCCAATGCATGACTAAGTCCTATAGTCTCTTGCGATCTATGGGTTTTATCCAAATGCAAGTGAAGAAATTTAAGGGCATAAGATGAAGATGGCCATATAATGAATATCTTTCAATCAAAATTGTCTTACAATAAAATAGTTTACAAAGCCAATCTAACTAGTTTGTAGGCACAATTCCAACAAGAATGGTTCACCAAAATCATCATTCGATCAATTTTTGGGCCCCATGGGCTTGAGGTTGGACATTCATCATGGAGATTGGATACTCTTCAATTAATAGAGATTATTTGAATTAAGTCAATTAGTTTAAAGCAGTTTAAACTAACATGAATATATGATATTCTAAAATCACAAAGGTTGTAAGCCCATGTCCAATGAGCAGTAAAACCTAATGAAAGCCAATCGGCAATCCTAAATATTGAGGGAAATTTTCTAATTATTAGCAGAATTTCAAGGTGGCCGAAAATTGAGGGAATCAATTGACATAATTTTTAGTCATCTTAGTTTGATCAATTTAATTGTTCAATTGATCTAATCAATTTAAGAAATTAAATTAAGACCAATTAGATTAAGTGTTAATTTAATTTGGTTCCTCATGACTATCAATTGGTCAAGTTAACTTAAGGTGTTGAGTTAACAAGATCTAGCTTGAAGACCTAAGTTAGTTTACTTAAAGGTTAATTCAAAGTTTAATTAAATTAAAGTATTTAATTTAATTAAAATGAATGATTGATTTTGGAGGGAGATTTCAAATGAAATATTCATTTGGTGCTAAATTAGAATTTAATTAGGTAGACATTTCATGTGATGAAATGTAGATTCCAAATTAAATTCAAATTCAACCTAAATTAACATGCAACTTGCAAGATGCTTGCAAGTTGGCATGCTTAGGTGGCACCCCCACCTTAAGAAGGGTGTGATGCACCTTCGAATCACACCATCTTCACTCTATATATAGATATGGAGGTGGGGGTGGCCAACACTAAGAGATTCACATGTTTTGTGCATTTAAAAGTTAGATTCAAAATTCCCTCCAAAAAGTGATTCTCTTATGAGTTGAGGCTTCATTATCTTCTTCACCTCCCTCACCAATTTCAACCTCCTACCAGATCTCTTTCTCCTTGATTTTTTCAGCTAAATTAATAAGAAAAGTATTTTCAATTCGTGTGTGGACTTTGGCATTAGAGGTAAGACGAATTTTGGATTGCTTGTTTTGGTGATCCTTTGTTTAAGTAGTATGTTTCTGGATTCTGTTTGAGGCCTTTCCGAAGGAGTTTGGTGCAGAAATTTTTACTAGACATTCTACATTCAGTTGGAGAAATTTTTTTCTAGATTTGGCTTGAATCTAAGGTGATTTGCCTAGTCAAAAGTTGATCACACTCTGCTGCACTAGAAGCAATCTGCCTTAAGGAAAGAAAGCTCTACTTCGAGTTTTTGGTTGGATTTTGCTTGAAAGGTAACAATCTAACCTCAATCCATTATATAAGCATGCTTTATATCCTTGGATTGGTGTAATCTAAGTTTTATTTCAATTTTTTAAGTGTTTTAAATTGGATCCTTAGCATTACACCTCTTTTAGGTCTCTATCGTCCTACAAGTGTGCACCCAACTTAACTCATTATAGTTTATCGAATATCACTTACAATTTATCTTTATAGCTTGGAGAAAAATTGATGAGAAATATGATTTTTTTATTATAGTGAATGGAAAAGGCATGTCTATTATATTTTCATATGTAAACTCACGGATCAAGCTAGTTTAGAAGCTTTATATGATTCTAGAGCTAGAACGACAACCATAGAAAGGCATTATGAGATACCAATGAGGTATTTGGTATCTTCAAAGATTGTATGAAGTGGTGGAATTTTCTATATGAAAGATCTACTATGTTTAACTATATATAAACATCTTTAGAGGATTTTCCAATAGCGAAAATAATTTTGTCAATTGCTAGAAAATAAATTGAATGGCTTCTATAGAGGTTTTCCACAAATGATTTCAATTTTGATTTTCCTAATAATATAACATTGTTTACATCTTTTCATTATTTCTTTTCTTTTTATTGTAGAAGTACCCCATCATAGAGGCCTACATACTTGAAGATGAGTTGTGTTGGCAACAATTATGCACTATCTTTAATGGTGCCTATGATTTAACATGGAAGCTTCCTACATAGCATGAGGTAATACAGATTTCTTCTAATAATAAATAAATTATGAGAGGATAAAATAATTTGTTCATACAGACTACTTTTTGTTGGAGAGTTTTGGCTTCATATGGAGATCAAGGTTTCAAGGCATTTGGTATTCTATAGTATCGCTAAGAAGTTAACCAACCACAAGGTGATGGGTCTCGCCAAGGGGAAGGGCTATGTGAAAGAGCACAAGGTGCAGTCATATCAATGGCCAAAAAGTTGGTATACTAAGTACTCTCATGATGATGAACTGATAGCTCTCTTCCTTCTTGCTCTCTTGAAACACCAGATGAATATAGATTTTCAAAACCAACCTGATGCCTCTATTATGTTGCCTAGTAATATTACAGTTTTATTCCTTTTGTAAATTTCATTTTTATTTTTTTGAATTTCAATATCCACATTTATGTTTTTTAATATTATGTTATTAATATTTAGCTTAAGTATATGCATTTATCTATTTTTTTTAGTTTATAATATTATGGATTAATGTTAAGGCATAAAAGGACTTAGGCAAAATGCCTTGTGCATAAGTGTAAAGCAATAAGGCCTAAGCATAAAGGATACTAGGCATAATGCATTACACCAAGGCATAAAGGATATCCACCCCCAAGCACAAAGCCTTTTGGGCGACTATATTTTAAGGCTCTTAGTACATGGTGTTTAAGTTTGCTAACTACTAATATTGCATCCAACTTACCACAAGCACTTCAATTCACAAATAACTTCATACATTCCAAAAACAAAATATCCTTATAGCAATAAAATATCCTCTTTACTCCAACAAAATATCCTTACAGCACTCATATGAATCAAATATTCTTACAAAATAAACTCTAGTTCAAATACAACAGTCATATTCTTACTAGCCAACAAAACGTAGGAAATTAACAAATACAACATCATAAATGCTCAGACTCCAGTAAAATGCATCAATCAAAAGTTTGACTATGACAAAATAAACATAAACTTACAAATCCCTCATCATAGCATCTTATATGCCATTGTTTTCTTGCTACTACATGCATGGACTCAAAATAGTCCAATTGATCTTTATTTGTAGCCAGACGAATAGCCACAGTAATTTGCTGGTCTATATTAAGCCATAGCATCATAGTGACAACATCAGCGAGAGCATCTCAACTACCTTGAGAGCCATTAGTAGGTCTCATTGGAGGCTTTAACTTCTTGGAAAGGACTTAAATTTCTTATCTTGCTTCTCAAAGTATAAAGTCATAATGTCTTTTATTCCACCATCCACAAGATCAACTATTTTTTTTTCAATTGTTCTTCTTTGATGATAGCTACTAGTATCAATTTGAAAATATGAGTCTACTACAATATCAAATTCATAGGGGTCCAAAATAGGTATATAGGAATCTTGGGCATCAAATACGTGGTTAGCATCAGTAGTGTGGGCATAATTTTCTTCGTCCCCTATAGCTTCACATGGTTAGCCTATCCTTCTCAAAAATTTCTAATTATTGTTCATAATAAGGCCATGAATTTTTATGCATATTCTTTGCCGAAGGATCCATTTGCCCCATAAACCAAAATTCGTCTTACTAATACATTAAATTATTATAACCATATAGATTTATTATAACCAAGTAAAAAGCTACTATCTTACCGTTAAATGTTCTTTGTAACAACTAACTTACCTTTAAATATTCTTTCCAAACATCGTTATCTATCTTAATCTAAAATTTCATAGAGTCCCATCTAAAACCACATGTACTCAACATTTTCTACAAACTGCAATAGAACTGCTTCCATACATGTACCTTTGACTTGATATGTGGTTGTGCACAAATCTTAGTTCCAAGAATGGCTTCCATAACCTTGTGCACCAAACTGTCAAAAAACTATAACTAAAAGATTCATCGGTCTTCGAACTAGCAAGGACTATGTCTCTAAGGTTAAACGCATAACTTATTTCTCTTACAAGGTCCATATTTTGTGTGTTTTATATGTTGCAACTTTTCCTTTACCTTATGATAAGTAGTTGCCATTCCTACAAAGCAATGACAACATGTATCACTTGAAAATATAACAATTGCTAACCTACTTAATTATCAAAAGATGTAGATGTAATATCATATGAAAAGATACAACTAAACACCTTTTAATCATCTATTCAACATAAATAATCAAATCAGTTATTGATTCTCTTATCATTAAAACATTGCATGAAAACAAAATATCCAAACTTAAATAAGTCCCTAATCTATTCATGTCTTAAACCATCCAATCATTGCACATAGCGGTTGCTATATTATACTTCCAACTAGTCCATAAATTAGATGGATTAATGGTTTCTATGTAATCAACAATGTCATCATCCTTAGCAATTATGTTCTTAGGGATTTTCTGCTCAATTGAATCATATGACATAGACTATCGTATACAATTGTGGATAAGGACATACGCTATTATGATGTGATTTTGGCAATCGATTTAGTATTCAAACTATAAAGCACTGCCCATCTCTATTTTGGAAGTTCAATTGCATGTTCAATGATGTTATGTGCTATTGAGTACTTCATATTAAAGTACTCTTTGGGATTTGGGGGCACGCCAAGTCTTGATGTCCATTCCTTCAAATGATACCTTACTCCTTGATATAAAGTTAGGAAATTATCTCCATTAGGATAACCACCATCCACAAAGTAATAACATCATGCAGGGTTTTAGAAATTCAAAAATTAACATGAAAGACATACATTAAATAATGCATATTAAGCAACAGTTATTACATGATCAAAACATATCAAACTATGAAAAACTTGTAAACCATTTGCCCTTGTTATAGCATCGCAAAACACGTGACTATCCATAGTAAAACCTTTCCATATGGTTATTACATAAACAAAGTTTATGTTTCGATCACATACTATAGCACATTAATTGAAATATCATATTTTTTAATCTATATCTTAGCTTATTAGCTTCCTTAGTCCCATTTCAATATAGGTACCATCAAGTGCTCCCAAACATCCCTTTTCATGGAAAATAGATACGCTAATATTATCAAGAATATAACATGACTATATGATTTGAACTTTTAAGTTTTCTTTAAGAAAAAGAAAGATATATAAGATTACTTGACTAAGTCAACATTTACCTAAAAGTACCTCCACTATGAGTTTGAATAGTCTTAACCCATAAGATTAGGATATGCCAAAAATATGGGGCCCAACTTTAAAAGTGCACTAAGAACCTATTATAGCATTTGTTGATAGTGTACTCTAACCTCTTGAAGTCTCCCTTGATAATGTGATACTTTTTATGGTGTGATAGAACTAAAAGAAAAACTATATATTTTCCCAAACACTTATATGTCTACTTGGAACCAATCTACCTAAATGTTCTAATAAGAAATACAAGCATGAAATGCATTTCTATTCATCCTAAAATTGCTCATATAAATCTCAATAGAAATGTCAATCTTATCACTCAATTTGTCTTGGGACCTTTGATGTTATATTGTATTGAATAGCCCTTCTATGTCATATATGGCCTACATGGCTCATGTAGGCACGATACATGGTGTATGCAAAATGAGCCAATTTCTCATAAATACAATGGAGCATCATCATAGATAAAACATAATGGCAAGTCAATTATCCATTATAAATATATGCCCACACAAAATATAATAGAGTGTCATTCTCTAAATTACCTATAATGAAGATATTTGTTATGTTCAGCAAAAATTAAAATCATGTACCAAATAATAAAGAGAAAAATCACGCTATGATTTCCTTTACCTGTTGAAAATACTAGGTGGTTAGTTCAAAATAGTGGGTTTTGATTTCTAAATATAAGGTTATAATTCATACTTAGAGGTGCAAACAGGGAGATGATAGATTATATTTTTAAGAAAGTGACATACACTATGAAAGATGGCACTGCTGCTTCTAGTGATGATGGCATTATTAGATTTTTAGTTGTTCACATTTTGAGTGACCTCTCTAATACAATATATTGCTCTTGATGAATTGGAATATGGGAAAAAGTATCAATCATTTCACTCTTAATGTTTTTGTTGATTATTTAGGGAAGCTACTTGTTGACTTTCATGGAAGTTCTAGACAAAGGAAACCTCAACAAATAATTATTTTTAGGTACACTAGCAAATGCTAATCAAAACTTGTTGAAATAGTGCCATGCAAGCCAATTAGATTGGCATGTAAACTATTTCACTTGTGATACAATCTTAATTGAATAATATTAATTATAAATGGCCATCTTCATCTTATTCTTACTTTACTTCACTAGCATTTAGTTGAAGCCCTTGGATCACACTAGACTACGAAACTTGATCACTTCACTGAGTGGTGATCATAAAATAAGTCTTACACAGTCATGATCTTGAATATTCCAAGTCGTAGGATCTTAGATGACAGGGCATCTAAGATTTAGATAAACTTGCACTAATTATCCATAAATCCAAGGGTTCAATATGCTCCATTTCATGAGCAATCGTTGTGAGATATGGATGTATGTTAGTGGGTGCTTGTTAGAAAATAATTTTTTGAAGGCTCGCAAAAAGAATCCACTTGATAGCCATAGTGGCAAGTCAGTAGTGGCAAGTTCTCTAGCTTATGCTAATGCATATAATTAATCCTTTGACATGAGAATCTATGGTAATCTTATGTTTAGGTTCTCATGCTTTGACTCTTCTTTGACCACTTAATAGGTCTTTTTGGTTGAGCTTCGATATGAGCTACTTAAATATAGATGTTTGCGAGATCCAAGGGATCTAACTCCACGTTATTGTGAAAAGCGAGTGCATCTTCTATGTATTCTATTATGATCAATTCCACAAAATCCTTACACAAGGTAGTATGACAATTTGGAAAAGGAGTTTTATAAATGTGAGGTCATAAAGGAGAATCAAACATTAGAAATAGAGATATAGCATCAAAGTTATTAGGGTGCCGACAAATATCTTGCCCTAAGCCTCTTTTCAGAGATAGGAAACGGAAGAACTGTATTTGCATGGTAAGCATAGAGCTAGAATGGCTCTCCAAAAGTGTTCTTTTTGGCCAATTAGTTGGCCAGGGCTTAAGGTTGGACATTGACCATGGAGATTGGATACTCTTCAATTAATGAGATTAATTGGATTGAGTCATTAGTTTAAAGAAGTTTAGATTGATGTGAATATTTTGATATTCTATAAATCACAAGAGTTGTGAGCTCATACCCAATGAATGGTAGAACTTAATGGTTCACACACAAAATCCAATTGGAAATCCTATATGATGAAGGAGAATTTTCTAACAATTAGAAAGATTCCACCTTGGTCGATTTTTGGAGGGAGACAACTGACTAGATTGTTAATCATTTTGGCTTCATCAATTTACTTGTTAAATTGATCTAAATAATTTAAGAAGTTAAATTAGATCAATTAAATTAAGGAGTTAATTTAATTGGTGCCATATGACTATCAATTGGTCAAGTTAACTTAAGGAGTTAAGTTAACAATAACTAGCTCAAAGAGTTAAGCTAATTGACTTAAGAGTTAAGTCAAAGGTTAATTAATTAAATTAAAGTGTTTAATTTAAGCAGAATTAAGAATTTATTTTGGAGGGAAAAGTCAAATGAAGAGTTCATTTGGAGTGCATTAGAATTCATTTGGATGACATTTCCTAATATGAAATGAAAATTCTAAATGAAATTCAAATGCATCATAAATTCATATGCAAATTGCTTGCAAGCTAGCGCCAACCACAAGGATGGTGTGATGCCACCTAAGCATCACACCTTCCCTCTATCTATATATAGACATGGAGGGTGGGCAGCCAAGGCGTGTGATTACACAAGCATCTTAGATTTAATTGTTAGATTCTCTTTTTCCCTCCAATTTGCATGTGCTGTCTCATGTGTTGAAGTTACACATTTTTCTTCATTTCTTACCTCCAAAATTGGTCTTCATTCTTGCTCATCTCTTCTTTGTTTTCCAGCTGACATTGGGGAGATTTGGATTGTCCATTGTGCGTGGATCTTGATATTAGAGGTAAAATACTTGGATTGTTTGCCTTTTGGAGATCCTCTGTTTGGGCAGAAACTTGGAGGCATTTTTGGAGTAGCTTCCAATTTTCTGATTTGGCTGAATTTTTTACTGAAGGTTAATCAAGGTTTTAGTAATCTTGTGTCCGAATTTCAGCTTATTCTGAGGTGATTTGGTTGGGAAAAAAATTCCTATAAACTGCTGCATCAGGAGGAGACTGCATTAAAGAGTTCAAGCAAGCCTTCATCTCTTTGGTTGGAATATGCTATCTAGGTAATTTTCTGACCTAAATCCACTTTAGAAGCATGAATTAGACCACCTTTGCTTTATGAAGTTTGATTTCAAATTTCAAATGTCTTTAATTGAATTCATGATTTACACCTTCTTTCAAAACTAACAAAATTACTCTACTGAACAATAGTTGTAGTGTAGACTAACTGACAGATTTCTCATTCTACGGACAGCTGACCATTTGTTGTCACAATAACATAACATTTATGTTCAAAAATATTATCATTAAGGCCGCTAAAAACAATGGTACCCCACTAAACCCTCAGTGCATATCTCTATACATTTGTCAAAAACTTCCTAGACATATTTATCAAATGGAAATTGTTCAGCAAAGCAACAATATAAACAAAAAAATACAAACTCACCCCAGTATACATAAACACAAAAATACAAACTCAAAATCATAATGCAAAAATAAAGGAACGAGCAACAACTTTGAGCAAATACATAAAAAATATAACATAAAATACAGAAACCAACAATTAGTTTTGGCTTTTATAAAAATTATAAAGCTAGAAACTAAACTTAAATGAAAGAATTTGGGTAAGGAGATACCATTTTCCTTCACAGTGAAACCACACTTGTATGCACACTTCTGCAAAAATACAGGAATAAGCAATGAACTATCAAGAAATTCTAATTGTGACAAACTTGGACTCAGTGAGAAGAAGAATGAATGTTAGTAATGAAGGCTAGTAAAGCATTATGATCTATAATCAAAACTTTAAAACATAAAGTAACTAGTGCCACAAGCAAAGTAGGGATCAAATCATGCCTTGGATTTAGATTTAGATAGAAGATTATCTTGATAAGCAAATCTAACAAGAAACAAGTGAACACTTCACTGGTTCCAGAATTTACTTGCTCGTGGCACAGTGAAAGGATTGCGATGATCACCCTACCAAATTGTCTCCAACAATTCTGGAAAAATTACTAGAGATAGCCAACACCTTGGAGAGAAAAAAATTTAGATCAATTGACTGTTTGGAACATCTTAGAAAAAATCGCAAAGTCAGACCTCGCGCAAAAAGCTCTCCAGCAACAGAGTAAGGCACACGTCTTGCCTCTATTGAAATAGTCCACACATCAATGAGACTTCCTAATTCTCTAGTTCATGAGCTGGAGTAGAACCATAGAATTGATGGTGGATGCTGAATTTAAGGTAGGAAGATGAAGAAAGAAGCTTAGCCTTCAACACATGAAATGCTAACTTGCAAATATTTTTGAAGGGAAATGAAGAATCTAATTCTTCACACCATTTGTCATATGCACGACCTTCTCTCTCTATATCTATATATAGAGGGTGAAAATGTGTGATGCCAACTTCAAAATGAAGAATCCAATTCTTTACACCATTTGTCATCTGCATGACCTCATCTCTCTATATCTATATATAGAGGGTGAAAATGTGTGATGTCAAGTTGGCATCACACAATGCATGAGGGAGGATGGCCAAGTGGGGTTGCTTAGGTGGCAAATTTTGAATCCAAATCTCATTTGAATTTCATTTGCATCTTAATTATATTTGGAATCTTATTTCAAATTCATTAAGATGCCATCTCAAATCTCATTTGAGTCTTACCTCCAAAATTCATTCTTCCTTAATTAATCAAATTAAACTCTTTAATTTAATTAATTTTCCTTTCACTTAACTCTTTAATTCAAATTAGCTTAACTCCTTAAGCTAAATTCGTTAATTTATCTCTTTAAGTTAACTTGACCAATTGATGGTCATGTTGGTACTAAATAATTAAATCCTTAATTATTGATCTAATTTAACTCTTAAATTAGTTGATTAATTTAACACTTAAATCAATCAAGATAAAATTGACCCTCAAAGTTGGCCCCAAAAATCAATCCACTAGGAGACACCATTTTCTAACACATTAGAAAATTCTCCCAATTAATTAGGAAGCTCATTGAATTTTGTGTGTGACCCTATAGGTTTTACCATTCAATGGATATGGGCTCACAACTCCTTATGACTTTTGAGTATCTTATATTCATTCTAATTAAAAACTCCTTTTAAGCTAGTTGACTCAATTCAATTAATCTCATTAATTGAAAAGTACCTAATCTCCATAATCGATGTCCAACCTAGAGCCCATAGAGCCCAACTAATTGGCCAAAATGAATATTCTAGAAAACCATCATCACTCTACACTTGCCATGCAAATATGGTTCTTCTGTCTCTTATCTCCCAAAAAATGCCTAAGGCAAGATATTTGTTAGCTCCTTATTAGCCTCGATACTATATCTCTATTTTCAATGTTTGTTCCCTATTGTGTGACCTCACTTTGGAAAACTCCTTTTCCAAATTATCACACTACCTTGCCCAAAGATTTCTTGGAATCGATCATTATAGAATATATAGGAGATGTACTTGCCTTCACAATATCAAGGAGTCGGATTCTATCTTGGATCTCACAAACCTCTATGCCAAGTAGCTCATACTCAATCTTAACCTGAAAAACCCGCTAGGTGGTCAAAGATGAGTCAAAGCATGAGGATAGGACACAAGGTTACAATAGATCCTTAAGTCAAAGGACTAATAATATGCACTAGCATAAGTAGGAGAACTAACTACTACCGACTTGCCACTATGGTTATCTAGTGTATTCTTTGGTAGGTTTTCAGTGTCTTGTTCTTTAACATGCACCCGCATCTCATACAGTTGCTCATGGAACAGAGCAATATCCAATCCTAAAATTTATGCATCATTAGTGCAAGTCTATCTAGATCTTAGATACCCTGTATTATTGGATCCTATGACTTGGAAGTTTTAAGATCATGATCATGTGAGACTTATTCCATGATCACCACACCAAGTCCTGCAGTCATAAGTGATCTAAGGGCTTTATCCAAATGCTACTAAAGTGAAACAAAGCATAAGATGAAGATGGTCATACAAAGAATATCATTCAATCAAGATTGTACCATAAGTGAAATAGTTTATAAGGCCAATGTCGCTTGTTTATAGGGCACTATTCCAACAAGTAACAAGAAAATAAAATTGGAAAAATTCAAATTTACCTCGTCTCAGGAGCCCTCAAGGTAGTCTCTTTAAGCGCTAAAATGTTGATTTGGAGATCTTAGGTGATGGATGAAAAGCTAACTGATTTTTGTTTGAATGGCAAAAGAATTTTTTTGGTTATTTGTTTATATAAGTTAAGAGAAAAAAAGTAGAATAAAGATGAAGATAAAATTCAAAGATAAAAAAAATTAGGGTGGGTAGCTAGTATAATTTTCACACACTTTGCACATATAGATATGGGTCGAAGGTTACAAAATGTGTTGGAATAGTGCCTTACAGCTAATTAGATTGGGATATAAAACCTGTTTCACTAGCGATACAATCTTGATTAAATAATATTCTTATTTAATGACCATCTTCATATTATGCTTATTTTACTTCACTAGCATTTGGTTGAAGCCCCTAAATCACACAACAGTATGGGACTTGCTCACAGATATGATGTGATCATGAAATAAGTCTCTACGAACGTGATTTTAAATATTCCAAGTTATAAAAGCTTATGAGATAACACATCTAAGATTCAGATAGACTTGCACTAATGAAGATACTCCAGAGAGTTAGATGTTGCTCTATTTTATGAGCAACCTATATTAGATATGGATGCATGTTAGTAGGTGCTTGTTAGGAAACAAGTTTATTGAAAACCCACTCGAAGAATCCACTAGATAGCTAAAGTGACAAGTCGACAGTAGCAAGTTCTCTAACTTACGCTAATGTATATAATTAGTCCTTGGACCTGAAGATCCATAGTAACCTTATGTTTAGGTCTTTGTATTTTTTACTCTTCTCCAACCACATAATGGGTCATTCAGGGTTGAGAATGGGCATGAGTTACTTAAGCATAAACGTTTGTGAGATCCAAAATGGGTTCCATTTCCTTGTTGTTGTGAAGGACAAGTGATCTTCTATATATTCTATAATGATCAATTCCAAGAAATCCTTGCACAAGGTAGTATGACATTTGGAAAAGGGGTTTTACAAAGATGAGGTCATAAAGGGGAATCAAACATTAGAATGTAGAAGCATAGTTATCGAGGCTATTAGGGAGCTGACAAACATCTTACCTTAGGCCTCTTTTGGGAGATAGAAGATGAACAGAATCTATTACCATGGCAAGCTTAAAGCTAGAATGGTTCATTGAGACAGAATTCATTCATCCAATTAATTGAGTTCCATGGGCTTACTGCTAGATAATGACTATGGAGATTAGGTACTCTTTGATTGATGGAGATTAATTGAAAGAGTTATTAGTTTAATGAAGTTTAAACTAATGTGAATAATTCAATATTCAAAATATCACAATAAGTTGTGAGCCCATGTCCAATGAATGGATAAACATAATGGATCACACACAAAAGTCTAAAGGTAGTTCTTACCTAATATGAGGAATTTTCTAAGGAGTTAGAAAATTCAACCTAGGCATTTAGAAGAGAAAAAAGGTTGACTATTTTTTGGTCATCTTGACTTGATTAATTTAATTGTTAAATTAATAAAAATAATTTAAGGAGTTAAATAAGATCAATTAAATTAAGGAGTTAATTTAATTTAATTGGTGCCATGTGATAATTAATTAGTTAAGAACTCAATTTAATTAATTAAATTAAATAATTAATTTAATTAAAATGAGAATTTGGATTTTGGAGGGAAACTAAATTAAATAGTTCATTTGAATTTAAATTAGAGTTAATTCGCATTACATTTTATAAGATGAGATATAGATGTTAATTAAATGATAATGCATGTGAAAATCACATTCACATGCCATTTGGCAAATTGGCCAACTAAGCATGAGAGGTGTGGTGCCAACTTGCATCCTCCTTCCCCTCTATAAATAACCTAGTAGCCAGCCATGTGATGGAGGTGAAGGCAAGAGTAGCACTAGGATCCAATAATTAAAACTTTAATAGCTAAAATTAACTAGGCTACTCAAGCTAACAAGGATCTAAACATGCTCATCATTCAGATATAAGTAGAGAATTACCTTGCTTAGCTTAATTCCAAGGAGAAAATGAAGAACATTTCTTCAATCTAGAGTCAGCCAAGCGGCGGCGTAGTAGAATTAATGCAACTTTTACACAATTCAAGCATCTCAAAAAATTCCAAAAAAATTCTAGTAGCTCTTTAACTCTTTGATGGATCTATTGTGAAAATTTCAGATGAAAAATCCTTTAGGATCTCCTAGAATAAAATCACCAAGTGACTAGATCTCCAAAGGCTTAGCTAACCATTTGTTTTGCCTCTATCAAAATAATCCACGCACCAGTCCAATTTCCAATCACTCCTCACAATTAGCTGGAGATTGAGAAGAGAGATAAGTGGTAGTGGCCAATTTTAGGGGTTGGAGAAGAAAAGGTAGTGGCCAATTTTAGAGATAAGAGATAAGGTGAACGAACACCTTAAAGAATGGAGGGAAAATGTGAGAGAATCTAATTCTTCACATGTGTTGCAAGTGGCAACCCACCCTCATCTCTATATCTATATATAGAGGGAGGATGGTGTGATTCCAAGTTGGCATCATAGCTTTCTCTAGGTGGGGGACTGCCAACATGTTTGCAATGCATGCAAGTTGGCAAATTTAAATTTAATTCAAATTTGTGTGCATTTCAATTTCATTTGAAATCTAATTTCAAGCTAGTTAAAATGTCACACCAAATGAACCTTTCATTTGATTTTTCCTCCAAAAATAATTCTTTGCATTAATTCAATTAAACACTTTAATTTAATTAATTAACATTTGACTTAACACTTGAGCCAACATGCTTAACTCTTTAAGCTTAATTTCGTTGATTTAACTCTTTAAATTAACTTAACCCTTTGGTGGTCACAAGGCACCAAATAATTAAATCTTAAATTATAAATCAAATTTAACGTTTAAATTAGTCGATCAATTTAACACTTAAATTAACCAAGGTAAGTGACACTTCAATTTTTTGTCACCCTAAAAATAAGTCACTTTGGAGTGAATTTTCTAAAACTTAAAAAGTTTCTCCAATATTTAGAAAATGCTATTAGTTTTTGAGTATGACTCGATAGATTCTACCATTTATCAAAAATGGGCTCACAACCCCTTATGACTTTTGAATATTATATATTCATTTTAGTTTAAAACTCCTTTTAACTAAATCGAATCTATTCAATTAATCTCCATTAATTGAAGAGAACCCAATCTCCATGGTCAATGTCCAACCTCAAGTCCATGGAGCCCAACTAATTAGATGAAATTTATAGTTTTGGAGAACTATTATAACTCTATGCATGCCATGCAAATATGGTCATTTTGTCTCCTATCTCCTAAAAAAAGCTTAAGGCTAGATGTTTGTTAGCTCCCTAATAGCCTCAATATTATATCTCTATTATAAATGTTTGATTCCAATATGTGGCATCATCTTTAGAATACACTTTCTCCAAATTATCACACACTCTTGTGCAATAATTTCTTAGAATCGATTATTATAGAACACATAGGAGATGCATACACCCTTCACAAAGAGAAGGAGTTAGATTCTATCTTAGACCTCACAAACCTTCATGCCTAGTAGCTCTTGTTCAATCTCTACCTGACTGGCTTGCTAAGTGTCCACAAAAGAGTTAAAGCGTAAGAACCAAACACAAGGTTACCATGGATCCTTAGATCAAAGGACTAATAATATACACTAGCATAAGTAAGAGAACTTCCCATTATCGACTTGCCACTATGGCTATCTAGTAGATTCTTTGGGTGGATCTTTAGTACTTTATTCTCTAACAAGCACCCACTAACATGTATCCATATCTCATATGGGATTGCTCATGGAATAGAATAATATCCAACTCTTAGATTTATGCATTGCTAGTGCAGTCTATCCAAATCTTAAATGCTTTATCTTATAAAATTCTATGACTTGGAAAGTTTAAGATCATGACGGTGCAAGAAGTATTCCATGATTACCATCTAATGCATAATCAAGTCCTATAGTCAAGTGTGATCTAAGGGTTTCATCCAAACGCTAGTGAAGTAATATGGAGTATAAGATCAAGATAGCCATATAAAGAATATCATTCAATCAAAATTATTTTACAAGGAAATAGTTTTACAAGGCCAATCTAATTGGCTTGTTGGGCACCATTCTAATAGGATGTCATCAAATATTCCTAATTTTTCCCCAAATGTGTTTTATTTATGTGTTAAAGATCCACAAATAATAAATTCTCTCACTCTCTTTTTTTTTTCTCTAGAAAGCCACTCCATCACCTTCATCTATATCTCATCTTATAGATTTGAGGTTGATCTAGAGCTTACCTTAGACATATGGACTTGTTCATTAGAGGGCCAACACTTGGGGGACTTGGTGTTCCTTGGTGAACTATTGTTGTCTAATAAATTTGATGGTAGATTTGGAAGACCTAAGAGGTTTTGATTTGGAAAAAATTTTTTCAGTTTCTACCTGGATGAGTGGTGGAGTTCTTTGCTAATTTTAAAGATTTTGGAGTTGTGGAAGGTTGTCAACTATTTACTTCTTCTTCTATGTACGAATCTTCCATTGAAGAGTTCCATGGAGAGATTTGCTAGAATTGTGCCCTACAAACAAATTAGATTAGCCTTGTAAACTTTTCTTGTGAGATAATCTTGATTAAATGATATTCATTATATGGCAATTTTCATCTTATGTTGTTTATTTCTTTATTAGCATTTGGATAAAGCCCTTAGATCACATAAAACTACAAGACTTGGTCAGTTCACTATGTGGTGATCATGGAATATGTCTTACATGGTCAAGAACTTAAATCTTTCAAGTCATAGAATCTTACGATACAAGGCATCCAAGATTAGGACAGACTTACACTAATGATGCAAACATCCAAGGGTTAAATGTTGCTCTACTCCATGAGCAATCCCAATGAGATGAGAATGCATTTTAGTGGGAGTTTATTAGAGAACAAAGTATTGAAGGCTCGACAAGAGAATCCATTTGATAGCCATAGTCGCAAGCTGGTAGTGACAAGTTTCCAACTTACGCTAGTGCATATAATTAGTTCTTTGACTTGAGGATCCATGGTATCCTTATATTTAAGTCCTTACCCTTCGACTCCTCATTAGTTATCTAACAGGTTATCGAGTTGTGATTAGGCATAAGCTACTTAGAGATGAAGGTTTGTGAGATCCAAGATGGGATTCAACTCCTCATCTTTGTAAAGGATGATTGATAATTTGGAAAAGGAGTTTGGAAAAGGAATTTTGTAAAAATAAGGTTGTAAAGTGGAATCAAATATTAGGAATAAAGACATAGTATCAACGTTATTAGAGAGCCGACAAATATCTTGCTCTAGGCCTTTTTCAAAAGATAGGAAATGGATAGACTATATTTGCATGGTACGCGTAGAGCTAAAATGGTTCTCCAAAAACATTAATTTTGGCCAATTATTTAGGCTCCATGAGCTTGAGGTTGGACATTGATCATAGAGATTGGGTACTCGTCAATTAATAGAGATTAATTGAATTAAGTCAATTAGTTTAAAGAAATTTTAAACTAAAATGAATATATGATATTCAAAAGTGATGAAGGTTGTGAACCCATGTCCAATGAATGGTAAACCTAATGGGTCACACACAAAAGCCAATTACATTTCCTACATGATGAAGGAATTATCTAATGGTTAGAAAATTACTCTTTATGGACCGATTTTGTGGTTAGAGAAAATTGAGGTCATTTTTTGGTTGATCAATTTAATTGATCAACTAATTTAAGTAGTTAAATTAGACCAATAATTAAGAAGTTAATTATTTGGTGGAACATGACCATCAATTGGTCAAGTTAGCTTAAAGGATTAAGTTAACTATGACTAGCTTAAAGAGTTAGGCTAATTAACTTAAGAGTTAAGTTAAAAGTTAATTAATTAAATTAAAGTATTTAATTTAATTGATGAGAGGAATCTATTCTATAGGGAAAATTCAAACGAAATGTTCATTTGATGTGGCATTTTAATTAATTTGAAATTAGATTTCAAATGAAATTAAAATGTACACAAAATTCAAATTCACATTTGAATTGCAACTTACCAACTTGCAACACAAGTTGGCGGTCCCCCTTTGAGGATGGTGTGATGCTCTTTGGCATCACACTATCCTCACTCAATATATATATATCTGAGGAAAGAGGGATGGCCAATGATGTATTGTGTGAAGAATTCGATTCTCTCGCATTTTCTATCCAAATCTCAAGTGTTGCCTCATGTGTTGAAGCTTCACTTTCTCTCTTTTTTTCCTACCTCAAATCAAGCCTTCATCTCTGCAAAATCTTCTCCTTACTCTCCAACTAATATTGAGGAGAATAGGATCTAGCATTGGTGTGTGGTTCCTATTGAGCACTTGATATTTTAGTTTTGAATGATGTTTCAGGTATGAAATTATATCTATAATATGTGTTATTATGTTTAGAAGTTGTTCTAAATTTTTTGGTGCACAAAAGGTTGAGCAAAATTGAGGTGACTCGCCATGACCCTGAAATAGGGTTGACTGCCCTGCCTTAATTGGGTGCTGGGAGGTTGCTTGCGTGTCCAACATGCCTAGCTTTGGTAGGTAGTGTCTAGTTTCGGTCAAGGCTAGTTTTTCTTTAGTTTTGGCTCTTTTTTGTGATTAAAAGTGTTTTATTTCGCACATATTAGATGCACAAATGTTGTTCAAGTTCTCAAAATTATATTTGATATTTTTGATTACTTTTAAAAACTTGTTAAAGTTACTCTTCCACTTGAAGCATAAATGTCATGCTAGGTTTTGCTAGGCCAATTATTTGTTTATGGGATAAGTTTTTAATTGATGGAATTGAATGTCAATTCTAGATTTATTTGTTCATTTAATTGTTAGAATGGATGATGAATGAATGGGGATGATCATGCGCTTTTTAATATTGATTTTATTTATTTCAAATTGTTAAAATAGGTTGTATTAAAATGGGAATTGCATGCCTCTTTATTCTACCTTGTAAAAGTTATAAGAGTAGAATCACTACGAGTGAGGATTTAAAACCTAATACTGTAGATATCTCATGAGTTGTGGGTCTACTGAAAAGTGGGCAAAATATATCAAGAGTTGCATGACATGCAATTAGCAAAAGTTGTTTATCTTTCGATTCTTTATAGATGTCTAACGATTCATGGGTCCACTTGCAAGTTCTTAGGATATTGATTCTCACTAGGAAATGAGATTTCTTGAATTCTTCTAGGGGTGAAGGATTTGATAAAATAGTGGTAGGAAACATGATTGAAATACCATGAACTGTTTTCAATATCAAAATTCAATCACATGCTTATACTCTTTTTGCCTATTATAAATTTGAAATCTTCAAAAAGAAAATGGCTAAAAATTCCCTCACAAGCATTTTGGAAACCAATAAACTTATTGTGCTCAACTTCCATGATTGGTTGAGAAACTTAAGATAATACTTGACTCTAAAAAGATGACTTATGTCCTAGAACAAAGTCCGCTGGACACTTTACGTGATAATGCCATCGATGAGGCTCATGAAATTTTCATTAAATTTGTAGATGATAATCCACAAGTGAGATACCTCGTAACGGCTTCTATGACCAATGAGCTCCAAAAGACTCATAAACATATAAAACATGCAAATGGTATCTACAAACACCTACAAGAGTTGTATGGTGTGCAAACTAGTCAAGAATGGTTAACTTTGTCTAGGGAGCTCTTAAGGTTAAAAATGGTTGAGGGTTCAAGTGTTCATGGTCATAGGCTAAAGATGATTGAACCTATCAAAAAGCTTGGGCAACTTGATGTGATCATGGACATTGACCTCTACATGGATTTGATCCTCTAGTTATTACCCCCATGATTAGACCAATTCGTGATTATTGATGAATTGGTGAACATGCTTGTGATTGCTGAGGTGACTATGAAAAAGGGAAAATCTCTTATGCTTGTTCCCTCCTCTAAGTTGAAAGGCCCTAGGGGCCTAACAAAAGGAGGTAAGAGAAAGAAAAGTTTTTACTCTAAAGAGAAGCAACCTGTTCTGTGGGGTCAAGAAAAAGGCTAAAATCAATACAAGTTGTTTCCACTATGGTGAAAAGTGACATTGAAAAAGAAATTGCAAAGCTTACCTAGCAATCCTTGAGAGACAATTAATTTTTCCTCATGGGTATTTGATACTACATATGGTTCTCACCTTTCTAACTCATTGTAGAGAATGAAAAATAGAAGGAGTCTTTGTGAAGAGGATATAATTCTTTGCCTAGGAAATGGAGAATTCTTGGGGAATACTTACATTGTACTTGATCTAGTTTATTATGTACCAAATCTTATTAAGAACAATATTTTGATCCCCTATCTTGAGAGTGAAGGATATAATTTTTCTATATCAAATGGGATGTTGAACGCGTTAAAAAATTATTCTTTAATTGCTCTAGGTATATTAAATAATGAATTGTACATATTTAGTTCTCAACCTTCACTTATGTGCATTCAATTAAGTAAAAGAAAGTTAGATAACCAAGAAGATGCCATTCTTTGGCATGCAAAACCTGGGCTTATTTTTAAAAATAGGATGAACAAGTTACAAGCTGTCAAAGCACTAAATGTTAGTGACATCAAGGAGCTACCTACTTGTGAATCTTATTTGAAGGGAAAAATGACCAAAGCTTCTTTTGATGGACAAACAAAGTACTCCACAAGTCTTTTGAATTTGATCCACACAGATGTTTGTAGACTACTAAAAGTTAGTGTGAGAGGAGGCTATTCCAACTTCATCACTTTCATCGATGACTATAATCAGTTTGGACATGTATATCTTATGAAGTACAAGTCCAAAGCCTTTGAAAAGTTCCAATAGTATAAGAGTGAAATGGAAAAGCAATTGGCACTTAATATTAAAGCTCTTCAATTGGATCAAGGAAGAGAATGCTTAAGTATTGAATTATTGAATTATCTAAAGGAGAATGGGATTATCTTTCAATGGAGTCCACCCAACACACCCCAATATAATGGAGTAACTGAGAGAAGAAATCGTACCTTATTAGACATGGTATGTTACATTGTGAACTTTTTGATGTGCCCATATCCTTTTAGGGATATGCCGTACTAATGACGGTGAAGCTACTAAATGTAGTACCTTCAAAGTTGGTGCTAAAAACACCCCATGAGATGTGATATGGAAAAGTACTCTTTTTCCATTACCTTAAGGTTTGGGGGTCTCCTGCCTATATTAGACAAACAGTGGGAGATAAGTTGGATAATAGATCTATTTTTTGCAAGTTTGTCGGATACCTAAGAGAGTTTATGGGGTATTACTTTCATGATCCCTCAGAACAAAAGGTGTTGCTTCGAGAAATGCCACCTCTTTGGAAAAATAATTTCTATTAGATAGAAATGTTGTTGTTGTTAAATTTGATGAAGTTCAAGAAGATTATCAAATTCCACAAGTGATGTAAACAAGCAAGCAATAAGAGCCTCACACACAACCATTGAGAATGCCGGATCAAATCAAGAAGCAACTTGAAAGGTTCAAATTTCTCCATGAGATGGGCTAATCGGATAATAATTCAAAGACCAATGAGAAAACTATGTTGGACATAAACTAGGGACATTAGCTAGACGCCATGAGATCTGAAATAGACTCCATATACTTCAAAAAATTATAGACTTTACTAGTTCCACCAAAAGAAATAGTTTCCATTGGTTGCAATTGGAGTTATAAGCAAAAGCTAAGAGTTAATGGAGAAGTAATAACTTTTAAGGCGCCACTAGTGGCAAAAGATTATACTCAAAGACCCAGTATCAATTTCGAGAAACCTTTTCACCACTTGGAATGTCTAAGTCCATTTAGATTTTATTTCCCATAGTCGTATATTATGGCTATGAGATATGAAAAATAGATGTGAAAACTACTTTCCTCAATGGCAATATTGATGGAAAAAATTTATATGGAGCAACCATAAGGTTTTACATCCAAGGAGAGTGAGAAAAAAGTTTGCAAACTCCAAATATTTATTTAAGGACTCAAACAAGCATCCCGAACTTGAAATATAAGTTTTGATTAGAAAGTCAAATCATTTAGCTTTGTAAAAAGTGTATGAACTATGTGTGTACAAAAAGGCTAGTAGGAGTACTGTAGAGTTCATTGTACTTCATGTCAATGACATCCTTCTCGTTAGGAAGGAGGTAGGAATGTTAGAGTGTATTAAATCATGGTTATCTACTCAATTCTCTATGATGGATTTGGGATAAGCATCCTATATATTAGGAATATGTATCTATGGAGATAGATCGAGGAGGATGTTGGGATTTCCCAAACCCCATACATTGACAAGATACTAACAAGGTTTAGTATGGAAGATCTAAGTGGGGATTCTTTCCCATAGGACATGGCATTGTCTCTCCATGTCTATGGCCCCTAAGACTGACGATGAGAGACAAAGAATATCCCACATACCTTATGCTTTCGCTATTGGGAGTATAATGAATACAGTTTAATGTACGAGACTAAATGTGGCACAAGCTCTAAATGTTATGAGCTGTTTCCAATCCAATCCTTGTGAAAGTTACTAGATAGCCATAAAATCAACTCTTAAGTACTTGAGAAAGACTAAGAACTTATTTTTGGTATACAGCAATGAAGAATTAAAACTGAAGGGGTTTTCATATTCTAGTTTTCAATCCAATGTAGGTGCTTTGAAATCCACTTCTAAATTCATATTTTGCCTCAATACTAGCACGATGAGTTGAAGAGTTCCAAACAAGACACCACAGCTGACTCTTCCATAAAGGTAGAATATATAGTGGTTTTAGACACTACAAAGGAAAGTGTTTGGATGAAAAATTTTATTCAAAAATCGATGTAGTGCCTAGCTTAGTGAGTCAATAGTTGTCTTCTGTGACAACAATGGGGTGGTAACATAAGCTAAAGAGCTAAGATCTAACCAATAATCCAAACACATATTAAGGCAATGCCATTTGATCCAGGAGATCAATGATAAAGGTAACATTCGAGTAGAAAGAGTTGCCTTGGAAGAGAATATAGCAAATCTACTGACTAAACCCCTATCGCAAAAGGTCTTTAAAGGACATCTTGAGAATAAAGATCTCAAGGCCATGAGGAATTAGCTTTAGGACAAGTGGGAGATTGTTGAAATAATACCCCGTAAGCTAATTAAATTGACCTTGTAAACAATTTCTTTGTAAGACAATCTTGATTAAGTGATATTAATTATATGACCATCTTCAACTTATGCTATTTATTTCTTCACTAGCATTTAGATAAAGCCTTAAGATCATATAAGACTATGGAATTTGATCAGGTCACTATGTGGTGGTCATGGAATAAGTCTCACCTAGTTGTGATCTTAAACTTTTCAAGTCATAGGATTTTATGAGATAGGACATCTAAGATTTGGATAGACTTCAACTAACAATGTAAATATTAAGGGCTGTATGTTGCCCCATTCCATGAGCAATCCCATATGAGATATAGATGTATGTTTGTGGGTGTTGGTTTGAGAACAAGGCACTAAAGGCCCATTTGGAGAATCCACTAGATAACTATACTAGCAAGTTGGTAATTGCAAGTTCTCTAGCTTACGCTAGTGCATATTATTAGTCCATTAACTAGAGAATCCATAGTAACCTTATGTTTAGGTCCTCATGCTTTGATTTCTTCTTGGTCACCCAGCGAGCCGTTTGGGTAGTGATTAGACATGAGCTACTTAGACATAAAGGTTTGTTAGATTCAAGATAGGATCCCATGCTTCATCTTAGTGATATTTGAGTGCATCTCCCACGTATTCATATGATTAATTTCTAGAAATTCTTACACAGTGTAGCATGGCAATTTGGAAAAGGAGTTTTTCAAAGATGGGATCGTAAGTGGAATCGAACATTGGGAATAGAGATATAGTATCATGACTATTATGGAGTTGATAAATATCTTGCCCTATGCCTCTTTTAGGAGACAAGAAATAGAATTACCGTATTTACATAGTATGCATAGAGCCAGCATGGTTCTCCAAAAGCATTCATTTGGGTTAATTAGTTAGGCTCCATAGCTTGAGGTTGGACATCGACAATGGAGATTAAGTATTCTTCAATTAATGAAGATTAATTGAATTGAGTTGATTTATTTAAAAGAGTTTAAACTAGGACAAATATATGATAATAAAAAGTCACAAAAGCTATAAGCTCATGTCTAATGAATAGTAGAACTTAATGAGTCACACACTAAAGCCAATTACATTTCTTATATGATGAAAGAATTTTCTAATGGTTAGAAAATTACTCCTTATGGATTGATTTTAAGGTTGGAGAAAATTGAAGGCATTTTTTGCTTGATCAATTTAATTATTAAGTTGATCTATTGGTATAGTGCCCTCCAAGCCAATGAGTCTGGTCATGTATTACATTGCAAAATAATCTTGATTGAATGATATTTTCGATATGGCCACCATCATCTTATGCTTTATTATACTTGACTTGTATTTGTATGAAGCCCTAGATCACCTAGGATTATGGGACTTAGTTTGGTGACCATGGAATAAGTCTCACATGGTTATGATCTTAAAACTTTCAAGTCATAAGAACTTATGAGATGAGGCATCTAAGATTCGGATAGATTTGCACTAACAATGCATAAATCCAAAGGCTGGAGATTACTTCATTCCATGAGTAATTATATGAGATATAGGTGCATTCTAGTGGGTGCTTGTTAGAGAATATGGCATTGAAGACCCATCAGAGAATCCACTAGATAGCTGAAGTGGCAAGTTGATAGTAGCTAGTTCTCCTACTTACGCTAGCGTATATTATTAGTCCTCAAACTTGACGATCAATGGTAACCTTTTCTTCAGTCCTTATGCTTTGCATCATCCTTGACCACTTAGTGGGTCTTTCAAATTAAGATTGGGTAAGAGCTACTTGGCATAGAGGTTTGTGAGATTTAAGATGAAATTTAACTCCTCGTTATTGTGAAGGCCAAGTATATCTCCTATGTGTTCTATAATGATCGATTCTAAGAAATCCTTGAGCAAGGTGGAGTGACAATTTGGAAAAAATATTTTCCAAAGGTGAGGTCACACAAATGGATTCGAACATTTAGAATAGAGACATAGTATTGAGGCTAACGGGGGGCCGACAAATATCTTGCCCTAGGCTTCTTTTGGAAGATAAGAGATGAAAAAATGGTATCTGCATGGCACGTGTAGAGTGATAATAGTTCTCTAGAATATTCATTTTAGTTAATTAGTTAGGCTCCAGAGGCTTGAGATTGGACATCGACCATAGAGTTTGGGTATTCTTCGATTAATGAGATTAATTGAATTGAGTCAACTAGTTTAAAGGAGTTTTAAATAGGAATGAATACAAGATATTTGAAAGTCATAAGGCATTGTGAGCCCATGTCCAATGAATGGTAAAACTTATTGGATCACACACAAAATCCAATTAGCTTCTTAATTGATAGAGAGAATTTTTGAAGGCATTAGAAAAGTGATCTATCTATGTTAATAGACCAAATTTTGGTGCTGAGTTTGAAGGTCAATTTTAGCTTGATTGATTTGGTTGGGCGATCATCGCAATCCTTTCGCTGTGCTGCGAGTAAATAAAATTTAGAACTAGTAAAGTGTTCACTTGTTTCTTCTCAAATTTGCTTATCAAGGAAATCCTTTATCTAAATCTAAATTCAAGGTATTATTAAATCCCTAGGATGCTTGTAGTCACTAGTTATTTTATGTTTTGAAGTTCTGATTATGGATCTTAGTGCCTATCTTGCCTTTAAGTGGTATCAAAACCTAAATCATGCTTAAATTTGGATTTTGCTTGGTTGATTGATTTATGTGATGGATTTTCATCACCATATTCTTGATTCAATTGATGGTTTGGAGAATTTGGTTGATTTGTATATGGCTCCTTGATTGATGAATTAAAATGATGCTATTATGTGTTTTAAGTGTTAATTCAAGTAGTTAGTATGTTTTAATTCATAGTGATTAATGTTGAAAACTGTTTTGGCATTAATTGATGTTATATGTTAATATAGCATGTTGAGTTATGACTAAAAGAGTTTCAGTCTATTTGGATACAATTTGATTGGAATTATGTTGGAGATTATTTGAAGAATTTGATTCTTACTTTTTCTAATTTTTGAAAGCATGTTTGAGCACTTGTATTTACAATTTTAAAAGGTGTTTTGAATCTAAAAATTGATCTAAAATGTGTGTTATGATGTTGAGAACATGTACCAAAAGTGATGGTGCATGAAAGTTGAGTGGAGAACACACTTGGCAAGCCTTAAACCATAAAACCCAAGGCTACCAGCACAAGCTTAGGCACTGGCTAGGCAGCGTGCGCTAAAGGCTACCAGGCAACCTAATTTTAAGGGTGTTTGGTGTGCTTTGAGTTGTTTTCTCATCTTCTTTAATGCTAAACAAGTTTTTGCATTACATACATTAGTTGCACAAGTGTTGTGCTATGCCTTAAAATTATGTTTGACATATTTGAATGCTTTTGAAAATTGGTTAAAGTTGATCTCCTATTAATGGCATAATTGTTATGCTTGGTTCAGTTATTTGTTTATGAGATGGGCATTTACTTGTTGGAATTAATTGTTAATTCTAGATTTATTTATTGTTCATTTAATTGTTGAATGAATGATGAACGAATGGGGATGATCATAAACCTTTTAAATTGATTTTATTTATTTCAAAATTGTTGAAATGGGGCTTACGTGCCTTCTATTCTATTTTATAAAAGTTATGAGAGTAGAACCACTAGGTTTAAGTATTTCCATTTCATGTAAATGGTGCATGGAGTATGGAGTCCAAAGGATGCATGGAGGCCAATTGAAGACCAATGAATGTATGGGATGCACTCAGTAATAGTTTAGTTTAATTCAACCCACTTAAAATCAATCGAAGTGATGCACCCATGGCTCTAAATGTATCACTTGGTTAGGCTCATGGTCATCCCACCCTAGAAGAATGCTAGACCTTTTTTTTTTTTACATATTTATGTTTTTCATATCTTATTAATATGTGATATGCATGATTAGGATATAAAGAACTTAAATAAGAAGATAAAACAATGAGATCTTTGCAAGCAGAAACCTCAACTTCTAACATCTAAGTATTTTCAATATTAAGTCAAAATAGATACAAATTAAAAGCGTTTTAATTAATTCAAGCCTTCCACCAATAGTGTATGCTATGATGATGCTATCAATTTTATGTGATGGCACTTAGTCTGGGGTTTACACTTAGGAGAAAAGCTGTGAGCATGCACTTAGCATGAAATGTACCTTTGACTTGGGAACCCTCATACATCAACACTTGGTCACGGGGGATGTCCTGAGGCTGTCTTGAGATAAAGTTTGATTGTTGGGTTTAACTTAACACTTAGTAGTATAAATAGCACATAGTCACATGTGTCTATATGAAAAGTAAGGCAAAATATATCAAGAGTTGCACAAGATGCAATTAGCAAAAGTTGTTTACCATTCGATTACTTGTGGATGGCACTCGGTCACGAGGATCGATTGGTAAGTTATTGGGGTCTTGATTCTCACTAGAAAATATGATTTCCCAAATTCTTCTTAGGACTAAAGGATTTGATAAAAATAGTGGGAGAAAAATATGCTTGAAAGACCATGAGCATGTTTTAATATCAAATTCAATCACATACTAATTTTCAGTCACATGCTATTTCTCTTTTTCCTCCTCATGTAAATTTTTGAATTCTTCTACAAACAAATGGCTAAAAATCCATTCACAAGCATTTTGGAAACCAATTAACTCAATAGGCCTAACTTCCAAGATTGGTTGAGAAACCTTAAGATAATTCTTGACTCCGATAATAGGACATATGTTCTTGAAAAAAGTCTACTGGACACTTTGGGTGATGATGTAACAGATGAGGTTCATAAAGTGTTCATGAAATTTGTGGATTATGATCTTCAATTTAAATGCCTTATGTTGGCATCCATGACTAATGAGCTCCAAAAGACGCATGAGCACATGAAACATACTTCTGAGGTCTACACACACCCATAAGAGTTGTATGGTGTTCAAACTAGACACAAAAGGTTTGCTTTATCCAAGTAGCTTTGTAGGACAAAGATGAGTGAAGGGGTAAGTGTCCACGATCACAAGCTAAAGATGATTGGACTTATCAAAAATCTTAGACAACTTGACGTGATCATGGATAATGACCTTTACGTAGATTTAATCCTCCAATTGTTGCCACCCTTGTTTGACCAATTTATTGTGAACTTTAATATGTCAAAGAAAATAGTTATGATCAACAAATTGGTGAACATGTTAGTGACCGTAGAGGCGACAATGAGAAAAGAAAAACCTCTTATGACGGAATCCTCCTCTAAGTCAAAAGGTCTTAGGGACCCTAAAAGGGAGGGAAAAGGAAGAAGAGTTCTTCCTCAAAAGGGAAGCAACCCAAGAAGAGTTCTGGGAGAGTTACAAAGAAGGCTAAAACGGATGCAAATTATTTCCATTATGGTGAAAAGGGTCATTAGAAAAGAAAATGTAAAGCTTACTTTGCTACTCTTGAGAAATGTATGTATTTTTTTAAGGTGCATTTGATGACTAATTCTTTCTCATGGACATTTGATACCACATGTGGTTCTCATCTCTGTAATTTCTTATAGGGGATGAAAAGAATAAGGAGTCTATGTAAAGGGGATATGTTCCTCTGCCTTGGAAATAAAGCAAGATCTATAATCGAGGTCCAAGGTATAGTAATACTAGACTTAGGAAATTCTTGTATTGTTCTCGATCTAATTTACTATGTACCTAATCTTGTTAAGAACATTATTTCAATTCCTATTTTGGATAATGAAGGATTTGATTTTTCAATATCAAATAGAAAGTTGAAAGCATTAAGGAATGGTTCCTTAATTGCATAAGGTACATTAGTTAATGGGTTATACATGCTTGATTTTCCCACTTCTCTAATGTATGCTCAAATGAATAAATGGAAGCAAGAAATCCAAGAAAGTGCCATTTTGTGGCATGCAAGACTTGGCCATATCTCTAAGAATAGGATGAGCAAGTTAAAAGCTCTCAAAGCACTAAAAGTTAATGGCATTGAGGACCATCCCACTTGTGAATCTTGTTTGAAGGGAAAAATGACCAAGGCTCCCTTTGTAGGACAAACATAGTGATCCACAAGTCTTTTGGATTTGATCCATACGGACGTTTGTGGACCACTAAGGGTTAGTGGGAGAGGTGGCTGTTCTTACTTCATCACTTTCACTAATGACCATAGTCAGTATGAACATGTGTATCTTATGAAATACAAGTCCAAGTCCTTTAAGTTTAAAGAATATAAGAATAAAGTAGAAAATCATAAAGGACTTAGTATTAAAGCCTTTCAATAGAATCGAGGGGGAGAATACTTAAGTGCCAAGTTCTTGGAATATCTTAAAAAAATGGGATTCTCCCCTAGTGGACTCCGTCTAGCATACCCCAACTTAATAGAGTAGCCGAGAGGAGAAATCATACCTTGCTAGACATGGTACGTTCCATGATGAGTTTTTTTTATGTGCCCGTATCCTTTTAGGGATACGCCTTAGAAACGACTATGAGGTTGCTAAATGTAGTACCTTCAAAGTGAGTGCCAAAAACACCATATGAGATATGGCATGGCAAAGCACCCTCTTACCACTATCTAAAGGTTTGGGGATCTCCCATTTACATAAGACGTATGATGAGGGATAAATTGGATAGTAGTTTGTGGGATACCCAAGAGAGTCTATGGGCTATTACTTCTATGATCCCTCAAAATAAAAGGTGTTTGTCCTGAGGAATGCCCACTTTTTGGAAAAGAAATTTCTATTTGATAGAAAAGGCATTGTCATTAAGCTTGATGAAGTTTAAAACAATCAAGAAATTCCACAAGTGGTGGAAACAACAAAATTGCAAAAACCTAGTACACAACCTCTAAGAAGGTTTGATTGGATGAAGAAGCAACCTAAAAGGTTCAAATTCCTTTATGAGATAGGTTAATCAAATGAGGATCTGAAGACCTATGAGGAAATTATGTCGAATATAGATTTGGGATGTTGGATTGATGCCATGAGATCCGAAATGGAGTCCATGTACTCAAACAAAGTATGGGCTTTGGTTGATCCATCAAAAGAAATAGTTTATGTTGGTTGCAAGTAGATCTATTAGCGAAAGCCTAGGGAAGATGGAGAAGTGGTGACTTTTAAGGTGCGACTAGTGGCAAAAGGTTACACGCAAAGACCCGCATCGATTTTGAGAAACTTTTTCACCAGTCCTACCTAAGTCCATTCAAATCTTACTTGCCATAGCTGCATATTATGACTATGAGATATAACAAATGGATGTAAAAACTGTGTTCCTCAATGGTGACATTGAAGAAGAAATTTACATGGAGCAACTACAAGGTTTTACATCCAAATAGAGAGAGCAAAAAATTTGCAAGCTCCAAAGGTCCATCTATAGACTCAAACAAGCATCTCAAAGTTGAAACATATATTTTTGAAAAAACGGTGTAATCATTTAGCTTTGTCAAAAATGTGTATGAGCCATGTGTGTACAAGAAGACTAGTAGGAGTTCAGTACAGTTTATAGTACTTTATGTTGATAACATCCTTCTCATTAGGAATGAGGTAGGAATATTATGGTGCACTAAAACATGATTATCTACACAATTCTCTATAAAGTATTTAGGAGAACCATCCTATGTGTTGGGAATACATATCTATAGAGATAGATTGAGGAGAATATTGGGGTTTTCTCAAATCTCGTACATTGATAAGATACTAAAGAGATTTAGTATGGAAGAATCCAAGAGAGGCTTCTTTCCCATGGGACACGACATTCATCTCTCCAAGTCTATGGCCCTTAAGACTAAGGAGAAGAAATGAAAAATGTCCCAAATACTCTATGCCTCAGTAATAGGGAGCATAATGTATGCGATTCAATATACAAGACTGGATGTGGCACACTCACAAAATGTTATGAGTAGGTTCCAATTCAACCCTGGTGAGTGTTACTAGATGGCCACAAAAATGATCTTTAAGTACTTAAGAAAAACTAAGGACTTATTTTTAGTGTACGACAATAGAGAATTGAAACTTGAAGGGTTTTCAGATTCCAATTTTCGATCCAATGTAGATTACCTCAAATCCTCTAGTGAATTCATATTTTGCTTTAATGGCTATGCGATAAGTTGGAAAAGTTCCAAATAGCACACCACGGTCAACTCGACCACAAAGATAAAATATATTACAGCTTCAAAAGTTGCAAAGAAAAGTATTTGGATAAAAAATTTTGTTCAAAAATTAAATGTAATGCCTAGAATTGCCAAGCCAGTTGTTGTCTTCTATGACAACAACGAGGTGATAGCACAAGCAAAAAAGCCAAGATCTCATTAACAATCCAAGCACATATTGAGGCAATATCATTTAATCCAAAAGATCATTAATAGAGGCAACATCCAAGTAGAGAGAGTTGCCTCGAAAGAGAATATAGCAAATCCATTGATAAAACCTCTACTGTAAAAGGTCTTTGAAGAACATCTTGAGAAAATAGGTACTAAGGCCATGGGCATTACTTTAAGGCAAATGGGAGATTATTGGAATAATACCCTGTAAACCAATGATATTAGCCTTATACAAACTATTACCTTGTAAAACAATCTTAATTGAATGATATTCTCTATATGACCACCTTCGTCTTATTCTTTATTATACTTCACTTGCATTTGGATGAAGCCCTTAGACCACCTAAGACTATGGGACTTAGTTAGGTAACCATGGAAAAAGTTTCACATGGTTGTGATCTTAAAACTTTCAAGTCCCAAGATCTATGAGATGGGGCATCTAAGATCTGTATAAACTTGCACTAATGATGCATAAATTGAAGGGTTGGAGATTGCTTCATTCTATGAGCAACCATATGAGATATGGGTAAATGTTAGTGGGTGCTTGTTAGAGAACAAGGTATTGAAGACCTACAGGAGAATCCACTAGATAGCCAAAGTGACAAGTCAATAGTGGCTACTTCTTCTACTTACACTAGTACGTATCATTAGTCCTCAGACCTGAGGATCCATGGTAACCTTATGTTTAGTCCTCATGATTTGCATCATCTTTGACAACTTAGTAGGTCTTTCAGGTTGAGATTAGGTGTGAGCTACTTGGCATAGAGGCTTGTGAGATTCAAGATGGAATCCAAATCCTCGCTATTGTGAAGGCTGAGTACATCTCCTATGTCTTCTATAATAATTGATTTCAAGAAATCCTTGCGCAAGGTGGTGTGACAATTTGGAAATGAAGTTTTCCAAAAGTGAGGTCACAAAAATGGATTCGAACATTGAGAATAAAGATATAGTATTAAGGCTAATGGGGGGTCGATAAATATCTTATCCTAGGCCTCTTTCGGGAGATAGGAGATGGAAAAACTATATTTTCACGGTATGTATAGAGCAATGATGGTTTTTCAAAATATTTATTTCAGCCAATTAGTTGGGCTCCATGGGCTTGAAGTTAGACATCGACCATAGAGATAGGATGCTCTTGGATTGATGAGATTAATTGAATTGAGTCAACTAGTTTAAAAAGAGTTTTAATTAGGAATGAATATAAGATATTTGAAAGTTACGAGGCATTGTGAGCCCATGTCCAATGAATAGAAAAGCCTATTAGGTCACACACAAAATTCAATTAACTTCCTAATTGATTGAGAGAATTTTCCAAGGAGTTAGAAAAGGGATCTCTCTCTCTTAATGGACTGAATTTTGGTGCCAAGTTTGGAGATCAATTTTGACTTGATTGATTTAAATGTTAAATTAATCAACTAATTTAAAGAGTTAAATTAGACCAATAATTAAGGAGTTAATTAGACCATCAACTGGTCAAGTTTACTTAAAGAGTTAAGTTAACAATTGAGCTTAAAGAGTTAAGCTAGTTTAACTTAAAAAGTCAAGTGAAAGCATAATTAATTAAATTAAAGTGTATAATTTGATTAATTAGGAGAAATGCATTTTTGGAAGGAAGACTAAAATGAGATTTGAGATGGCATCTTAATTAATTTGAAATGAGATTCCAAATATAATTAAGATGCAAATGAAATTCAAATGAAATTTGGATTCCTTTTGCCACCTAAGCACCCCTTGGCCGCCACAGCCCTCCCTTATAGAATGTGGCATCATAAAAATCCACATATATATATGTATAGTGAGGGACACAGCCAGAGAGAGAGATCTAGGTGTGCCAAAAGGTGTGAGGAATTAGATTCTTCATTTCTCTCTAAAAACAACCCTTTTTACATGCTAGTATTTCATGAGTTGAAGGCTTAGCTTTTTCTTCATCCTCTTACCATTTTTTGGCCTTCTCCATTGTCAATTATCTAGTTCAATTTCCACTTATAAACTAGAGAATTAGGAAGTCTCATTTGTGTGTGGACTATTTTAATAGAGGCAAGATGTGTGCCTTGCTTTATTTTTGGAGAGCTCTCCTTGTGAGGTCTGACTTTGTGATTTTCTCCAGGATGATTCAAATGGAAAATTTATTTGAATTTTTCTCTAGAGATTCTTCAATGTGTTGGCTATCTCAAATAAGTTTTTTAGAATTGTTGGAGGCAATATGGTAAGGCAATTGTCACAATCCTTTTGCTATGCCACTAGCAGATAGAATCTGGAACCAGTGAAATGCTCACTTATTTCTTCTCGGATTTGCTTATCAAGAAAATCCTCTATCTAAATCTAAATCCAAGACATGATTAGATCCCTGAGACGCTTGTAGGCACTAGTTATTTTATGTTTTAAAGTTTTGATTTTAGATCCTAGTACCTATATTGCTTTTATGATAAACTAATTTAAGGAGTTAAATTAGATCAATAATTAAAGAATTAATTATTTGATGTGACATGTTCACCAATTGGTCAAGTTCGCTTGAAGGGTTAAGTTAACAATGGCTAGCTTAAAGAGTTAAACTAATTGACCTAAGAGTTTAGTCATAGGTTAATTAATTAAATTAAAGTGTTTAATGTAATTAATGAGAGAAATCTATTTTAGAGGAAAAATTGAAATGAAAGGTTTATTTAATGAGTTATTTAAATTAATTTTAAATTAGATTCCAAATAAAATTGAAATGCACACAAAATTTTAATTCACATTTGAATTGCAACTTGCCAACTTGCGTTGCAAGTTGGCAGTCCCCTCTTGAGGAAGGTGTGATGCCACCTTGGCATCACACCATCCGCACTCTATATATAGATATAGATGGAGATAGGGTCGGCCAATTATGCATTGTGTGAAGAAATAGATTCTCACATTTTCCCCTCCAAATCTCAAGTGTTGCCTCATGTGTTGAAGCTTCACTTCTCTCTTCTTCTCCTACCTCAAATCAAGCCTTCATCATTGTGAAATCTACCCTTTATTCTCCAGCTAAAATTAAGGATATTAGGGTCTAGCATTGGTGTGTAGATCATATTGTTAAAAGCAAGATAATTGGACTGCTAGCGTTTAGAGATCTACTATCAGGGCAGTCCATTTAGTGAATTTATTTTGGCACTTTCCTATGGATTTTTCAGCTGAATTTTTTAAAGTAGCTTCATCAAAGATTTGATAAGGTTCTGTAATTATTCTGGAATTTTTGGGGAAGTTTGGATTGGGCAAAAGTTGCACTAAATCCGTCGCGATGCAGTATGATAGTTTTTAGATTGAAGAACTGTTTTTCATCTCTTCCTTATTTTTTGAGCAAATCAAGGAAACTCTCCATCCAAATCTAAATCAATACCTTGTTTAGATCCATTTTAGCATGTGTAGCCAAGTTTATTTTTAGTTTTATCTATTGGATCCTAGCACTACATATGCCCTCAAGATTTTCCTCTTGCCTGTGAATAGATTTTCAAAAGGTAAATATTCTAGAACTAAATACTTATTATGAGCATGAAAAAATCCTTGTATTGGAGTATATTGATTACATTTTACCTATTTTTTGTTTTATATTTTGGATCTCGATCCTACTCCTACTTTCAAGTGGTGTTGGAGCCTAATTCATGATTTAATTTGAATTTTGGTGAGTTGATTAATATGATGAATTGCTTCTAAATCTCCCAATACTTGATTCAATTGTTGGATTTGAGTGTTTGGATGATTCTGCATGTGGCTCTATTTGTGATGAATTGAGATATGTAAATATATGCTTCTTTAAGTGTTGATTCAAGTGTTAGCGTGATTTTGATCCTTGTTAGTTAATGTTAAATGTTGATTTAGCCTTAGATGATGTTATTTATTGATATAGCATTTTTAATTTGGCCTTAATGTGTTTTGGTCATTTTTGGACCCAAATGGGTTGGAGTTAATTGAGCATTTTTGGAGAATGTTGATTCTCACTGATACTTTATTTTTTAAGCACGTTTGAGCAATTTAATTTCCATTTTTTAAAGTGTTTATAATCCAAAAATTTATCAAAGTGTGTGTGGAATTGAATCGTGGACATGTCCATGGTCTTTGGAATACAAAATAGGACAAAATGAGTTCAAAATGCACAATAGCGCACAAACCGACAAGGCTGCCAGCACCATGGCAGCAACTGCCGCACAGTGAGCTCACTGGCCGCAGGGCTGGTTACTCATTAGGGGCAGCAGCCTACCAGTAAGTGGCTAGGAGTGTTTCTTGGCTCTTTTGTACAAGTTTGGGTTTCCTTACAAGCTTATTTCATACTATTTTGATGCACAATAGTTGTGTAAGCGTTCAAAATTATGTTGGACATTTTTGCATGCTTTTAAAGTTTTGTTCAAGGTAAACTTCTTTTAAGTGCAAAAATGAGATGCATAAAGAGCTATGCTTATTTTTGCTTGTTAATTAATTGTTTAATTGATAAGCATTTAATTTGACAAATTGAATGTCAATTCTTATTTATTGTTCATTTAATTGTTGAATGGATGGTGAATGCATGGGCATGAACATAAGCCTTTAAATTGGATTTATTTGTTTCAATTTGTTGAAAAGGGTTGTATAAAATAGGGGCTTTCATACCGCTTGCATGCCTCTTGATTCTCTATCTTGTAAATGTTATGAGAGTAGAACACTAGGTGTGAGGATTTTTTTTTTCTCTTGTAAATATTGCAAGGAGACAAAGAAGGCCAAGGGGGTCAATGAGGCTTGAAGACCCATGAATGTATCAGATATATTTATATAATATATAGATTTAGTCATCATACTTAAAATCAACTAAGTAGTACACCTATAGATCAAAGTGCATTACTTGGTTAAGGCTCTTGGTCATCCCACCCCACGAGCATGTTAGGTGCATTTACTTATTTATGCTTTCTTTATCCTAATAATGTATGAGATGCATGGTTAGGATATAGAAAATCTAAATAAGAGAAGAAAAAATTGATGAGATCTTTGCAAGCAAAAAAATCCCGCCATTTAAAGGAGTCTAAGTGCTTTCAAAATATTAAGTAAATTTGAATACAAATTAAAAGGAGTTTTTTAATTAATCCAAGCCTTCTACCAATAGTTTGTGACATAAGATGCTTCCACATTTGTGTGATGTCTCAAGAGTCATGGGTCACATTTATGGAGGAAAGCTATGCTCTCTTACTTAGCATATGATGCACTTTAATTTAAGCTCACTATAGCATTGTCTCATGAGTCATGAAATGATATAGTGGAATTTCTAATTAAAAATTGATTGGTAGGTTTGATTTAAACACCTAGTAGTGTAGAATTCTCATAAGTCATAGGTCTACATAAAGAGTGAGGAAAAACATATCAAGGGTAGCATAGAGATGCAATTAGCAAAAGTTGCTTACCTTACGATTATTTGTGGATGTCTCACAAGTTGTGGGTTCGCTATAATGCCTTTAGGCCTTGATTTGTCATAATAGTGCTCCATAGCCAATTAGATTAGCATGTAAACTATTTCACACACTCTAAGTGTTACCAACTGCTTTCAATTCGATCATGGTGAACGTCACTAGAAATCCACAAAAGCAATCTTTAAGTACTTGAAAAGAACTAATGATTTATTTTAGTGTATAGCAATGAAGAATTAAAACTTGAGTAGCTTTTAGATTCTAGTTTTCAATCCAATGTAGATGACCTAAAATCCATTTCAGGATTTATATTTTATCTCAATGGTAGTGCAGTGAATTGGAAGAGTTCCAAAGTAGACACCATAGTTGATTCAGCTATAGACATAGAATATATTGCAGCTCTGAAAGCTACAAATGAGGTGTTTGGATGAAAAACTTTATCCAAGAGTTCGATGTAGTGGCTAGCATTACTGAGCCTATAGTTATCTTTTTTTACAACAACAAAGCAATTGCGCAAGCAAAAGAGCCAAGATCTCATTAGCGATTCAAGCACATTTTGAGGTGCTATCATTTGATCCATGAGATCATTAATAGAGGTGACATCTAAGTGGAGAGAGTAGACTTATACAAAAATATAGCAAATCTACTGATTAAACCCATAATGCAAAAGGTCGTTGAAGGATGTATTAAGATTATGGGTCTTAATACTATAGGAATCAGCATTAGGGCAAGTGGGGATTGCTAGAACAGTTCCCCACAACCAAGTAGATTAGCATGTAAACTATTTTACTTGTGATACAATCTTAATTGAATGATATTCATATTAAATGACCATTTTTGTCTTATCTTTATTTTACTTCACTAGTATTTGGTTGAAGCCCCTAGATCACACAAGACTATGGGACTTGGTCACACCTTGGGTAATGATCACGAAATAAGTTTTACACGATCGTGATCTTAAAATATTCCGAGTTATAGGATTTTAAGACACTAGGCATCTAAAATTTGAATAGACTTGCACTAACAATGCATAAATTCAAGGAGTTGGATATTTCTCCGTTTCACGAGCAACCTATGTTGGACATAGGTGCATGTTAGTGGGTCCTTGTTAGAGAACAACTTCAATAAAGGCCCACCCAAAGAATCCACTAGATAGCCGAAGTGACAAGTTGGTAGTGGCAAGTTCTCCAGCTTATGCTAGTATATATAATTAGTCTTTTAACTTGAAAATCCATGGTAACCTGGTGTTGAGGCCCTTATACCTTAACTCTTCCTTAACCACTTAGCCATCTGGGTTGAGATTGGGTATGTACTACTCAGACATAGAAGTTTGTGAGATCTAAGGTGGGATTCATCTCCTTGCCGTTATGCAAAGTGAGTGAATTTCTTATGTATTCTATAATGACCAATTCTAAGAAATTCTTAGCTAAGGTAGTATGACAATTTGGTAAAAGAATTTTCCAAAGATGAGGTCATAAAGGAAAATTAAACATAAGGAATAGAAACATAGTCATCAAGGCTATTGAGGAGCCAATAAATATCTTGCCTTATGCCTCTTTCTAGAGATAGAAGATTGAAGGACTTTATTTGCATGGCAAGCGTAGAGCTAAAATGGTTCACCAAGAGCATATCTATTTCGACCAATTAGTTGGGCTCCATAGGCTTAAGGCTAGATATCAACCATGGAGATTGGGTGCTCTTCAATCAATAGAGATTAACTAAAAATGTTATTAGTTTAAAAAAGTTTAAACTCATATTAATATTTTCATATTTAATATATATCACAAGAATTTTCAACCCATGTCCAATGAATGGGAGAACCTAATGGGTCTCACATAAAAGCTTAAAGAAAGTTCTGTTTCATGGAGGAATTTTCTAATGGGTTAGAAAATTCAACTAGACTGTTTTTGTGGAGAAAATTGATTAGCTAATTTCTTAGTCATTTTAGCTTGATTAATTTAATTGTTAAATTGATCAGAAGAATATAAAGAGTTATATTAGACCAATTAAATTAAAGATTTAATTTAATTGGTGCCATCTTTTTATTGATGGAAGGCTTGGATTAATTAAAATTCTTTTAATTTTTATCCATTGCGACTTAATATTTGGAACACTTAAACATTCTAAGTGGAGAATTTTTGCTTGCAAAGATCCCATTATTTTTATTTTCTTATTTAGGTTATTTATATTCTAAGCATGCATCTCATACATCAATAGAATATGAAAAGCATAAATAATTAAGTAGTCTAGCATGCTTCTAGGATAGGATGACCTTGAGCTAACCAAGTCATGCACTTAGAGCCATAGGTGCACCATTTGGTTGATTTTGAGTAGGTTGGTTAATCTAGCTATTACATGAGTATATTCTATGCATTCATGGGTCTTCAAGCTTTCATGGGTCTTCTTTACTCCTTGCAACTATTACAAGAGAGAAAGAGAACCTCACTTCTATTGATTCTACTCTCATAACCATTACAAGGTAGAATAAAGAGGCATGCAAGCCCCATTAATTACAACTCATTTCAACAACTTGAAATAAATAAAATCAATGTTAAAAGCTCATATCATCCCATTCATTCATCATTCATTCAACATTTAAATAAACAATAAATAAATCAAGAATTGACATTCAATTCCATCAATTAAATGCTAATCACATAACGAATAATCAGTCATGTAAAAACAAGAATAACATTTATGCATCATATTTTTGCCACAATTGGAAATCAGCTCTAACAAGTCTTAAATGCAATCAAAAGTGTCCAACACAATTTTGAGAACTCACACAACATTTGATCATCCAATCTGTGTATTTCAATAATATTTTGGTCACTTAAGAAACCCAAAATTAGCATTAAAACTCACTCTAGACAAGACTAAGTGTTGTTGGACATGGTGTGCACACAGCTAGGCAGCAACACTCAGCTACTACCTTGCCATGTGTGCTTCCAAGTCCCAGCAACTCCCTTATTTCTGAGTTATGTGTGAGTTAAACCATTTTTGGCTCAACTTATGTGCACCAAGATTTTTAGAATAGCTTTTAAACATCGAAACACACATTATGGAAGAAACTTTCAACTTAAACCCCTTTTAAAAATTGAAATATCAAGTGCTCAATATTGCCCGAAAAATAAGTTTAACTAAGAATCAAATTCTTGAAAGAATCTCTAATAGTCTCCAATGACATTGGATCAAAAATGAACTAAACAACTTAAGGCCATTCACAGCATGCTATATCACAATATAACTTCCACAAATTCCAAATCAAAATTTAAAATTAGCAAGAATGAACCAAAACATACCCATCACATGATTTAATATTTAAAGCAAATAATAGCATGATTAAACTAAATCATCCTTACACTCCAACCCATCATATGGATCAAGTATATGGTGCTGAAGAACAGTTTTTCACAAGAACTAATCATCTAAGCAAAATCCAAATCAATGCATGAATAGGGCTTCAATACCACTTGAAGGTATGTGTGGTGCTAGGATCCAAATATTTTCAAAAAACAATTGAATAAACTAGCCCACACACAAACATAAGGATCTAGATCTAGACATGCATAGGATTTATACTTAGAGAAGGCAAATACCTTGGTGAAAATAGAAAAATAAGGAGCAAGAGAAGAACTCTCTTCCACCGTTGAAGACGTATCTTACTAGCATAACAAGTTCACTACCAGTATTCCCTAAGTTGGGCATCTCCTTTTGAGCTAAAATCTTTATTGGAACATCTCAACCCCTTTAGGATTCTACAGTCCAAAAATTATCCCAATCAAAGCACCAGAAAGTCCCCAAAACTAGCTAGAAGAGTTTACCATAAACTGCTCCAACAAGAGCAAGTGCAAACCAAACGATTTGCCCTAATGAAACAGTCCATACACCATAACTAAGACCTATTCTCTACAATATAGCTGGAGATATCTACAGAGAATATAGGAGAGAATGCTAGGGAATATACAGATGGAAGATTGAGGGATTTAGAGCGAATAATGAGGATGCTAACAAATTAGATGCCCACTATACAAGTTTGTTGGGAAAATAGTCACACCTTGCTTGCAATTGCTAAGTGGCTGCCCTCTTCCCTCTTATATCTATATATAGGAATGGGATGGTGTGTGACCAGGAGATGGTGCCAAGTGTCTATGCTAAAGTGGCCACTAACCTCTAGTGATTAGTGAATAAGAATATTAATTGAAGCTTATATTTCATCTTATGAAATGTCTTCCAATTAAATTTCAATTCCATATTAAACAAACTCTTCATTTAATTGTTCTCTCCAAAACTAACTGTCCAATTAAGTTAAATTAAACACTTTAATTTACATGATAATACTTTGACTTAACCTTTAAGTCAAAGTGCCATACTCTTTAAGCTAGTCAAAATTGATTTAACTCTGAAATCAACTTGACCAATTGATAGTCGTGTGACATCAATTAATTAAATCTTAATCAATTGATCTTAATTTAACTCTTAAATTAATTTGAACAATTAAACATTTAAATTGATCTAACCAAAATGACTACAGTTTTGTCTCTTCTAAAATCGGTCATAAATTTTCTAACTTATAGAAAATTCTTCTTCTTTCAATAGGTCATGCTATTGGCTTTTGTATGTGACCCATTAGGTTTTACCATTCATTAGACATAAACTTACAACTCTTTGTGACTTATGGAATATCAAATATTTATATTAGCTTAAACTCCTTTAAGCTAAACAACTAAATTTAATTAATCTCATTAATTGAAGAGTACATAATATCCATGGTTGATGTTTAACCTTAAGCCCATGGAGCCCAACTAGCTAGCTAAAATGAATGCCCTTGAAGAACCATTCTAGCATTATACATACCATGCAAATACGATCTTTTCATCTCTTATCTCCACGAAAGAGGTCTAAGGCAAGATATTAGTAGACTCCCTAATAGCTTCGATACTATACTTTTATTCTCAATGTTCGATTCCCTTTTATAACCTTACATTTGGAAATACTTTTCCAAATTGTCATGTCACCTTGCACAAGGAATTTTTGGAATCGATCATTATAGAATACACAGAAGATACACTCATCCTTCACAAAGATAAGGAGTTAGATTCCATCTTATATATCATAAACCTCCATATCCAATAGCTCATGCCCGATCTCTACCTAAATGGCCCATTAAATGACCAAAGAAGAGTCAAAGCATAAGGACCAAACATAAGGTTACAATGGATTCTCAAGTCAAAGGACTAATAATATGCACTAGCATAAATAGGCAAACTTGCTACTATGACTGTCTAGTGGATTCTTTAAGCGAGTCTCCAGTGCTTTATTTTCTAACAAGCACCCACTAATATCCATCCATATCTCATATGGGATTGCTAATAAAGCAGAACAATATACAACCCTTGGATTTATACATCATTAGTGCAAGTCTATCCAGATCTTAGATGTCCTGTCTCATAAGATCCTATAACTTGGAATATTTAAGATCACGACCATATAAGACTTATTCCATAATTACTACCTAGTTCGAGACCAAGCCCTATTATCTCATGTGATCTTAAGGCTTTATACAAATGTAAGTGAAGTAAATAATGAGCATAAGATAAAGATGACCATATAATGAATATCATCCAATCAAGATTGTCTTACAATGAAATAGTTTACAAAGCCAATCTAATTGGCTTATAGGGTACTATTCCAACATCCAGTTGATTGAAAATTGCCAAATTTGAAAATGCACAAAAATGTACTAGTCATGCTTAGTTGGCATGGTAGCAGCAAGGTTGCCCAACCCTTGCTATGCATCAAAGGCACTGCGCATGCCAGCCACATACCTGGGCGGGTAGCCAACCAACAGCCTTGCACTAGGCAGCCAGCCCATGCTTGTATTTTTTGTGAAAATTTTGAGTTTTAGCCTTTCAGTCATCATTATTCTATCCAATTTCAATGCACAAAAGTTGTGTAAGTTAATCTTCAATTAAGAACGAAAATGCATAATGATTTATGCTTATTTTTGCTAGTTAATTAATTATTTATGAGATAAGAATTTAATTTGATGAATTGAATGTCAATTCTTATTTATTGTTCATTTAATTGTTGATTGGATGATGAATACATAGATTTGAACATGAGCCTTTAAATTGGTTTAATTTGTTTCAAGTTGTTGAAAAAGGTTATCCCCAGGTGTGAGGATTTATTTTCTCTTGTAAATGTTGCAAGGAGACAAAAAAGGACAAGGGAATAAAAATGGCATGACGACCCATGAATTCATGAGATACATTTATATAATAGCTAGATTTAATTAACCTATATAAAATCAACTAAGTAGTGCACCTATGGCTCTAAGTACACTACTTGGTTAATGCTCATGGTCGTCTCACCCTAGGAGCATGTCAAGCGCATTTACTTATTGATACTTTCTTTATCCTGTTAATGTATGAGATGCGTGGTTAGAATATAAAAAACCTAAATAAGAAAATAAAAAATTGATAAGATCTTTCAAAGCAAGAAAATTCCTCCACTTCGAGGAGTGTAAGTGCTTTCAAAATATGAAGTCAATGTGGATACAAATTAAATGGAGTTTCAATTATTGAAATGGGTTATATTAAATAGGGCTTACATGCCTCTCGTTCTATCTTGTAAAAGTTATGACAATAAAACCACCATGAGTGAGGATTTATTTTTATGTAAATATTGCATGAGGCAATGAGTCCAATGGAGGCATGGATGCCATTTGAAAACCCATGCATTTATGGGATAAACTTATGTAATAGCATAGTTCAGTCAGCCCACCTAAAATCAATCGAGTGATGTACCTATGGCTCTAAGTGCATCACTTGGTTAGGCTCATGATCATCCTATCCTAGGAGCATGCTAGGCTATTTACTTATTTATGCTTTCCATATCCTATTGATGTATGATATGCATAATTAGGATATAAAGACTCTAAATAATAAGATAAAAATGAGAAGATCTGTGCAAGCAAAAACCCTTCACTTAGAAGGTCTAAATGTTTTCAAACATTAAGTTTAAATAGATACAAATTAAAAGAGTTTTAATTAATCTAAGCCTTCCACCAATAGTATATGCCATGACGATGCTACTGATTTTGTGTGATCGCATTCAGTCACGGGGGTTACACTTAGGAGAAAAGTTGCGAGCATACACAAAGCATAAGATGCACCTTTGACTTAAGAACCCTCATGCATTAGAACTTGATCATGGGGGATGTCATGGGGCAATCTTGAATTGAAGATTGATTGGTGGGTTAGACTTAACGCTTAGTAATATTGATGGCACATGGTCATACGGATCTGTATAAAAAGTGAGGCTAAATACATCAAGAATTGCATGAGATGCAATTAGCAAAAGTTGCTTACCCTTCGATTGCTCGTGGATGGCACTCGGTTATAGAGGTCCATTAGCAACTCATTGGGGTCTTGATTCTTACTAGAAAATTTGATTTCCTGATTCTTTTTGGGGGTGAAGAATTTGATAAAATAATTGGAGGAAAACATACTTGAAAGACCATGAACATATTTTTAATATCAAATTCAATCACATTCTTATATTATCTTTTTCACCTTTAATGATTTGTGAAATCTCAAGAATGGAAAATAATTCACCTCAATATTATTTTAGAAACCTATAAACTAACCTAGCCAAACTTCCATGATTGACTTAACCTCAAAAATCGTTCTAGATTTCTACAAGTGGATATATGTCCAATATCATGGTACTCCTAATCTCTTTGGGATTGATGTAGATCTAGAGACATGTGAAAAGTTCATGAATTAGGCTTCGGATCGTCCTACCCTTTAGTCTCATGATGGCATCTACAAACTTTAAAAGTCTCAAGGACACATAAATGGTACCTTGGTTAAAATTTACAAAGAGTTGTAAAGCAAATCAAGTATGAGAAGTTCCTGTTGTCAAAGGAGACTTTTCAAGCTAAGATGGATGGGAAGTCATGTGTCATTGACTATAGTCTAAAGATGATTAGGCTTGGAGAAGCGTTTCTACTTAGATGTAGTAATGGACAATGATCTCCATGAGAAATTGATCCTCACATCCTCGCTGAGTTTTATTGATCAAAATATTGATCCAGAAAGAGAATACCATGATAAGGGAAAACCATTGAGACTTGTTTCCTTCTCTATATCTATGGGTGCAAGGGGTACTAGCAATGGAGGTAAAAGAAAGAAAGTTCTTTCTCTAAGAGCAAACAACCATAAAAGCATCTAGAGGATTCAAGAAGATTATAAATAAAATAGTTGATATTATTTGTTTTTACTTGGGCAAAATAGGCCATTAGAAGCACTACTGCAAGGAATACCTTGCAACCCTTAAGAAGTGTATGTACTTTATTAAAGTGCATTTTAGGTTAAATTATTCCTCATGGATATATGATATTGCATGTGGTTATTTTCTTTGTAAGTGCAGTAAAGAATAGAACTAAGTAATGTAGATATAATCCATCGCCTTAGCTAAAGAACAAGAGTTGTGTCCAAAGCCGAAGGCATATAATATGTTAAACTTAAAGAACTCCATACTTGTATTAGACCTTTGTTATAACGTACCATATATTATTAAGAACATTATTTCAATTCTTATTTTAGATAGTAAAGGATTTGATCTTTCTATATCAAATGGGAGATTGAAGGCACTAAAGAATGGGTTCTTTAATTGCTCATGGTACACTTAACAAAAGATTGTACATATTAGATTCTTAACCATCACTAATGCACTTTCAACTAAGTAAGCAAATTAGATATTCAAGAAGATGCCATGTTATGTAAAACTTGGTCATATCTCCAAAAATAGGATGAACAAGTTAGAAACTCTCAAAGCACTAAATGTTAGTAGCATTGAGGACCTTTCTACTTGTGAATCTTGTTTGAAGGGATAAATGACCAAATCTCCTTTTGTAGGACAAATAGAGTACTTCACAAATCCTTTGGATTTGACCCATACAGATGTTTGTGGACTATTAAGAGTTAGTGGGAGAAGAGGCTACTCTTACTTCATCGCCTTTGCCGATGGTAATAGTCAGTTTAGACAAATGTATCTTATGAAGTACAAGTTTTAGACCTCTGAAAAGTTTAAAGAGTATATCAATGAAGTAGAAAAGTAAAAGGGACTTAGTATTAAAGCCCTTCAAAATTAGATCGAGAGAAAAAATAATTAAGTACCATTTTCTTAGATTATCTAATAGAGAATGGGATTCTCTTTCAACGAACTCCACCTAGCGTACCTTGATATAATAGTGTAGCCGAAAGGAGACATTATACCTTATTGGACAAGGTACATTACATAATAAGCTTCTTCGATATGTATGTATCCTTTTGAGGATGTGCCTTAATAATGGCAGCAAAGTTACTGAAAGTAGTACTTTAAAAGCCGGTGCCAAAAACACCATTGAGATATAGCATGGCGAAGTACCCTCTTACTACTATCTAAGGGTTTAAGGATCTCTTGCCTACGTGAGATGGATAGTGGAAGATAAGTTAGATAGTAGATCTACCTTGTGCATGTTTATGGGATACCCAAGAGAGTTTATGGGTTATTACTTTAAGGATCCCTCAGGACAAAATGTGTTTGTTTTGAGGAATCCCACCTTTTTGAAAAAGAAATTTCTGTAAGATAAAAAAGGTATTGTAATTGAACTTGGTAAAGTTCAAAACGATCAATAAATTCCACAAGTAGTAGAAATAAATAAATATCAAAGAGCCTAGTACACATCCTCTAAAAAGGTTAGACCGGATCAAGAAGTAACCCAAAAAGTTTGGATTTCTTCATTAGACAAGTTAATTGGATAAAGATCCGAAGACCTATAAGGAAGTTATGTTAGATATAGATTCAGGATGTTGGCTTAAAGCCATAAGATCTAAAATGGACTCCATGCACTTAAATAAAGTATAGACTTTGGTAGATCCATCAAAAAGAATAGTTCCCACTGGTTGCAAGTGGATCTATTAGCAAAAGCTTGGGGTAGATGCAGAAATGGTGACTTTTAAAGTACGACTAGTTTCAAAAGGATACACTTAAAGACTCGATATCGATTTTGAGGAAGCCTTTTCACCAATCACTATACCTAAGTCCATTCAGATTCTACTTGCCATAGCTGCGTATTATAACTATAAGATGTGGCAAATAGATGTAAAAATCACTTTCCTCAATGCAGACATTGAAGAAAAGATTCATATGGAGCAACTACAAAGTTTTACATCCCAGGAGAGTAACCAAAAGGTTTGTAAACTCTAGAGGTCTATTTATGGACTCAAACAGGCATCCTGAACTAAAAGCATACATTTTGATTAGAAAGTCAAATCATTTGGCTTTGTCAAAAATGCATATGAACCAAATATGTGCAAGAGGCCATAGGGAATAGTATACAATTTATTGTGCTTTATGTCGATGACATCTTTCTTATTAGGAATGAGGTAGAAATGTCAAAGTATACTAAAGCATGGTTATCTACATAATTCTCTATGAAAGATTTGAAAAATGCAACCTATGTATTGGGAATACGTATCTATAGAGATAGATCGAAAAGGATGTTGGGGATTTCCCAAACCACATACATTGACAAAATACTAAAGAGGTTTAGTATGAAAGAATCTAAGAGATGATTCTTTCCTATGGGATATGTCATTTGTGTCTCGAAGTCTATAGACCCCAAGACTAAGGAAGAGAAACAAAGAATGTCACACATACCCTATACCTCTGCTATTGAAAGCATAATATATGCAGTTCAATATACTAGACCAGATGTGACATACTCGCTAAGCATTACGAGTAAGTTCCAATCCAACCCCAGTAAAAGTCACTAGACAGCTATAAAAATAATCCTTAACAAAGACTAAAGACTTATTATTAATATACGATAATGGAGTATTGAAACTCACGGAGTTTTTGGATATTAGTTTTCAATCCAATATAGATGACCTAATATCTACATTTTGATACATATTTTGACTTAATGGTGGCATGGTGTGTTGGAAGAGTTCCAACTAGACACCATGGCCTAGATAACCACTAAGGTGAACTACTTTGTAGTTTTGGAAACCATAAAGAAAGGTGTTTGGATAAAAACTTCATTCAAGAGTTGGATGTAATGCTCAGCATGCATGAGCCAGTGATTACCTTTGGAAGACAATTTGGGACTTGAGCTAAGATCTCATCAGTGATCTAGACACATTAAATGTATTATCATTTGATATATGTTATCAATTAATAAAGGTGGCAACTGAGTGGATAAAAGTTGCCTCATAAGAAAATATAGCAGAACCACTTTATTAACCCCTAAAGCTAAAGGTCTTTGGAGAATATCTAATGAAGATGGGTCTCAAGGCCACAAGGCATTGGCTTTAAAGTTAGTGGAAGATTGTTGGAATAGTGCCTTGCAAGCCAATGAGATTGACCTTGTAAACTATTTCACTCATGGTACAATCTTGATTGAAAGATATTCTTTATGTGGTCATCTTCATCTTATACTCTTTTTTTTAATTTTAGAGAAAGCCCTTAGATCACACAAGACTATAGAACTTGGTCACATACTGAGTGGTGATAACAAAATAAGTCTCATACAATCATGATCATAAATCTTTCAAGTCATAGGATTTTATGAGATAAAGTATCTAAGATCCAGATAAACTTACACTAATGATGCATAAATCCAAGGATTGGATGTTACTTCGTTCCATGAGTAATCCCATATGATATATGGATGCATGATGATGGGTGCTTGTTAAAGAACAAGGTACTGAAGATCCACTGGAGAATCCACTAGATAGCCATAGTGACAAGTCAACAATGGCTAGTTTTCTTACTTACACTAGTAAATATTATTAGTACTCTGACCTAAGGGTCCTATTAGAATAATGCCATGCAAGCTAATGAGATTAGCCTTATACAAACTATTACCTTGTAAAGCAATCTTGATTGAATGATATTCTCTATATGGCCAACTTTATCTTATACTTTATTATACTTCACTTGCATCTGGATGAAGCCATTAGATCACCTTAGACTGTGGGACTTGATTTGGTGACCATGGAATAAATCTCACATGGTTATGATCTTAAAACTTCCAAGTCATAGGATCTTATGAGACGGGGCATCTAAGATCCAAATAGACTTGCACTAACAACACATAAATCCAAGGGTTGTAGATTGCTCTATTTTATGAACAACCATATAAGATACGGGTACATGTTAATGGGTGCTTGATAGAGAATAAGGCACTGAAGACCCACAAGAGAATCCACTAAATAGTTGAAGTGACTAGTAGGCAGTGGCTAATTTTTCTGCTTATGCTAGTATATATTATTAGTCCTTTGACCTGAGGATCCATGGCAATCTTGTGTCCAATCCTCATGCTTTAGCTTATCCATGACCACTTAACAAGTCTTCAGGTTGAGATTGGGAATGAGTTACTTAACATAGAGGTTTGTGAGATCCAAGATAGAATCCGACTCCTCATTATTGTAAAGGGTGAGTACATTTTCTATGTGTTCTATGATGATCAATTCCAAGAAATCCTTGCACAAGGTGGTGTGACAATTTAGATCCTAGTCCCTATTTTTCTTTCAAGTGGTATTAGAGCCTTAATCATGCTTAGATTTAAATTTTGCTTGGTTGATTGATTCATGTGATGGATTGATCTATATCACCATATTCTCGATTCAATTGATAGATTTAGGAATTTGGGTAATTTGTATATAGCTCCTTGATTGATGAATTAAAAGCATGGTATTATGTGATTTAAGTGTTAATTCATGTAGTTAGTACGTTTTAATTCATAGTGATTAATGTTGAAAAGTGTTTTAGCATTAATTGATGTTATATGTTGATAGCATGTTGGCTTATGGCTGAAAGAGTTTTGGTCTATTTTGGATCCAATTTGATTGGAATTATGTTGGAGATTACTAGAAAAATTTGATTATTAATTTTTCCAATTTTTGAAAGCATGTTTGAGTGATTTTATTTCAAATTTTAAAGGGAGTTTTCAATCTACAAATTGATCAAAAATGTGTGTATGATGTTGAGAACAAGTGCTAAAATTGTTGGTGCATAAAAGTTGAGTGGAGAACAGACTTAGCTCATCTTGAACTCCAAAAGCAAGGGCTGCTGGCTCTTCCTAAGCACTGGTCGAGCTACCCAATCGTGCGCCTAGGACTACCAGGCAGTCTATTTTAGGGTGTTATTGGTGTGCTTTGAGTTATTTTCTCAACTCCTTTAATACTAAACAAGTTTTTGCACTACACACATTGGTTGCACAAGTATTGTGCCATACCTCAAAATTATGTTTGACATATTTGAATGCTTTTGAAAAGTGGTAAAAGTTGATCTTCTATTAATGGCATAAGTGTTATGCTTGGCTCAATTATTTATTTATGAGATGCGCATTTAATTAATGGAACTAATTGTTAATTCTAGATTTATTTATTGTTTATTTTATTATTTAATGAATGATGAATGTATGAGAATGATCATGAGTCTTTTAAAATGATTTTATTTATTTCAAAGTTGTTGAAATGGGTTGTATTAAAAGGGGCTTACATGTCTCTTGTTCCATCTTGTAAAAGTTATGAGAGTAGAACTTTTAGGGGTGAGGATTTACATTTTATGTAAATATTGCATGGAGCAATAAGTCCAATGGAGGCATAGAGGCCAATTCAAGACCAATGAATGTATAGGATACATTCATGTAATAGTTTAGTTTAATTCAACCCACTTAAAATCAACCAAAGTGATGCACCTATGGCTCTAAGTGCATCACTTGGTTAAGCGCATGGTCATCCCACCCTAGAAGCATGCCAGGCTATTTACTTATTTACGCTTTTCATATCCTATTGAAGTATGAGATGCATGATTAGGATATTGAGAACCTAAATAAGAAGATAAAATGATGAGATCTTTGCAAGCAAAACCCTCCACTTAGAACATCTAAGTATTTTTAATATTAAGTCAAAATGGATACAAATTAAAAAAGTTTTAATTAATTTAAGCCTTCCACTAATAGTGTATGCGATGATGATGCTACCAACTTTATGTGATGGCACTCTATCATGGGGGCCACAATTAGGAGAAAAGCTATGAACATACACTTAGCATGAGATGCACCTTTGACTTAGGAACCCTCACACATTAGCACTCGGTCATGAGGGATGTCGTGAGACCATCTTGAGATAAAGTTTGATTGGTGGGTTTGACTTAACACTTAATAGTATAGATGGTGCACAATTGCGTGGGTCTATATGAAAAGTGAGGTAAAATATATCAAGAGTTGCGTGAGATGTAATTAGAAAAGTTGCTTACCCTTCAATTGCTCGTAGATGACACTTGGTCATTGGGGTCTTAATTCTCACTAAGAAATGTGATTTCCTGAATTCTTCTTGGGGGTAAAGGATTTGATAAAATAGTGGGAGAAAAAACATGCTTGAAAGACTATGAACATGTTTTAATATCAAACTCAATCACATGCTAATTTTCTTTTTTGCCTCATGCAGATTTTTGAAATCTTCAACAAACAAATGGCTAAAAATCTACTCGCAAGCATTTTGGAAGCTAATAAACTTACTAGGCCTAATTTCCAAGTTTTGTTGAGAAACTTTAAGATAATTTCTGACTCCAATAAGGAGACATATGTTCTTGATCAAAGTTCACTGGACACTTTGAGTAATGATGTAATCGATGAGGTTCGTGAAGTGTTCACGAAATTTGTGGATAATGATCTACAAGTTAGATACCTCATGTTGGCATCCATGACTAATGAGCTCTGAAAGCCTCATGAGCACATGAAACATGCTTCTAAGATCTACATGCACCTACAAGAGTTGTACAGTGTTCAAACAAGACATGAAAGTTTCACTTTGTCCAAGGAGCTCTTTAGGACAAGGATAAATGAAGGGGCAAGTGTCCATGATCATGGGCTAAAGATGATAGGACTCATCGAAAAGCTTGGACAACTTGATGTGATCATGAATAATGATCTTTACATGGATTTGATCCTTCAATCATTACCACTCTCGTTCAACTAATTTGTTGTGAACTTTAATATGTCCAAGCAATCGATTATGATCAATAAATTGGTGAACATATTAGTGATTGTAGAAGTGACGATGAGAAAATAAAAACCTTTTATAATGGCATCCTCTTCCAAGTCGAATGGTCCTAGGGGCCTTAGAAAAGGAGGTAAAAGGAAAAATAGTTCTTCCTCGAAAGAGAAAAAACCTAAGAAGAGTTCTAGGAGAGTTAAAAAAAGGTTAAAACTGATGCAAATTATTTCTATTCTGGTGAAAAAGGTCATTGGAAAAGAAACTGCAAAGCTTACCTAGCTGCTCTTAAGAAAGGTTTGTTTTCTTTAAGGTGCATTTGACGACTAATTCTTCCTCATGGCCAATTGATACCACATGTGGTTCTCATCTCTATAATTTCTTATAGGAGATGGAAAGAAAAAAGAGTCTATATGAAGGGGATATGATCCTCCACCTTAGAAATAGAGCAAGAGTTGCAACCAAGGTCCAAGGCGTGGTAACACTAGATTTAGGAAATTCTTATATTATTCATGTCCAATTTACTATGTTCCTAATCTTGTTAAGAATGTTGTTTTAATTCCTATTTTGGATAATAAAGGATTTCATTTTTCAATATCAAATGAAAAGTTGAAAGCATTAAGAAATGGTTCCTTAATTGCACAAGGTACATTAGTTAATAGATTATACATGCTTGATTTCCCACTCCTCTAATGCATGCTCAAATGAATAAAAGAAAGCTAGATATCCAAGAAAATGCCATTCTACAGTATGCAAAACTTGGCCATATCTCTAAAAATTGGACGAGCAAGTTGGAAGCTCTTAAAGTACTAAACGTTAGTGGCATTAGGGACCTTCCTACTTGTGAATCTTGTTTAAAAGAAAAAATGACCAAGGCTCCATTTTTTGGACAAACGGAGAGATCCACAAGTCTTTTGGATTTGATCCATACAGATGTTTGTGGATCACTAAGAGTTAGTGGGAGAGGTGGCTATCCTTACTTCATCACTTTTATCGATGACCATAGTCGATACATACATGTGTATCCTATGAAATACAAGTTCGAGGCCTTTCAAAAGTTCAACAAATATAAGAATAAAGTAGAAAAGCATAAAGGACTTACTATTAAAGCCTTTGATCGAATTGAGGGGAAGAATACTTAAGTGCCGAGTTCTTGGAATATCTTAAAGAGAATGGGATTCTCCCCCAATGGACTCCATCCGGCACACCCTAACTTAATAGAGTAGCCGAGAGGAGAAATTGTACCTTGCTAGACATGGTACGTTTCATGATGAGTTTTTCTGATGTGCCCATATCCTTTTGGGGATATACCCTAGAAACAGCTGTGAGGTTGCTAAATGTAGTATCTTTAAAGTGAGTGCCAAAAACACCATATGAGATATGGCATGGTAAAGCACCCTCTTACTAATATCTAAAGGTTTGGGAATCTCCCAACTACGTTAGATAAATAATGGGGGATAAATTAGATAGTAAATCCACTTTGTACAAGTTTGTGGGACATCCAAGAGAGTCTATGGGCTATTATTTCTATGATTCCTCTGAACAAAAGGTGTTTGTCTCAAGGAACACCCACTTTTTAGAAAAACAATATTTGATTGGATAGAAAAGGAATTGTCATTGAGCTTGATAAAGTTCAAAACAATCAAAAAATACTACTAGCGGTGGAAACAATAGAATTACAAAAATAGAGTACACAACCTCTGAGAAGGTTAGACCAGATCAAGAAGCAAACTAAAAAGTTCGGATTCCTTCATGAGATGGGACAATTGGATAAAAATCTAAAGACCTATGTGGAAGCTTTGTCGGGACGTTAGCTTGATGCCATGAGATCCAAAATGGACCCCATGTACTCAAAAAAATTATGGACTTTGGTAAATCAACCATAAGGAATAGTTTCTATTGGTTGCAAATGGATCTATAAGTGAAAGCTTAGGGTAGATGGAGAAGTAGTGACTTTTAAGGCACCAATAGTGGCAAACGTTTACATTCAATGACTCGATATTAATTTTGAGAAAACATTTTTACCAGTTGCTATGCCTAAGTCCATTTAGATCTTACTAGCCATACTACATATTATGACTATGAGATATGGAAAATAAATGTGAAAATTGCTTTCCCCAATGGTGAAAGAATCCAAGAGAGGATTTCTTCCTATGAGACATGGCATTCATCTCTCCAAGTCTTCAACCCCCAAGACTAAGGAGGAGTAACAAAGAATGTCCCAAATACCTTATGCCTTAGCAATAGGAAGCATAATGTATGCAATTCAATGTACAAGACCGAATGTGGTACATTCACTAAGTGTTATGAATAGGTTCCAATCCAACCCTAGTGAGAGTCACTAGATAGCTGTAAAAATGATCCTTTAGTACTTGAGAAGGACTAAGGACTTGTCTTTAGTGTATGGCATTGGAGAATTGAAACTTGAAAGGTTTTTAGATTCTAGCTTCTAATTTGATGTAGATGACCTCAAATCTACTTCTAAATTCATATTTTACCTCAATGGCAGTGCTGTAAGTTGGAAAAGTTCCAAACAAGACACCATAGCCGACTCGACCATAGAGGCAAAACATATTGTAGCTTCAAAAGAGGCAAAGAAAAGTGTTTAGATGAAAAACTTCATTTAAGAGTTGAATGTAGTGCCTAGCATTGCTAAGCCAATTATTATCTTCTGTGACAACAATAGGGCAATAGCACAAGCTAAAGAGCAAAGATCTCATCAGTGATCTAAGTAAATATTAAGACGATATCATTTGATTCGGGAGATCATTGATAGAGGCAACATCCAAGAGAAGAGAGTTGCCTCAGAAGAGAACATAGCGATCCACTAACTAAACCCCTATTGCAAAAGGTCTTTGAAGGATATCTTGAAAAGATAGGTCTAAAAGCCCTGGGGCGTTGGCTTTAAGGCAAGTAGGAGATTATTGGAATAATATCTTGTAAGCCAATGAGATTGGCCTTGTACAAACTATTACCTTATAAGGCAATCTTAATTGAATGTTATTCTCTATATAGCCAAGTTTATCTTATGATTTATTATACTTCACTTGCATCTAGATGAAGCCCTTAGATCACCTTAGACTGTGGGACTTGGTTTGGTGACCATGGAATAAGTCTCACACGGTCATGATCTTAAAACTTCCAAGTCATAGGATCTTTTGAGATGGGGTATCTAAGATCCAAATAGACTTACACAAATAATGCATAAATCCAAGGGTTGGAGATTATTCCATTCCATAAGCAACTGTATGAGATATGGGTGTATGTTAATGAGAGCTTGTTAGAGAACAAGGCACTAAAGACCCATCGGAGAATCCACTAGATTGTCAAAATGGTATGTTGGTAGTGACTAATTCTCATGCTTACTCTAGTACGTATTATTAGTCCTTTGACCTGAGGATCCATAGTAACCTTGTGTCCAATCCTCATGCTTTGACTCATTCTTGACCACTTAGTGTGTCTTTCAGGTTGAGATTAGGTATAGGCTAGTTGGCATGGAGGTTTGTGAAATCCAAGATGAAATCTAACTTCTCACCATTGTGAAGGGTGAGTACATCTCCTATGTGTTCTATAATGATCAATTCTAAGAAATCCTTACACAAGGCAGTGTGACAAATTGGAAAAAGAGTTTTTTAATGGTGAGGTCACACAAATAGGTTCAATCATTGAGAATAGAGATATAGTAATGAGGCTCATGGGGAACCAACAAAAATCTTGCCCTAGGCCTCATTCGGGAGATAGGAGATGAAAGGACCATATTTACATAGCACGCATAAAGCGGTGATAGTTCTCTAGAATATTCATTTTAGCTAATTAGTTGGGCTTCATGGGCTTGAGGTTGGACATCGACCATGTAGATTGGGTACTCTTCAATTATGATGTTAATAGAATTGAGTCAACTAGTTTAAAAGAAGTTCTAAACTAGAATGAATATAAGATATTCAAAAGTCACAATACGTTGTGAGCCCATGTCTAATGAATGGTAGAACTTATTGGGTCACACACAAAATCTAATTAGCTTCCTAATTGATGGAGAGAATTTTCTAAGGAGTTAGAAAAGAGATCTCTCTATCCTAATGGACCGAATTTTGGTGCCAAGTTTGAAGGACAATTTTGGTTTGATTGATATAAGTGTTAAATTGATCAACTAATTTAAGGATTTAAATTAGACCAATAATTAAGGAGTTAATTATTTGATGCCAACATAACCATCAATTGGTCAAGTTAACTTAAATATTTAAGTTAACAATTAAGCTTGTTAAGATAGTTTGACTTAAAGAGTTAAGTCAAAGCATAATTAATTAAATTAAAGAGTTTAATTTGATTAATTGGGAGGGATGCATTTTTGGAAGGAAGACCCAAATAAGATTTGAGATGGTGTCTTAATTAATTTGAAATGTGATTTCAAATGTAATTATGATGCAAATGAAATTTGGATTCATTTGCCACCTTGGCATCTTGGCCGCTCCTTTTCCCACATAGAATGTGTGTTGCCACCTTGGCATCATAAAAATCGACATCTATATATAGATATAGTGTGGTACATGACCAGATAGTGAAAGTGGTGTGCAAAAGGTGTGAAGAATTAGATTCTTCATTTTTCCCTCCAAAATCTACCACTTGTGCAAGCTGGCATTTCATATGTTAACAACTTAGCTTTTCATTCCTCCTCCTACCAATTTTTGGCCTTCTTCATCCCCAATTCCTTGGTTCTGTTCCAGCTTTTAAATTAGAGAATTAAGGAAGTTTTATTGGCGTGTGGACTATCACAATAGAGGCAAGATGTGTGGCTTGCTCTGTTTCTAGAAAGCTTTCTATGCAAGGTCTGATTTTGTGAATTTCTCTATGACAATCCAGATGGCTAATTGATCTAAAGTTTTTATTTAAGATCCTCCAAGGTGTTGGCTATCTTTATTAATTTGTTTGAAATATTTGGAGGCAATTTGGTAGGGCGATAGTAGCGACACTTTCACTATACTACAAGCAGATAGAATCTAGAATCAATGAAGAGTTCACTTGTTCCATTCCAAATTTTATTATAAAGATAATCCTCCATTTCTTGTAGGTATTAGTTATTTCATGTTTTAAAGTTTTGATTATAAGTCCTAGTGCCTATTTTATTTTCAAATGGTATCCTTAATCATGCTTAGATTTAGATTTTGCTTGCTCGATTGATTCATATGATAGATTGATCTATATCACCATATTCTCAATTCAATTGATGGATTTGGGAATTTAGGTGATTTTTATGTGGCTTCTTGATTGATGAATTAAAAGCATGTTATTATGTGATTTAAGTGTTAATTCATGTAGTTAGTATATTTTAATTCATAGTGATTAATGTTGAAAAGTGTTTTGGCATTAATTGTTGTTATATGTTGATATAACACATTGGCTTATGACTAAAAGAGCTTTGGTCTATTTTGGATCCAATTTGATTGGAATTATGTTGGAGAATACTTTAAGAATTTGATTCTTAATTTTTCAAATTTTTGAAAGCATGTTTGAGCACTTTTATTTCTAATTTTAAAAGGTGTTTTGAATCTACAAATTGATCAAAAATGTGTGTTATGATGTTGAGAACATGTGCTAAAATTGCTGGTGCATAAACGTTGAGTGGAAAATGGACTTAGTTCACCATGAACTCTAAAAGTATAGGCTGCCGGCTCTCCCTGGGCGCTAGCCAGGCAGCAAACGAATGTTGTGCGCCAAGGGCTACCAGGCAGTCCATGTTTGGGTGTTATTAGTGAGCTTTGAGTTGTTTTCTCAACTTATTTAATGCTAAAAACGTTTTTTCACTATATATATTAGTTGCACAAGCGTAGTGCTACACCTCAACATTATGTTTGACATATTTGAATGCTTTTAAAAAATGGTTAAATTTGATCTTCTATTAATGGCATAAGTGTTATGGTTGGTTCAATTATTTGTTTATAATATGAGCATTTAATTGATGAAATTAATAGTTAATTCTAGATTTATTTGTTGTTCATTTAATTGTTGAATGAATGATGAATGTACGAGGATGAACATGAGCCTTTTAAAATGATTTTATTTGTTTCAAAGTTGTTGAAATGGGTCGTATTAAATGGGGCTTGCATGTCTCTTGTTCCATCTTGTAAAACTTATGAGAGTAGAACTTTTAGGGGTGAGGATTTACATTTCATGTAAATGTTGCATGGAGCAATGAGTCCAATGGAGGCATGGAGACTAATTCAAGACCCGTGAATGTATGGGATACACTCATGTAATAATTTAGTATAATTCAACCAACTTAAAATCAACTAAAGTGATGCATCTATGGCTCAAAGTGCATCACTTGGTTAGGCTCATGGTCATCCCACCCTAGAAACATGCTAGGCTATTTACTTATTTATGTTTACCATATTCTATTGATCTATGAAATGCATGATTAGGATATTGAGAACCTAAATAAGAAGATAAAATGATGAGATCTTTGTAAGCAAAAACCTCCACTTAGAACATCTAAGTATTTTTAATATTAAGTTAAAATGAATACAAATTAAAAGAGTTCTAATTAATCCAAGCTTTCTACCAATAGTGTATGCCATGACAATGCTACCAACTTTATGTGATGGCACTCAGTCACAGGGGTCACAATTGGGAGGAAAGCTATGAGCATACACTTAGCATGAGATGTACCTTTGACTTGGGAACCCTTACGCATTGGCACTCGGTCATAGGGGATGTCATGAGGCCATCTTGAGATAAAGTTTGATTGATGGATTTGACTTAACACTTAATAGTATAGATGGCGCACGGTCACATAGGTTTATATAAAAAGTGATGCAAAATATATCAAGAGTTGCGTGAGATGTAATTAACAAAATTTGCTTACCCTTCGATTGCTCGTGGATGGCACTCGGTCATGCAAGTCCATTGGCAAGTCATTGGTGTCTTGATTCTCACTAGGAAATGTGATTTCCCAAATTCTTCTTGAGGCAAAGGATTTGATAAAATGGTGGGAGAAAAACATGCTTGAAACACTATGAGTATGTTTTAATTTGAAACTTAATCACATGCTAATTCTCTTTTTTTACCTCTTGCAGATTTTTGAAATCTTCAACAAACAAATGGCTAAAAATCCACTCGCAAGCATTTTGGAAATCAATAAACTTACAGGGCCTAACTTCCAAGATTGGTTGAGGAACCTTAACATAATTCTTGACTCCAATAAGAGGAAATATGTTCTTGATCAAAGTCCACTGGACACTTTGGGTGATAATGCAATTGATAAGGTTTGTGAAGTGTTCATGGAATTTGTGGATGATGATCTATAAATTAGATCCCTTATGTTGGCATCCATGAGTAATGAGCTTCAAAAGACTTATGAGCACATGAAATATGTTTCTGAGATCTACACGTACCTACAAGAGTTCTACGGTGTTCAAACAAGACATGAAAGATTTGCTTTGTCTAAGGAGCAAGTGTCCATGATCATGGGCTAAAGATGATAGGACTCATAAAACAGCTTGGACAACTTGATGTGATCATGGATAATGATCTTTACATAGATTTGATCCTCCAATTATTGCCACCCTCATTTGACCCATTCGTTGTGAACTTTAATATGTCCAAGCAATCGATTATGATCAACGAATTGGTGAACATATTAGTGACCACAAAGGCAACAATGAGAAAAGAAAAACCTCTTATGATGGCACCCTCCTCCAAGTTGAAAAGTCCTAGGGACCTTAGAAAGAGAGGTAAGAAGAAGAAGAGTTCTTTCTCAAAAGAGAAGCAACCCGAGAAGAGTTTTGGAAGAGTTAAACAAAGGCTAAAACCGATGCAAATTATTTCCATTGTGGTGAAAATGATCGTTGGAAAAGAAACCACAAAGCTTACCTAGATACTTTTGAGAAGGGCATGTTTTTCTTTGAGGTATATCTGACAACTAATTTTTCCTCATAGGTATTTAAATTGCATGTGATTCTCATCTTTGTAATTCCTTATAGGGGATGGAAAGAAGAAGGAATCTACATAAAGAGGATATAATCCTCCACCTTGGAAATGGAGCAAACGTTATAGCCGAGCTCCAAGGCATAGTAACACTAGACTTAGGAAATTCGTGTATTATTCTTAATCCAATTTACTATATACCTAATCTTGTTTAGAATATTATTTCAATTCCTATTTTAGATAATAAAGTATTTGATTTTTCAATATCAAATGGGAAGTTGAAAGTATTTAGGAATGGTTCCTTAATTGCACAAGGTACATTAGTTAATGCATTATACATGCTTGATTTCCCACTCCTCTAATATATGCTCAAATGAATAAAAAGAAGCTAGATATCCAAAACGATTCCATTCTATGGAATATAAGACTTGGCCATATCTCTAATAATAGGATGAGCAAGTTGGAAGCTCTCAAAGTACTAAACGTTAGTGGCATTGAGGACTTTCCTACTTGTGAATCTTATTTAAAGGAAAAAATGACCAAGGCTCCATTTGTTGGACAAATAGAGTGATCCGCAAGTTTTTTAGATTTGATCCATACAGACATTTGTGACCACTAAGAGTTAGTAGGAGAGGTGGTTATTCTTACTTCATCACTTTCACCAATAATCATAGTCGGTACGGACGTGTGTATCATTTGATGTACGAGTCCGAGGCCTATGAAAAGTTCAAAGAGTATAGGAATAAAGTAGAAAAGCAAAAAGGAGCCTTTCAATCCAATCGAGGGGGAGACTACTTAAGTGCCAAGTTCTTAGATTATCTTAAAGTGAATTGGATTCTACCTCATTGGACTCCACCTGACACACCCCAACTTAATAGAGCACCTAAGAGGAAAAGCCATACCTTGTTAGATATGGTACATTCCATGATGAGTTTTTCTAATGTACCTAAATCCATTTAGAGATAAGCCTTAGAAACAGCTGTGAGGTTGCTAAATATAGTACCTTCAAAGTCAGTGCCAAAAACACCGTATGAGATATGGCATGGCAAAGCACCTTTTTACCACTATCTAAACGCTTAGGGATTTCCCACTATATGAGACATACAATGAGGGATAAATTGGATAGTAGATCCACTTTGTGCAAGTTTGTAGGATACCCAAGAAAGTCTATAAGCTATTACTTCTACGATCCCTTAGAACAAAAGGTGTTTATCTCGAGCAACGCCCATCTTTTAGAAAAGAAATTTCTATTAAATAGAAAATGCATTGTCATTGAGCTTGATAAAATTCAAACTAATCAAGAAATCCTACAAGCAGTGGAAATAATAGAATTATAAAAACCTAGTACACAACCTTTGAGAAGGTCGAACTGGATAGAGAAACAATCTGAAAGGTTTGGATTCCTTCATGAGATGGGACAATTGAATAAAAATCTGAAGACCTATGAGGAAGCTTTGTTAGATATAGATTTAGGACATTGGCTTAATGCCATGAGATCAAAAATGGACTCTATGTACTCAAACAAAATATAGACTTTGGTAAATCCACCAAAAAGAATAGTTCATGTTGGTTGCAAGTGGATTTATAAGCGAAAGCTTGGGGCAAAAGGAGAAGTAGTAACTTTTAAGGTGTGACTAATGGCAAAAGGTTACACTCAAAGACCCGATATCAATTTTGAGGAAATTTTCTCATTAGTCGCTATGCCAAGTCCATTTAGATCTTACTAGCCATACTATATATTATGACTATGTGATATGGTAAATGGATGTGAAAATTTCTTTCCTTAATGGTGACATTGAACAAAAAATTTACATGGAGCAATCATAAGTTTTACATCCAAAGGGAGTGAGCAAAATGTTTACAAGCTCCAAATGTACGTTTATAGACTCAAACAAGTATCCTAAAGTTAGAACATATATTTTGACAAAACAATCAAATCATTTGGCTTTGTAAAAAATATGTATGAGCCATGTGTGTACAAGAAGGCTAGTAGGAGTTTAGCATAGTTTATTATGCTTTATGTCAATGACATCTTTCTCATTAGGAATGAGGTAAGAATGTTAGAGTGCACTAAAGTATAGTTATCTACAGAATTCTCCACAAAGGTTTTGGGAGAAGCAACCTACGTATAGGGAATACGTAACTATAGAGATAGATCGAGAAGGACGCTGGGGCTTTTCCAAACCTCGTACATTGACAAGATACTAAAGAGATTTAGTATGAAAGAATCCAAGAGAGGATTTCTTCCTATAGGATATGACATTTGACTTTCCAAGTCTTCAGCCCCCAAGACTAAGGAAGAGAAATGAAGAATGACCCAAATAATGTATGCCTCAGCAGCAAGGAGCATAATGTATACAATTCAATATACAAGATCAAATGTGGTATACTCGCTAAGTGTTATGAGTAGATTCCAATCCAACCCCGATGAAAGTTATTGGATAGTTGTAAAAATGATCCTTAAGTACTTGAGAAGAACTAAGGACTTATTTTTAGTATACGACAATGGAGAATTGAAACTTGAAGGGTTTTTGGATTCTAGTTTCCAATCCGATATAGATAACCTCAAATCCACTTATGAATTCATATTTTACCTCAATGGAAGTGCGGTAAGTTGGAAAAGTTCCAAACAAGACACCATGTCCAACTTGACCACTAAGGCAGAATATATTGCAGCTTTGAAGCTACAAAGAAAAGTGTTTGAATAAAAACTTCATTCAAAAGTTGAATGTAGTGCTTAGCATTGCTAAGCCAATTGTGTCCTTCTATGATAACAACGAGTGGTAGCACAAGCTAATGAGCCAAGATCTCATTAGTGATTTAAGCAAATATTGAGGCGATATCATTTGATGTAAGAGATTATTAATAAAGGCGATATCCGAGTGGAAAGAGTTACCTTAAAAAAGAACATAGCAGATCTACTAACTAAACTCTTTTCATAAAAGGTCTTTGAAGGACATCTTGAGAAGATGGGTCTTAAGGCCATGGGGTATTAGCTTTAAGGCAAGTTAAAGATTATTAGAATAGTACCCTGTAAGCTAATGAGATTGGCCTTATACAAACTATTACCTTATAAAGCAATCTTGATTGAATGGTATTCTCTATGTGGCCAACTTCATCTTGTACTTTATTATACTTCATTTGCATTTGGATAAAGCCCTTAGATCATCTTAGACTATAGGACTTCGTTTGGTGGCCATGGAATAAGTCTCTCACACAATAATGATCTTAAAACGTTCAAGTGATAAGATCTTACAAGACGGGGCTTCTAAAATTCAGATATACTTGCACTAACAATGCATAAAATTGAAAAGTTGGAGATTGCTCTATTCCATAAGAAACTTATAAGATATGGGTGCTCATTAGAAAACAAAGCACTGAAGACCTACTGGAGAATCCACTAGATTGCCGAAGTGGCAAGTCGGTAGTAACTAATTCTCTTACTTATGCTAGTGCATATTATTAGTCCTTTGACCTGAGGATCCATGTAACCTTATGTCTAATCCTTATACTTTGACTCATTCTTGACCACTTGTAGATCTTTTAGGTTGAGATTGGGTATGAGCTACTTGGCATGGAGGTTTGTGAGATTCAAGATGGAATCCAATGCCTCGCTATTGTGAAGGGCGAGTACATCATCTAAATGTTCAATAATGATCAATTCCTAGAAATTCTTGCACAACACGGCCTGACAATTTGGAAAAAGAGTTTTCCAATGGTGAGGTCACATAAATAGATTTGAACATTGAGAATAGAGATATAGTATCAAGGCTACTAGGAAGCCGACAAATATCTTGCCCTTAGCCTCTTTCGAGAGATAAGAGAAGAAAGGACTGTATTTGCATGGCATGCATAAAGTGATGATAGTTCTCTAGAATATTCATTTCAGCTAATTAATTGGGCTCCATTAGCTTGAGGTTGGACATCGACCATGGAGATTGGGTACTCTTCAATTAATGATATTAATTGAATTGAGTCAACTAGTTTAAAAGGGGTTTTAAACTAGAATGAATATAAGATATTCAAAAGTCACAAAGCATTGTGAGCCCATGTCCAATGAATGATAGAACCTATTGGGTCACGCAAAAAATCCAATTAACTTCCTAATTGATGGAGAGAATTTTCTAAGGAGTTAGAAAAGAGATCTCTCTATCCTAATGGATCAAATTTTAGTGCCAAGTTTGAAGTTCAATTTTGGCTTGATTGATTTAAGTGTTAAATTGATCAACTAATTTAAGGGGTTAAATTAGATCAATAATTAAGGAGCTAATTATTTGGTGTCAACATGACCATCAATTGGTCAAGTTAGCTTAAAGAGTTAAGTTAACAATTAAGCTTAAAAACTTAAGCTAGTTTGACTTAAAGAGTTAAGTCAAAGCATAACTAATTAAATTAAAGAGTTTAATTTGTTTAATTAGGAGGAATGCACTTTTTGAGGGAAGAATCAAATGATATTTGAGATGGCATCTTAATTAATTTGAAAGGATATTCCAAATGTAATTATGATGCAAATGAAATTCAAATGAAATTTGGATTCCCTTGCCACCTTGGCATCTTGGCCGCCTTGGCTGCCCCTCCCTCATTCATGGAATGTGTGACGCCACCTTGACATCACACAAATCCACATCTATATATAGATATAGTGTGGTATATGGCCAAATAGAGAAAGTGGTGTGCAAAAGGTGTGAAGAATTAGATTCTTCATTTTTCCCTCCAAAATCAACCCCTTGTGCAAGTTATCGTTTCATGTGTTAAAGGCTTAGCTTTTCTTTCCTCCTCCTCCCAATTTTTGGCCTCCTTTATTCCCAATTATCTGGTTCTATTCCAACTCATGAATTAGAGAATTAAGGAAGTTTTATTGGTGTGTGGACTATCACAATAGAGGCAAGATGTGTGGTTTGCTTTGTTTCTAGAGAGCTCTCTGTGTGAGGTCCAACTTTGCAAATTTCTCCAAGACTATCCAGATGGCCAATTAATCTGAATTTTTTACTGAAGATTCTCCAAGTTTTTGGCTATCTTCAATAATGTTTTTGGAATTTTTGGAGGCTATTTGGTAGGGCAATCATCGCAATACTTTCATTGTGCCACAGCAGACATAATCTAGAACCGATGAAGAGTTCACTTGTTTCATTCCAAATTTTCTTATCAAGGTAATCCTCTATCTAAATATAAATCCAAGGAATTATTACATCCATGTTTTTCTTGTAGGCACTAGTTATTTTATGTTTTAAAGTTTTGATTATATATCCTACTACCTATTTTGCTTTTATGTCCATGGTAACCTTATGTCCGGTCCTCATGCTTTGACTCTTTCTTGACCACCTAGTGGATCTTTTGCATTAATATTGGGTATGATCTACTTGGCATGGAGGTTTGTGAGATCCAAAATGGAATCCAACTCCTCGTCTTTATGAAGGACAAGTGCATCTTCTATGTGTTCTATAATGATCGATTCCAAGAAATTCTTGCACAAGGTGATGGACAATTTAGGAAGGCATTTCCAAAGATGAGTTCATATAGAGAATCAAACATTGAGAATACAAATATAGTATCGAGGCTATTAAGGAGCCGACAAATATCTTGCCCTAGGCCTCTTTTGGAAGATAGGAGACGGAAAAACCATATTTGCATGGTATGCGTAATACTAGAATGGTTCCTCAAGATCATTCATTTTGAACAATTAGTTAGGCTCCATGGGCTTGAGGTTGGACATCGATCATGGAGATTGGATCCTCTTCAATTAATGAGAATAATTGAATTAAGTCGCTTAATTTAAAGGAGTTTAAACTAAAGTGAATATTTGATATTCCAAAAGTCACAAGGAGCTGTGAGCCCATGTCCAATGAATGATAAAACCTAATGGGTTATACAAAAATCCAATGACATGATCTATTGAAAAAAGGAGAATTTTCTAAGAGTAAGAAAATTCATGACTGATTTTTGGATGAGGCAAAATTGTAGTCGTTTTGGCTTGATCAATTTAATTGTTAAATTGATCAAATTAATTTAAGATTTAAATTAAGATTAATTAATTAATGTCAAATGACTATTAATTGGTCAAAATTAATTTAAGGGTTCAGTTAATTTTAACTAGCTTAAAATGTTAAGCCCTTTGGCTTAAGAGTCAAGTCAAATGATTATTAATTAAATTAAAGCATTTGATTTAATTAAGTTGGAGAGATAAATTTTGGGAGAATTACTAAATTAAGAGTTCATTTAATAAGAATTATAATTTAATTGCAAGATATTTCATTAGATGAAATTTGTGCTTCAATTAAATTCTCTAATCACAAAGTTAATGGCCACCTATGCAAGGGACACTTGGCATCACCTCTTTGTGAGAGGTGTATGACCACTCCTATATATGGATATGGTAGAGTGGCTGACCAGAGGAACGTGTGAGGTGTGCATATTTTGTGTGATTTTCTCCCAAGATTATTGTGTAATTGGAATCTAAGTTGTCAGCCTCTCATCACTCTCTCCTTTTACCTCCTCCTTCCACCATAACATTCGCAGCCTTCCTCCTCTTATTCTCTGCATATTTTCCAACCTTTCTATATAGAATAGACCATTGATTTGGTGTGTGGACGTTTGCATTAGAGGCAATCTAATTTGGTTGCTTTTTGCTCTTGATTAGAGCTATTTCTGGGAGCCTATTTTTGTTTCTACTAGGAGTACCTTTGGAGTTCTTATAGACCTAAAATTTAAACTGAAAAATATTCAAAGGGTTGAGGATTTCCAGAAAAAATTTCAGCCAAAATGGAGGAGTCCATCTTAGGAAAAATTGGTGATGATTCTGCTACGCCGGTACAGAGCCTATTTGACGGTTGAAAATAGTTTTCTTGCTCTTTGAATTTTCTGCTTTCACCCAGGTATTTTTCTATTCTAAATCTGAACCCTATGCATGTCTAGATCCTTGTGGAGTTCTGTGGGCTAGTTTATTCAGTTTTGTTTTTGAAAATATTTGGATCCTAGTGCCACACAAACCTATATTATGAAGTTTGACTTAGGGAACTCATTTCTTGTATTAGATTCACATTATTATATACCAAATCTTGTTAAGAACATCATTTAAATTCCCATTTTAGATAGCAAAAGATTTGATTTTTCAATATCAAATGGGAATTTAAAGGCAATAAAGAATGATTATTTAGTTGCTCTAGGTACATTAAACAATAGATTATACATTTGGGACTCTCAACTGTCATTAATGCACATTCAACAAAGTAAAAAAAATTAAATAACCAAGAAGATGCCACTTTATGGCATGCTAAACTTGGACATATTTCTAAGAATAGGATGAACAAGTTATTAGCCCTCAAAATACTAAATGTTAGTGGCATAGATGATCTTCCTACTTGTGAATCTTGTTTAGAAAGAAAAATAGCTAGGGTTCCTTTTGTACCACAAAGAAGCAAACCAAATTTCCTTTGGATTTGATCCATATGGACATTTGTGGACCACTAAAAAATGGTGAGAGAGGTGACTATTCATACTTCATTGCCTTCGCCAATCATACTTGATTTGAATATGTGAACCTTATTAAGTACAAGTTCAAAGCTGTTGAAAAGTTCAAAGAGTATATGAATGAAGTAGTAAAGAAACAAGGACTAAATATTAAAGCTCTTTAATTAAATTAAGGAGGGAAATACTAAGTATTGAATTCTTGAATTATCTAAAAGAGAATGGGATTCTCTCATAATGGACTTCACCCGGCAAACCCTAACATAGTAGAGTGGCTAAGATGAGAAACCGTACCTTGTTAGACATGGTACGTTCCATGATCAGCTTCACCGATATGCCTATATCCTTTTAGGGATATGCCTTAGAAATGTTGATGAGGCTACTAAATATAGTACCCTCAAAATCGATGCCAAAGACACCACATGAGATGTGGTATGGCAAAACACCTTCTTACTCTTTTCTAAGAGTTAAGGGGTCTCTTGCAAATATTGAGAGGTTAGTGGGTGACAAGTTGGATACGGAATCCATCTTGTGCAAGTTTATGGAATACCTAAGAGAGTCTTTGGGTTATTATTTATATGATCCCTTCGTTTCAAGGAACGCCATCATTTTGAAAAAGAAATTTCTATTTGATAGAAAGGGCATTGTCATTAAACTTAATGAAGTTCAAGATGATCATAAAATTTCACAAATGGTAGTAACAAGTGAATATCATGAGCTTAGCATACAACCTCTAGGAAGATCAAACTAAATCAAGAAGTAATCCAAAAGGTTCAAATTTCTTCATGAGATAGGCCAAGTGGATAGTGATCCATAAACCTAAGAGAAAGCTATATTGGACACAGATTCGAGATATTGACTAAAATCTATGAAATCTAAAATGGACTGCATGTAATCCAACGAAGTATAAACTTTAGTAAATCCACCAGAGGGTATAGTACCCCATTGGTTGCAAATGGATCTATAAATGAAAGCTAGGAGATGATGAAAAGGTAATAACCTTTAAGATAAAACTAGAACAAAAGGTTACACTCAAAGACCTAATTTGATTTCAAGAAAACCTTTTCACCAGTCCCTATGCCTAAGTCCATTAGGATTATGCTTGCTAGAGCCACATATTATGACTATGAGATTTGGCAAATGGATATGAAAACTACGTTTTTCATTGGAAACCTTTAAGAAGAAATCTATATGGAGTAACCATTAGGTTTTACACCCAAAGGGAGTGAGCAAAAGGTATACAAACTCTAAATGTCCATTTATAGACTTAAACGAGCATCCTAAAGTTGGAATATACATTTTGATAAGACCATTAAATCATTTGGTTTTATCAAGAATGTGAATGAGCCTTATGTGTACAAAAAGGCTAATGGGAGTTCGATGTTGTTTGTTGTGCTCTAGGTGTTGAAATAGTATCCTGTAGCTAATTAGATTAGCATGTAAGCAATTTCACTTGTGATACAATATTGATTGAACAATATTCATATTAAATGACCATCTTCATCTTATGCTTATTTTACTTTACTAGCATTTAGTTGAAGCCTCTAAATCACACATGACTACAAACTTGGTTGCACTTTGGGAGGTGATCATGAAATAAGTCTTACATGGTCGTGATTTCAAATATTCTAAGTCGTATAATCTTATGAGATAGAGCATCTAAGATTTGAATAAATGTGCACTAATAATGCATAAATCTAAAGATCTGGATACTGCTCTGTTTTATGAGCAATCCATGTTATACATGGGTACATATTAGTAAGTACTTGTTGGAGAATAAGTTCATTAAAGACCTACCCGAAGAATCCACTAAATAGTCAAAGTAGCAAGTCAGTAGTAGCAAGTTCTCTAATTTATGCTGGTACATATAATTAGTCCTTTGACCTAAAGATCCATGGTAACCTTATGTTTAGGTCCTCACACTTTGACTTCTCCTTGGTCACCTGGTGGGCCATTCGGATGGTGATTAGGCCTAAGCTACTTAAACATGGAGGTTTGTGAGATCCAAGATGGGATCTGACTCTTAGTTGTTGTGAAAGGCGAGTACATCTTCTATGTATTTTATAATGATCAATTTCAAGAAATCTTTGGCCAAGGTAGTATGATAATTCGAAAAAGTAGTTTTCCAAAAATGAGGTCATAAAGAGAAATTAAACATTTGGAATAGAATCATAGTTATTGAGGCTATTGGGGAGCTGGCAAATATTTTACCCTAGGTCTTTTTAGGAGATGAGAAATGAAAAGACTGTATTTTGCATGACAAGTGTAGAGCTAGAGTGGTTTACCAAGAGCATATTCATTTTAACTAATTAGTTGGGCTCCATAGGCTTCAAGTTAGACATCAACCATGAAGATTGGGTACTCTTCAATTAATAGAAATTAATTAAAAGAGTTGTTGGTTTAAAAGAGTTTTAACTAATATGAATATTTCAATATTCAATATATATCAAAAGAGTTGTGAACCCATGTCCATTGAATGAGAGAACCTAATAGGTTGTACACAAAATTCTAATGGAAGTTCTATTTGATGGGAGGAATTTTCTAAGGGGTTAGAAAATTCACCTTGACTGTTTTTGTGGAGAAAATCGATTGACTATATTTTGGTCATTTTAGCTTGATTAATTTAATTATTAAATTGATCAAAAGAATTTAAGGAGTTAAATTAAACCAATTAAATTGAAGAGTTAATTTAATTGGTGTCATATAACTATTAATTAGTCAAGTTAACTTAAAGAGTTAAGTTGACACTTTCTACCTTGAAGAGTTAAGTTAGATAACATAAAGAGTTAGGTCGAGTGAATTAATTAAATTAAAGAGTTAATTAATTAATATGAGGAATTTATTTTGGAGAAATATTTAAATAAAGAAATTCATCTAAGATTAATTTGGGATTAATTTGAAAGACATTTCATGAGATAAAATGTAGAGTCAAATTAAATCCAAATGCAAGTGAAATTCACATTTTACATGCAAGTGGATTGCCAAGTTGGCAAACCACCACATGGAAGACGTGATGTCAACTTGCATCACACCTCCCATTATATAAATAGAGAGAGGTGGCTAGCCACTTGAGCTATTCATGCTAGATTCCATTCTTCTCTCCAAAAAGTGTGATCCACTCATGTGTTGAAGTTTCACACAATCCCCACTATCCACTCCACATTTTTGGCCCTCTCTCTCTTTTTCTTTGTCTAGCTCTCTGGATGATTGGAGGTTGATAAGAGCTCTCCTTGGATGTGTGGATCACAACATTAGAGACTTCACTTTGTTGTTGAAGATCTACTACAGTGCAATAACTTTGGAGGTTGACTTGGAGGCCTTGTCATGCTTGGATTTCACTGAAATTTTAACTAGAGATTCGCAAAGGTGTTTAGTAGAACTCTGCAAATATTTAGCCTATTTAGAGTTGATTTACTTGGTCAATTTTCCAAATTTTCATACTACCTTGGCCAATGATTTTTCAGAATTGATCATTATAGAATCCATCGGAGATGCACTCTCTCTTCACAACGACAAGGTGATGGATCCCATCTTGGATCTCACAAACCTCTATGTCTAAGTAGCTCATACCCAATCTCTACCTAGAAGACCCGCTCAATAGTTAAAGAAGAGTTAAAGTATAAGGACCCAAACATAATGTTACAATGGATCCTCATGTCAAAGGATTAATTATGTGCACTAGCGCAAGTAAGAGAACTTGCCACTACCGACTTGCCACTTCAGCTATCTAGTGGATTTTCCTAACATGCCTTCAGTGAACTTCTTGTCTAACAAGCACCCACTAACATGTAGTCATGTCTAACATGGAATTCTCATGAAACAAAGTAATATCCAACTCCATGGATTTATTTATTGTTAGTGCAAGTCTATCCGAATCTTAGATGCCCCATCTCATAAGATTCTATAACTTAGAATGTTTAAAATCACAATCATGTAAAACTTATTTCATGATCATCTCTCAGAGTGCAACCAAGTCCTATAGTCATGTGTGATTTAAGGACTTCAACCAAATGCTAGTGAAGTAAAATAAACATAAGACGAAAATGGTCATTTAGTATGAATATCATTCAATCAAGATTGACTCACAAGTGAAATAGTTAATATGCCAATCTAATTACGTGGGGGGCACAATTCCTGAAGCTAATTTCCCATAAGCTTATGACCCATCTTCTCAAGATGTCCTTCAAAGGAGCAGGCAAGTGCATTCATTAATAGGTTTCAAAGAGAGTTTCCTCATGCCCAAGCTAAAGCCACATCCTACAATATACAGAAATCTCAAGCTATCAGGCAGGCTCTGTTAGATTTTCTCTCATTCAACCTATCAAGGAAATGCTTGCTAGAGTTCCACCATGAACTGAGAGAATCGTAGCATAAGAATCAAATCCATTTCTTTCTTTAGTCATTTTTTGATACACAAGATCCTCACATGGAGGTAAGTGCAAAGCATACTTCAAACTTGGGATGGGAAAACCAGTAGAAAATTCAAAAGTATGTAAGCTCAGGCCTAAGAAAGACTATGGAGAAACTATGAAATAAACTAGAAGGCCATGTATATTTATAAGAATGAAGGGTTTTATTTAATATGAACTTGATTACAAACCCTTATTTATAGGCATTGAACTCAAAGGATTTTACAACATATTAGAATAGTCCTTTAGAGTCCACGATAGATATTCTACTTGAGGGACTCTTTTTGTCTACCATGATTACAATATATGACTGGACTGGACACGTGTCATCTTCTTAAATATAGTAGATAGACACATGTCATGACACAAAACACCTAGCTAAATACAGGGACACATGTTAAGCTGACTAATCTACAACACACAAACATATGTTATGCAACTACCTAGCCTTATTACAACTCAAAGACATATGTTAAAATGAAAGGACACATGTCACCTTATATCTATGCATGGACGGACTTCATTTGCTAATACTACTTATACTACTAGGCTTGCTATCACATTTTCCAAGATTATCCTCAGGAATTGTGATAGTCATGGTAATCTTAGGACTATAGGATCATCTGAGAGAGTCTAAACCTTGCCAATTGATTCCAATATCTTGAACTGGTTCTAGATCTGGTTTTGGTATCCATTCAAACTCATCATCCTGAAAAGGATTAATGCCATAAGAAGTATTAATGAGCAATGGTTTAAGAAGGTGCGTTGGCACCTTGTTCATATAACATACATACATGTACAATGCCTTTCTTTCTATAGAGTTGCAATCAAGTGATCCCTATGAGAGTTTTCCATAAGTAGTGGTAGGATGAAGGTTGTGGTTCTACAACTTGTCCCATGTAATAGGGTCTGTGAAATATAATGATGACTCATATTTCTGATCCTACTTGTTCTTGAATAGCTTTGTGAAGTAATTACAACTAATTTTCTGTGGAATCAAACCATAACAAGAAAATCCATTGCAAGGATAGTTCATTTTGTTCATCATGTAAAACTGGACCATTTTGTGAGGAGACATCTATGTTACAAAATAATATTGAACTACCACATACCATAAGTGCCATAATCTATCTTCTGGAAAAGGAATGATAGAGATTAATGTTGGAAAACATAGAAATAGGTTATCCGAATAAAAATAAGCTTTATTAGGACTATAATTAATAGCATTTAAAAACTTTGCAAGGCAAAGGAAGAGATTATTCCACACAAAATCTTTAACGCGACTAAGGGTTTTGAATGTTACATCAAATATAAAAGTGGCCAGAAAAGTATTTATGGATGAGGATGAGACCATTAAGATGATAGGAACGGTTTTTGTGGTGGAGATCAGATGGACAGATTTTGGTCTGGGAGTAGGTCAGGGAAAAGATTAGCATCTCCTTTGATATAGCATACAGTAAATTAGTACTTAGAGAACCAATCTTTGAGTCTTAACAATTATAGCTCTAGAACTCTTATATTTTTGAAATCTATAATCCGCGAAAATGAAAAATTCTCCATCTATATAGTAAAATGATGTCTAAAAAGGTGGAACCCAAATTTCTTAATGTCGTACATAATGGCAAGGATTTCTTTGTAAACTGTGTGATAGTGCTTTTCTATTTCTTTGAATTGTCCATTGGTGTGTCCATAATAATGCCATTCCCACTTATCTCTTCAATGAGTGTGGCTCCCCAAAACTCATCACTGGCATCACTTTGCAAGATCTTATGGCCAATGCTAGGAATCTTAAAGGTGGTAGATCTTGGTAAATCTCCTTAAGTTTCTTGATTGCTGCTATCTATTCTTCTCCCCAAAAGAAGGCATTTTTTTTCAACATTCTAGACAACTAGCTAATATATTTAGAGGATTCAAAAAGGAAATCCTTAATATAATTAATGATACCAAGAAATTATTAGATCTTCTTAGTAGAGAAGTCCTTATCTAGAAACTTGAAGAGTTCCTAAGTGATATGTGGGCTAGGCTAGTAATGACCATTTGAGAATTTCATTCCAAGGAATTTGATAATGGGCTACCCAATAAAGCTTTTCTTTTGAGAACATGATTCCATGGACTTGGACTAGATCTAAGAATTGTTGTAAAAGATTTTAATGGGCTGACTTATCTTGGGAAAATAATAGGATATCATCAATGTAGATCAATGTATTATACAGGATAGGCTCAAATATCCTCATCATCACTTTCTGGAATAAAGATGGAGTGACCTTGAGTCCAAATGACATGACCATCCATTAGTATTGAGCACTTGAATACAAAAGGCCATCTTTATTAGTTTTTTAATTTGATGCCTAATTACAAAAATCCTACTTTGAGATCAAACTTAGAGAATACCTTGGCTTAGGCTAAATATGAGTAGCATTTAGGTCTTTAGAAAAGAAAACTTATCATCCTACAAGAAGTGTTTAAGGACTGATAATCAATGATGAGTGTCTTTTTGCCTCTGACTTGTTCAGACCGCTTATTCATATACAATGTTGGACAAGCCTAGCTGGATTTTGTTGGTTTAATCAATCCTAGTGCAATGAGTTGGTTGCATTCTTTTTTGGCTAAGGCAAGATCATCTAGAGTCATTCCAAGATGAATAGCCTTTGTTAGGTTAACATCTTAGTTTAACTTGAAAGGGAGTTGAATGGAGAAATCTAAATATTTCCATAATGGACGAGGATAGTTGGAGTTTGCTGAAGACTTTACACAGTATTGTTGGAGTTTCTAAGAAAACTCAAAATATTCTTTAGGAGCATCTATAAGAGCATAGATCTTTGAATGGTTGTGAATGACTGGAAATTCTTTTTGAATTTGATGCCGATAGAAAGGACCTATAGTCTTTAAGCTTTGTAATATAGATCAAAGCCAACAAGGAAATCTTTACCATGCAGTTTGCTTCCAAAAACTTGCATCCATATTATATATTTGAGGAATAATTGAATTCTGATAGGCTTCTTGCTAATTAGGTACATTTTGAACCTTTGGTCGTCAGTGGCTTGGAAATATTCATAATGAGGTTTCCAAGCATCTACCAGAAGGATTTCTAGATTTATCATAGTTCTCATTGCATTTGTATCCATGAATCTAATAGCTTTGATTGACCTATCATATTTAAATAAAATAATATGTACCATAACATAAAGAGAGGGAATGGTCTCCTGAAGAACTAAACTAGCTTAGAGAATATATATAAGCAAATAATCATCAGGTTTAATTCTTTAATTGGGGGTGTCTCCTTATCATCTGAAAATAAATCGTAGATGGCAAACACTATTTCTTCTATTTGTTCCTCCTATTCAAAGTACGACGATTAAACATTTGTATCAAATAGAGTTGTACCTGAACATTGTAGAACCTGAGACATTATGTAGGCAGATTTATTTCTCTTGTTAAGATAATTTCTTGCAAAGTGCCCCTTTTTGCCACAAAGGTAGCAATGGTCAATGTTCTTTTTCCTAAAAGGCTTATTTTTGAAGACTCTCAAGAACTTTTTATTATTCTTGAAATTCTTAAGAGTTGGCTTCTTTGAGGAAGAATAGGAACACTTTTCTTTGCCTTTACATTTTATCTCCAAGTAGGATTTGTTGCAAGCTTTCTTTAAGATAGATTTGTTGTCTTAAAGTTCTTTGAAGAAATTCTACTACTCATAAAGTTTGTTAAGGGCTGCAAGCATCATCTGATGAATTTCTCCAAGGCCTGTTGAACCATATCTTTTCTTATGGCAAGAATCATCCTTTAGTGCTCAGACTAGATTTCCAATGGAAATTATACAACAAAAACATGCTTCAAATTTGGGTCATTGGATCTATTTAGCATATAGAACAACTGGGACATCCTTTGGAAAAGAAGATCAAAATCTTTCTTCTCGAGAGAGCAACTCCTTACAGAGAAATAATCTTGTTTCACCATTTTACTTGTGAAAGAGATATCTCCAGTGAACTCCTGCTAGATTTCTCCTAGGGCAATTATTAAATTATTAACTTGGCAAAACTGCATTTGCTTGTATTCTCCAAGGCTATGGGACTAGTCTCTAAGAATACCTATAAATCAACATAGAAATTCTCTTAGGATGTCTTGCAGATTAGCTCCTTCTCTTGTAAGTTGCAAGTTAATCCAAATGGAAAAGAAATGAAGTTTATCTCTCCTTTTAGATACAGGGATGTCTCAAAGATAAACCACAGACCATTGGCTAGTGTGGAAAGAGAATCCTCTACAGGCAAAGTCACTAAAGATTCAGTGTCCTAATGTGATTCTATCTTAATGCTAGAGTTCTTAGTAGCTTGTTCATCTCCTAGCTGGCTTGATCCTATCTTGAAGGCTATTAGCATGGATGTTATATCGACAAGTTTCAATTCTAAATCTTTATCAGAATCACCATTAGAGGAATCTTCATGGGATACCTCATATGAGATATTTGAATTCATAGCAACAAGCTTTTCTTTTTGGGATTCTCTTTAGCTTCAGATGAGATATCTAAGTTCATCATTATTGACTCTTTTTCCTTAGACTCCTCTAATGCTATATATGCTTTAGGATGTGGCTGATCTTCCCACTTTATTTTACAAGTGAATTATGGAGAGAAAGTGCTAGTGTCTTTTCTTTTCTCAGCTGAGAATTTTGATTTAATGGGTTCTAGAAAAGTTGTTCTCTTTTTCAATAGACTAAAGGTCATAAAGATATGTTTTGATTAATCTGGTGATGAGGTTAGAGAAGAATGTGGATAAGAGAAATAACTAATATTAGTGAGATAGAAGGATTGTATAACTCTTTGTTTATCGATTTCTATCTGGTCAAGTTAGGCTCTCAATCTCCTTATCTCATTTCTTTTTGGTAAAACTCCTCACCAAATTTTTTTTGATATATGAGAAGATGGAGATCTCTATCAAGAGTCTATACCTTATTGACTAGGTCATAATGGAATTTCTACATCTTAGAAGCCAAACTATCAACCTTGGCTTCAGTGGAGTATATCTTAGAGATAACTTGCTCCATCTTGTTATCAAGATCCTTCAAAACCTTACTATGTGCTTTAGCATTTGTAGTTTCCTAGTTGAGGACCTCTACTGCTTGTGTGAGAGGCTTTATCCTCTTACCATTATCAATTCCTATTGATCGTACACAAAGCTTTGATGGTGTATGATCAAAATTATTAGTTTGTCTCTCTAACGGTGGGAAGTCTTAGTCATAATAAAACAACATACACGGTTGAACAACAAAAGAGGAAGGATGTTACCTTTTGAGGCTTGTACTCTACACACGGTACTTCATTTTTTTCATATTTGTGCAAGGCCTTTTTCATAACAAGGCAATAGTTGAGGCCGTTAAAATTTAATGTCAAGATCTTCAGGTTTTTAAGATTGGTAAACGTTTTCCCTGAAAGTTTTGTTCTTTTTCTTTCATTGTTTGCAACATTAGTTGTAATCTTTATCTTCATCAACATAGCCCCATTTATCACCAGAGCATCCTAGATCACACACTAAGGGATTTACGTCCCAAATAAAGTGTCCATTAATCTTGTTTGTGTAAGTAGCTCTTCCATCTGGATCAACCACTTGAAGGAGTATGGGGATCTTTAGCTTGAGTAAGCGTTGGTACAACCATCATCTATTGGAAGATAACTCCTTATGGCCTTTCATATTTCTAGACATCAAAGATGGTCTTTACTCGTATACCACTATGTCTCTGGAATTGAGAGCTAAAATACTTCACTATCTTATGAGTCTAGTGTAGCAACTCATAATTAGTAATCTATTCTATGGGCAAGAGCTTTTCAAGTTCTTTTCTTTTAAGTTGCCTCGAAACTTGGACAATTGTGAGAACTTCTTATCCTAAACCAACAATGACCATTAAGGCATCATGCGTTCCTTGATTTTATAAGTCAAGGCTGCAGTTTTGTAACATGTACACTATTTGGTGATGAAGTGTTGCCATACTAGCAGATACAACTTGCTCAGCGCCTAAGACTTGAACTTGGACCTTAAGCGTTGTTACAAGGTAGAGATCATCTAGAGATATAGTGTTCTTTGGAAAAAATGTCACCATAACACTTCCAATATTAAAAGTGTCACCACCATACTAATAATAGCATTTTGGCACTCAATAAAGTAGGTGTCAAGGAGTGCTACTCTAGTTGAAACTAGCATCCCTTTTCTCCCATGGTGGAAAAGCATAGACGGATGGCTCCAAGGAAAAGGTGAGTGTAACCTTCCTTTTTCCAATAAGATATAAACTCCATTGGGATGGAAAAAGTCATGTACTATTCTTCTTTGGAAGATCTGAGCATACACTGTTCCATCTTGGAATATTGTACACATTCCTTGATGTAAGGTTAAGACTTCAGCAAAGCTTTGATGCTTTTGATACCTTAAGGGAAATACCTTTTTTTTAGGTAAATATTATAAAGACTAATGAGAAGCGAAATTATCTTCTCTACAATAGCATTTTTAGGGATGGCAGTATATTCTAGAAGGTTTTCTAATCTATTGGCAAAACATTTAGGTAAAGAAAGGGTAAAAGAAACTTGAAGTAAATATTCTATAATATTTTGGTGATCCATGGCATTAAGTGTATAGTTTCTCTAGTCATCTATTCTCTCCAACGCCTAGCTTACACACTAACTTATAAAGAATGGTTCTTTAATTGCTATTGGTATACTAAACAATAGATTATACATTTTGAATCCTGAAACATCACTAATGGACATTCAACAAAGTAAAAGAAAATTAGATAACCAAGAAGATGTCATCTTATAGCATACAAGACTTGGACATATTTACAAAGATAGGATGAAGAAGTCAAAAGCCCACAAAGAACTAAATATTAGTGGCATAGAGGATCTTGCTACTTGTGAATTTTGTTTAAAAAGGAAAAATGACCAAGGCTCCTTTTGTAGGACAAACAAAGCGAACCACAAGTCCTTTAGATTTGATCCACACAAACATTTGTAGACTACTAAACGTTAGTATAAGGGGAGACTATTTTTACTTCATTACCTTCACCAGTGATCGTACTCGGTTCAAGCATATGAATCTTACGAAATACAAGTTTGAAGCTTTTGAAAAGTTCAAAGAGTATAGGAATGAAGTTGAAAAGCAACAAGGACTTAATATTAAAGCTCTTCAATTGGAGCAAGGAAGAGAATACTTAAGTATTGAATTAATGGATTATTTAAAAGATAATGGAATTCTCTTATAATAGACTTCACCTAGCACACCCCCAACACAATGAAGTAGCCAAGAAAAGAAACCGTACCTTGTTAGACATTATACGTTTCAAATGAGCTTCATGAATGTACCTATATCTTTTTGGAGATACACCTCAGTTATGGCGATGAGGCTACTAAATGTAATACCCTCAAAAATTAGTGCTAAAGAAACTGCATAAGACGTGGTATGGCAAAGCACCTTCTTACTCTTATTTAAGAGTTTAGGGATCTCTCACATACATCCAGAAGTTAGAGGAAGACAAGTTGGATGTGAGATCCACTTTGTGCAATTTTGTGGGATACCTAAGAGAGTCTTTAGATTATTATTTCTATGGTCCCTCAAAACAAAAAAGTGTTTATTTCGAGAAATGCCAATCTTTTTGAAAAAAATAAATTTTATTAGATAGAAATGGCATTATCATTGAACTTGATGAAATTCAAAATGATCATAAAATCCCACAAGCAGTAAAAATAAAAGAACATCACGAGCTTAGCATACAACCTCTAAGAAGGTCAAATTGAATCGAAAAACAACCCGAAAGGTTCAGATTCTTTCATGAAATGGACCAAGTGGACAATGATCCAAAGACCTATGAGGAAGCTATATTAGGCATAGATTTAGGACATTAGCTTAAGGCCACAAAATCCAAAATAGACTCTATATACTCTAACAAAGTATGAATTTTGGTAGATCTATTGAAGGGTATAATACCCATTGGTTACAAGTGGTTCTATAAGTGAAAGCTAAGTCGATAGAGAGATAACAACCTTTAAGGTAAGACTAGTGGTAAAAGGTTACATTTAAAATTGATTTTGAGAAAACCATTCCACTGATTAATATGCCTAAGTCCATTAGGATTGTGCTTGCCATTGCCGCATATTTATGGCAAATGGATGTAAAAACTGCTTTTTTCAATGGAAACATTGAAAAAGAAATATATATATATATATATAGAGAGAGAGCAACCATAAGATTTGACATCTAAAAGGAGTGAGCAAAAGGTTTGCAAACTCCAAAGGTCCATTTATAGGCTAAAACAAGCATCTCGAACTTGGAACACACATTTTGATGAAATAGTCAAAAGATATAGCTTTGTCAAAAATGTGAATCAGCCTTGTGTGTACAAAAAGACTAGTAGGAGTTTGATACGATTTATTGTATTTTATGTTGATGACATTCTTCTTATTAGGAATTAGAGAAAAATGCTAGAGTGTACTAAAGTATGGTTATCTTTGTAATTCTCTATGAAGAATTTGGGATAAGCATCCTATGTATTAGGAATACAGATTAATAGAGATAAATCAAAGAGGATGTTGGAGCTCTCCTAAACCCCATATGTTGACAAGATACTAAAGAGGTTCAATATGGAAGAATCCAAGAAGAGATTCTTTTCTGTGGGACATGGTCTTCGTCTCTTCAAGTCTATGGCCCCTAAGGCTAAAGATAAGAAATAAAGGATGTCCCATATACCTTATGCGTCTGCCATAAGGAGCATAATATATTTTATTCAACATACAAGGCCAGATGCAGCACACACTCTGAGCATTACGAGCTACTTGCAATTCAACCTTATAATTGTCACTAAAAAGTTGTAAAAGCAATCCTAAAGTACTTGAGAAAAACTAAAGATTTGTTTTTGGTATATGGAAATAGAGACTTGAAACTTGAAGGATTTTTAGATTCTAGTTCCAATCCAATGAAGATAACTTTAAATTCACCTTAGGATTTATATTTTTGCTTCAATAGTGGTGCATTGAGTTGGAAGAGTTCCAAATAAGATACCACTGCTAATTCTACCACCGATGTAGAATTTATTATGGCTTCAGAAACCCCAAAAGAGGGTGTGTGGATGAAAAATTTTATCTAAGGTTAGATGTGTGCCTAGCATTACTAAGCCGATTATTGTCTTTTGCGATAATAACGAAGTGGTTGCACAACCAAAAAAGTCAAGTTCTCATCAATGATCTAAGCATATTTTGAGGTATTGTCATTTGATTCATGAGATCATTAATAAAGGTGACATCTAAGTGGAAAGGGTAGCCTCAAAAGAGAATATAGTAGATCCACTAACTAAATGCCTAACGCGATAGGTTTTTGAAGGGCATCTTAAGAATATAAGCCTTAAGAATATGGAGAATTGGCTTTACGGTAAGTGGGAAATTATTAGAATAGTGCCCCACAACCAATTGGATTGGTATAAAAACTATTTCACTTATGATACAATATTGGTTAAATAATATTTTTATTAAATGGCCATCTTTATCTTATGCTTATTATATTTTAGTCACATTTTGTTAAAATCCCTAAATTACATAAGATTATGGGACTTGATCACACACATGATGGTGATCATGAAACAAATCTCTAAGGTGGTGATAGAATCTTATGAGGTAGGGCATCTAAGTTCGGATAAACTTGTACTAATGATGTATATTCTAAGGAGTTGGATATTGATCCATATCATGAGCAATCTATGTGAGACGTGGATGCATGATAATGGGTGCTTTTTCGAGAACAAGTTCACTAAAAACCTACCCAGAGAATCCATTAGCTAGCCATATTAGCAAGGTTTCTAGCTTATGCTAGTGCATATAATTAGTTCTTGGACCGAAAGATCCATGGCAACCTTATATTTAGGTTCTTATGCTTTGACTCTTCTCTAAACACATAGCAGGTCATCCAAGGTTGAGATTAGGCATGAGCTACTTAAGCATAGAGATTTGTGAGTTGAAGAAGAGATTCATCTCCTCATCGTTGTGAACGACAAGTGCATCTCCTATGTAGTCAGTAATGATTGACTCCAAGAAATTCTTGTGTATGGTAGTATGACAATTTGTAAAAAGAGTTTTCCAAAGATGAGGTCATAAAGGAAAATCAAACATTAGATGTAGAAACATAGCTATTGAGGCCATTGAAGAGCTGACAAATATATTGCTCAGGCCTCTTTTCGAAGATAGGAGATGGATGGACTGTATTTGCATGGCAAGCATAAGCTAGAATGGTTCATCAAGAGATAATTCATTTATCCAATTAGTTGAGCTCCATGGGCTTGTTGCTAGACATCGACCATGGAGATTGGGTACTCTTTGACTAATAGAAATTAATTAAAAGGGTTTTTAGTTTAAATTTAAAGGAGTTTAAACTAATGGGAATATTTCAATATTCAAAATATCACAATAATTTGTGTGCTTATGTCCAATGAATGGATGAACCTAATGGATCACACACAAAAGCCTATAGGACATTCTTACTTAATAATAGGAATTTTCTAAGGAGTTAGAAAATTCTACCTAGGCATTTTTGGAGAGAAAATGATTGACTATTTTATTGGTCATCTTGGCTTGACTAATTTAATTGTTAAATTAATTAAAATAATTTAAAGAGTTAAATTAAACTAATTAAATTAAGGACTTAATTTAATTGGGGCCATGTGTTAATTAATTAGTCTAGTTAACATTAATTAATTGAAATAGTTAAGTTAATTAACTTAACAAGTTTAAGTTAATTTAATTAATTAAATTAAATAATTTTAGAGGAAAATCAAATGGAAGAGTCCATTTGAATTTGAATTAGAACCAATTTACATTTCATTTCATAAGAAAAATTGAAAATGCTAATTAAATGCAAATGCATGTGAAATTCAATTTTACATGCAAGTTGGCCAGTTGGCCAACTAGCATGGGAGGTGTAATGCCAACTTGCATCCTCTCTTTTCTATATAAGGCCACTTGGCTGGTCATGTGATGCTGATTAAATGCATTCTTCATTTCCCTCCAAAAGTGTAATACATGTGTTGAAGATTAACACTGAATTCTCCCCCTATCCTTTTGTCCTCCAAAACCACCACCCCCTCACTTTCTTCCTCATTTAATCTAGCATATTTAAGGTTGAATTAGAGCTTGCCTAAGGTGTGTGAACTTGATCATTAGAGGGACAACACTTGGGGGACTTAGGAAAAGCTTAGTGATCCATTAAGAAGCTAATTTTGGGCAATCATTTGGAGGATCTAAGATTCGAATTTTTGGCAGATTTTTGGTATGCAGCTTGTTGTTCCAAAGATGATTTGGCGGTCCAAGTTTTCCAATTTTTGGAGCTTGGGAAAGGGATCTTTTCAAGCTTGTCGCTGCTGTGTGTGGATCAACCATTGGAGAAGTCCTTGGTCTGATCTCACTTCATTTTTTGTTTGTTGTGAGGAAGGTAAATTTTTAACAACTAAATCCTTATTTTGAGCATGATTAAGATCCTTGGAGTGGAGTGGTTTATTTATAGTTTGCACTTTTTTTTTATTTAGATCCTAACCCACTCTTACTTTCACTTTTAGGGATATGCCTCTGAGACAATGGCATGGCTACTAAATATAGTGTCCACAAAGTTGATGCCAAAAACACCACATGAGATGTGGTTTGGCAAAGCACCCTCTTATTTTTTCTTAAGTGTTTGGGGTTCTCCCACCTATATCAAGAGATTAGTGTGAGACAAGTAGGATACAAGATCCATCTTGTTCAAGCTTATGGATATTGAAAAGAGTCATTAGGTTATTGTTTTTATGATCCCCCAAAATAAAGAAATTTCTATTAGATAGAAATAGCATTGTTATTGAACTTGATAAAGTTTAAGATGATCATTCTATCCCACAAGCAATAGAAACAAAAGAGCATAACAAGCCTAGCACACAACTTTCTAGAAGGTTGAACCAAATTAAGAAACAATCCAAAAGGTTCAAATTCTTTCTTGAGATAAGGCAAACAGATAGTCAACCAAAGAACTATGAGGAAGCTATGTCATACAAAGAATTAGGTTATTGGCTTGAGGCCATGAAATCTGAAATAGACTCCATGTATGCCAATAAAGCATGGTCTTTGGTAGATCTATCGGAGGATATAGTACCCATTAGTTGTAAGTAGATCTATAAATGAAAGCTAGGAGTTGATTAGGAGGTAATGACCTTTAGGGCTAGACTAGTGGCAAAAGGTTATACTCAAAGACCCAACATTAACTTTGAGGAAACCTTTTCACCATTTATTATGCCTAAATCAATAAGGATTATGCTTGCCATAGCTACTTACCACGACTATTAAATTTGACATATGGATGTCAAAATTGCATTCTCAATGAAAATATTGAAGAGAAAATCTATATGGAGCAACCACAAGATTTTACATCAAAAGGGAATGAATAAGAAGTTCGCAAACTCTAAAGATCTATTTATGGACCAAAGTAAATATCCTGAAGTTGAAACATACTTTTTATAAGATAACCAAATTATTTGGCTTTATCAAAAATATATACGAGCTATATGTGTATAAAAAAGCTAGTGGGAGTACGATATGGTTTATTGTGCTTTATGTCAATGACATCATTCTCATTGGGAATGAGAAAGAGACATTATAGTGTACTAAAGTATGGTTATTTTCAGAATTTTCTATTAAGGATTTAGGTGAAGCATCTTTCATATTAGAAATATTGATCTATAGAGATAGACCAAAGAGCATGTTGGGACTCTCTCAATCAACACACATTGGTAAGATAGTAAAAAGGTTTAACATGGAGGAATCCAAGAGAAGATACCTCCCAATGGGACATAGTATTCATCTCTCCAAGACTTTGGCCCTTAAAATCAAGGATGAGAGAAAAAGAATGCCCTATATACCTCATGCATCCATTATAAGAAGCATAATGTATGATGTACAATATACAAGATCAGATGTAGCTCATGCTCTAAGTTTTACGAGCTATTACTAATCCAATCCTAGTGAGAGTTACTTGAGAGAGCCATGAAAATAATTCTTAACTACTTGAGAAGAACTAAAGACTTATTTATTATATATAGGAATGGAGAATTGAAGCTTGAATGGTTTTTGAATTCTAGTTTTCAATCTAATGAAGATGAACTAAAATCCACTTCTAGACATGTATTTTGCCTCAATAGTAGCACAGTAAGTTGGAAGAGTTCCAAACAAGACACCATGGCCAATTCAACTACTGAAGCGGACTACATTGTGGCGTTAGGCACCGCAAATGAAGATATTTGAATGAAAAACATCATCCAAGAGTTGGATGTAGTGCCTAATGTGCAAGAGCTAGTAGTTTTCTATTATGACAACAAAAGAGCCATTGGGCAAGCAAAGGAGCCAAGATCTCATCAACAATTCAAGCATATTTTGAGGCGATATCACTTTATCTGAGAGATCATTAGCAGAGGTCACATCTGAGTGGAGAGAGTTACCTCAGAAGAGAATATAATAGATCTATTTACTAATAGTACCCTACAAACCAATTAGATTGGCATGTACAACTACTCCATGTAATAATCTTGATTGAATGATATTTAATAAAATGGCCATCTTTATCTTATGCGTTCATAATTTCTTCACATACATTTGGTTGAAGCCTTTAAATCATATAAAACTATGGGACATGGTCACGCACATGATAGTGATCATGAAATAGGTCTCTATGGTCATGATTTTAAATATTCTAAGTCATAAAATCTCATAAGGCAAAGCATCTAAAATTTGAATAGACTTGCACTAATGATGCATAATCCAAGGAGTTGGACATTACCCCATTTCATGGCAATCTATGTTAAATATATGCGTATGTCAGTTGGTGCTTGTTAGGGAATAAGTTCACTAAAGGCCCCTTAGAGAATCCACGAGGTGACTATAGTGGCACGTCGGCAATGGCAAGCTTTCTAACTTACGATAGTGCATATAATTAGTTCTTTAACATAAGGTTTCACTTTAATCTTATATTTAGGTCCATGTGCTTTGATTTTGCTCCAATCACATAGCAAGTCACCCAGAGCTTAGATTGGGCACAAGCTACCTAAATATGTAGGTTGGTGAGTTCCAAGATGAGATTCGTTTCGCCCATTTGTGAAGAATGGGTTGATCTCTTAGATATTGTAAGATAATCAATTCCAAAAAATCCTTGTGCGATGTGATTTGATAATTTGGAATAGGATTTTTCCAAAGTTAAGACCATAACATAGAATTAAACATCAAAAATAGATATATAGTTATCGAAGTTATTAGGGAGCGAACAAATATCTTATCATATGCCTCTTTTGGCAGATAAAAAATGGAAAGACCATATTTGCACAGTAATCATATATAGTGATAGTTCATCCCCCAATTAATTTACCTAATTTGTTGGGCTCCATAAGCTTGTGCTAGTCATCAACTATGTAAAGTAAAGTGTAGCACAAGGATCTAAGTTGTAAAGCAAAAATAGCTAAATAAAAAACTTGACTATGCATCATCCAAGGATCTAATCGTGCTATTAATATGGATTTGGTTGTAGAAAAATACCTTGATTTCTTAAATCCAAGATAGAAAGGATGACAATGTTGAACTCTTCAAAACTGCCAAATCTAGCACAGCAAACATTCAAAAACAATTACCAAAGCAAATCACTTCTGATTGTGCTAAAATTTAGACAGAAAGACCTCAACACCTTTGAGGATCTCCAGTAAAAATTTCAGCCAAAACAAGAATCAGAAAGGCCACAAAAATGCTTCCAAACTTTCTACACCGCTTATATTAGTGTATATAATTAGTCTTTTGACCTGAGGATCCATGGTAACCTTGTGTTTGGTACTTATGCTTTAACTCTTCCTTGGTCACTTAGCAAGCCAATAGGGTAAAGATTAGGCATAAGCTACTAAACATAGAGGTTTGTGAGATCCAAGATGAAATCTAACTCTCTGTCTTTCTGAAGGGCAAATGCATCTCCTATGTATTCTATAATCATCAATTCCAGGAAACCCTTGTGCAAGGTGATGTGAGAATTTGGAAAAGTGTCTCCAAAGATGAGGTCACAAAGGGAATCAAATATTGAGAATAGAAACATAACATCGAGGCTATTAGGGAGCCGACTAATATCTTACCCTAGGCCCCTTTCATAAACATAGGAGATAGAAGAATCGTATTTGCATGGTACACGTAATGCTAGAATGATTTTCCAAGAGTATTCATTTTGGCCAATTAGTTGGACTCCATGGGCTTGAAATTGGATATCAATCATGGAGATTGGATACTCTTCAATTAATGAGATTAATTGAATTAAGTTGCTTAGTTTAAAAGAGTTTAAACTAATGAGAATATTTGATATTCCATAAGCCATATGTTACTGTGAGCTCATGTTTAATGAATAGTAGAACCTAGTGAATCACACACAAAAGCTAAATGCATGACTTATTGATTCAAGAAGAATTTTCCAAAAGTTAGAAAATTCACCCTTATGACCGAATTGAAGGCAACAAAAATTGAAGTCAATTTGGCTTGATCAATTTAAGAGTTAAATTGGTCAAATTAATTTAAGAGTTAAATTAAGATCAATTAATTAAGAGTTAATTAATTGATGCTGCATAACTATCAATAGGTCAAATTAATTTAAGAGTTAAATTAACTTTAACTAGTTTAAAGAGTTAAGCACTTTGACTTAAAAGCTAAGTAAAAGGATTTTTAATTACATTAAAGTATTTAATTTAATTAAATTAGAGAGTTAATTTTGGAGGGAATTATTAAATGAAGAGTTCATTTAATATAGAATTAGAATTCAATTGGATGACATTTCATAAGATGAAATGTAAATTTCAAATGACATTCAAATTCACACACAACTAATAATCACATGCCACTTGGCATGGCTAGGTGGTGCCCCCTCATTGAGGATGGTGTGTGGCCACATTCCATTCTCCTTCTATATATAGATATAGAAGGGGTCAGCCACCATGCATGATAATAAGTGAGGTGTGGAATATTTTCTCCCAACAAACTTTTTTAGTGGATATATCCAATAGTTGGATTCTCCAATATTCTCTCCAACCTCCCTCATCTTCCACTTCAATTCCAGGCCTTCTTTCCTTCATTTCTTTGCGATTATCTCCAGCTATTTTTGTAGAGAAAAGGCCTTTGCATTGGTGTGTGGACTATCTCGTTAGAGGCAAAACATTTGGATCGCTCTTGCTCTTGGAGAAGCAGTTTCTGGCAGCCGCTTCCAGTGAATTCTGGGGGGCCGTATTGTGTTCTGATAGGGATGAAATTATTGCTGTATACTCTTCAAGATTTTGAGGAATTCCAGTAAAAGTTTCAGCTCAAAAAAAGAAGTTTGGCTTGGGGAAATCTGGACATATTTCCGCTGCACCAATTAGGAGACAGCTTCAAGAGTTGCAGGGTGTTCTTCCTTGTTTCTTGATTTTCAGTTTCATCAAGGTATTTCCCTCTTTAAATCTGAATCCTATGCATGTCTAGATCCTTGTGGATGTGTGTGGCCTAGTTTTATTTAGTTTTTATGGATTTGTTTTGGGTCCTAGTGCCACACATACCTTCAATAGGCACATCGGAAAAGTTTATCATGAAATGTACCATGCCCAAAAAGGTATGGTTTCTCCTCTCGGCTATTACATTGTGTTGGATTGTGCCAAGTGGATTCTATTGAGAGAGAATCCCATTTTCCTAGAGATAATTTAAGAATTTGGTACTTAAGTATTCTCCTCCTCGATCCAATCGAAGAGTTTTAATACTTAATCCCAATTGCTTTCCAACTTCATTCTTATACTCTTTAAACTTTTCAAGGCTTTGAACTTGTACTTCATAAGATACACATGTTCAAACTAAGTGTGATCATCAATGAAGGTGATGAAGTATGAATAACCTCCTCTCAGACTAACTCTTAGTGGTCCACAAACATCCATGTGAATCAAATCCAAAGGACCTGTGATTCACTCTGTTTGTCCCATGAATTGAGCCTTGGTTATTTTTCCCTTTAAACAAGATTCACAAGTAGGAAAATCCTCCATGCCACTCACATTTAATACTTTGAGGGTTTCTAACTTTCTCATCTTATTCTTGGAAATAAGTCCAAGTCTTGCATGCCATAAAATGGCATCTTCTTGGTTATCTAATTTTCTTTTACTTTGTTGAATGTGCAATAATGATGGTTAATAATTCAAAATGTAAAATCCATTATTTAATGTACCTTGTGCAATTAAAGAACCATCCTTTAATGCCTTCAAATTCCGATTAGATATAGAAAAATCATATCCTTCATTATCCAAAACATGAATAGAAATAATGTTCCTAACAAGATTGGGTACATGTTAGCAAAGATCAAGTACAATGCAGGAGTTCCCCAATCTAACTTGATAACGCCTTCGTATTGGAATAATACCCAGCAAGCCAATTGGATTGGCCTTGTAAACTATTTTCTTGTAAAATAATTTTGATTGAATGATATTCCTTACATGACCATCTTTATCTTATACTCTTTATTACTTCATTAGTATTTAGATAAAGCCCTGAGCTCACACTAAACTATGGGATATGATTGTGCATTAGATGGTAATCATGGAATAAGTCTTACATGGTTGTGATCTTAAAGCTTCCAATTGTAGAATCTTACAAGACAGGGCATCTAAGATTCAAATAGACTTGCACTAACAATGCATAAATCTAAAGGTTGAATGTTGCTCCGTTCCATGAGCAATTCCATATGAGATATAGATGCATGTTAATAAGTGCTTGTTAAAGAACAAAGCACTAAAGACCCACTCGAAGAATCCACTAGATAGACATAGTAATAAGTTGGTAGTGGCAAGTTCTCTTGCTTACGCTAGTGCATATAATTAGTCATTTGACCTGAGGATTTATGGTAACTTTGTGTTTGGTCCTCATGCTTTGACTCTTCCTTGATCACTTAGCGGGTCACTCGGGTAGAAATTGGGAATGACCTACAAGGCATGGAAGTTTGTGAAATCCAAGATGGAATCCGACTCCTCATCTTTGTGAAGGGTGAGTGTATCTCCATGTATTCTAAAATGATCAATTTCAAGAAATTCTTGCGCAAGGTAATGTGACAATTTGGAAAAATAGTTTTCCAAAGATGAGGTCATACAATGGAATCAAACATTAGGAATAGAGACACAGTATCAAGGCTATTAGAGAGCCAGCAATTATCTTTCTCTAGGCCTCTTTCGGAAGATAGAAGATGGAAAGATCATATTTGCATGGTATGCGTAGAGCTATAATGATTCTCCAAAAGCATTCATTTTGGCCAACTAATTGGACTCCATGGGCTTGAGGTTGGACATCGACGATGGAAATTGGGTACTCTTCAATTAATAGAGATTAATTATATTAAGTCAATTTAATTTAAATGAGTTTAAACTAAAATGAATATATGATATTCAAAAGTCACATGGAGTTGTGAGTCCATATCCAAATAATGGTATAATCTATTGGGTCACACACCAAAGCCAATAGCATTTCCTGAATCATGGAGGAATTTTCTAAGTGTTAGAAAATTCACTCTAGAGTGACCGATTTTTGGGTGATCAAAAATTGAGGAGTCACTTGATTTGATTAATTTAAATGTTAAATTGATCATCTGATTTAAGAAATAAATTAAACCAATAATTAAATAGTTAATTATTTGGTACCATGTGACTATCAATTGGTCAATTTAATTTAAAGAGTTAAATTAACAAATTAAGCTTAAGGAGTTAAGCTTGTTGGCTTAAGTGTTAAGTCAAAAATTAATTGATTAAATTAAAGTGTTTAATTTAATTAATCAGAAGAATCATTTTTTTATGGAAATTCATATGAAAGGTTCATTTTGGGTGACATTTTAATTAGCTTGAAATTAGATTTCAAATGAAATTAAAATGTACACACGATTCAAATTAAATTTGAATTTGCCAACTTGCATGCAAGAGTTGCATGGTTGGAATTTCCCCCCATCCTCCTATATATAGATAGAGAGGTGAGGTATGCGGCACATGCATTTTTGCAAGTGAAGAATTAGATTCTTTCACATTTTTCCTCCATTCTTCAAGGTGATCACTCATGTGTGGAAGTCCACCTTTCTCTTCTTCTCCAACCCCTAAAATGGACCATTACCTCTTATCTTTTCTCTCAACCTCTGGCTAATTGTGAGGAGTAATTGGAAATTGCTTTGGTATGTGGATCATTTCAATAGAGGCAAAACAAGTGGTTTGTTAAGCCTTTGGAGATCCACTTGCGGGAACAGAAACTTTGCGATTTTATTCCAAGAGATCCAGAAGAAGTTATGATCTGAATTTTTCATAGTAGATCCATCAAAGAGTTTACAAGCTGCTGGAATTTTTTCGGAATTTTTGGACAATTTTGACTTGAGAAAAAGTTGCATTGACTCTGCTGCACCACTGCCTAGCAAATTCTAGATTGAAGAAAAGTTCTTCATTTTCTCCTTGGAATTAAAGCTAATCAAGGTATTCATCTACCTAAATCTGAACGATAAGAATGTTTAGATCCTTGTTGGCTTGAGTAACCTAGTTAATTTTAGCTTTTAAAGTTTTAATTATTGGATCCTAGCATTACTCTAGCCTTCAAGTGGTATTGGAGCCTAAGTCATGCTATGATTTGAATTTTTTGATTGATTGATTCATGTGATGGATTGATCAAAATCACCAAATTCTCGATTCATATGATGGATTGGAGTGTTTGGCTGATGTTGTATATAGCTCATTGATTTATGAATTGAAAGCATGCTATTATGTGTTTTAACTGTTGATTCATGTAATTCTTATGTTTTAATTCATAGATTCTAATGTTGAATGTTGATTTAGCATTAGTTGATGTTATTTGTTGATATAGCATGTTGATGAATGGCTAAAATAGTTTTGGTCATTTTTGGATCCAATTTGATTGGAATTATGTTGTAGATTTTTGGAGCATATGATTCTCACTTGAACTTCTTTTTGAAAGCATATTTGGAGGCCTAAAATTTTGTTGAAATGGTGCTTGGCAAGTCAATTAGATTGGCCTTGTAAAACTATTTCTTTGTAAAACAATTTTGATTGAATGATATTCTCAATATGGTCATCTTCATCTTATGCTCATTATTTCTTCACAAGCATTTAGATGAAGCCTATAGATCGTACATGACTACGAGACTTGGTCAATTCACTAGGTGGTAACCATGGAATACGTCTTATACAGTCCTAATCTTAAACCTTCCAAGTCATAGGATCTTATAAGACAAGACATCTAAGATTAGGATAGACTTGCACTAATAATGCATCAATCCAAAGGTTGGATGTTGCCCCATTCCATGGGCAATACCGTATAAAATATGGGTGCATGTTAGTGAGTACTTATTAGAAAGCAAGGTACTGAAGACCTACTAGAGCATCTACTAGATAGCCGAAGTGGCAAGTCGATAGTGGCGAGTTCTCCAACTTACGCCAGTGCATTTTATTAGTCTCTGACTTAAGGATCTATGGTAACCTTGTGTCTAGTCCTCATGCTTTGACTCATCCTTGGTCACCTAGCAAGCCATTCGAGTTGAGATTAGATATGAGCTACTTTGCATAGAGGTTTATGAGATCCAAAATAGAATCCAACTTCTCATCTTTGTAAAAGGTGAATGCATCTCCTATGTATTCTATAATGATTGATTCTAAGAAATTCTTGCACAAGGTGGTGTGATAATTTGGGAAATGAGTTTTCAAAAATGAGGTCACACAAAGGAATCAAACATTGAGAATAGAAGCATAGCATTGGGGGCTATTGGGGAGCCAACAAATATATTTCCATAAGCCTCTTTCAGGACATAAGAGATGGAAAGACCCTATTTGCATGGTATCCATAAAGCTATAATGGTTCTCCAAGAGCATTCATTTTGGCCAATTAGTTGGGCTCCATGACCTTGAGGTTGGACATCGACCATTAGGTACTCTTCAATTAATGAGATTAATTAAATTGAGTCGATTAATTTAAAAGTGTTTTAAACCGAAATGAATATAAATATTCAAAAGCCATAAGGATTTGTGAGCCAATATCCAATGAATGGTATAACCTATTTGGTCACACACAAAATCCAATTAGCTTCCTAATAGATTGAGGTATTTTCTAAGTGTTAAAATATTCACTCCTAGTGAACCGATTTTGAGGTGATTAATTTTGTGGTCAATTTTGGCTTGATTAATTTAAGTATTAAATTAATTAATTACTTTAAGGAGTTAAATTAGATCAATAATTTAGTAGTTAATTATTTGGTACCAAAATGAACATCAATTGGTCAAGTTAACTTAAAGAGTTAAGTTAATAAAATTAAGCTTAAAAGTTAAACTTGTTGACTTAAGTGTTAAGTCAAAAGTTAATTAATTAAATTAAAGTGTTTAATTTAATTAATGAAAAGAATATATTTTGGAGGACAAATTCAAATGAAGAGTTTATTTGAATTAGAATTTTAATTAATTTGAAATTAGATTACAAATTAAGTTGAAATGCACATGAAATTCAAATGAGATTTGAATTTAAATTTGCCACGTAAGCTCGCAAGTAGCCACCCACATTGAGGAAGGATCCTCCATCCATATATAGATATAGAGGTTAGAGGATTCAACACTTGCAAAATTGGTGTGAAGAATCAGATTCGTTGCATTTCCCTCCAAAAAAATTCTCCAAGCATTGTTGCATGAGTTGATGCTTTGCATTCTCTTCTTCTCCCAACCTCAAAATCAGCCTCCACCATAGTCTTTATCCTCTCTTTATCCAATTAAAAGGGAGGAGAAATTTGAAGTTCAATTGGTGTGTGGATCACTACAATAGAGGCAAAATATTTGGTTTGATTGTCTTGGAGATCCACTATGCAGAGAAGTCATTTTGGTGAATTTTTCTGAGGATATCCAAATTGATTTTTGCTCCTAACTTTTCACAAGATCTTAATAATTGAGCGGAGATGTTTCATATTTAATTTTGTGATTTTTGGAGATCTCAAAGCCAAGTAAAAGTTGTTGATTCTCCGCTGTGTTGGTTTTTGGCAAATTCTAGATTTGTGAATTGTTCACAATTTTCTCCTTGGAAATTTGCTTATCAAGGTATTCCTCTTGCCAAATCCAGATCTATAGCATGTTTAGATCTTTGGTTGCTTGAGTAGCCTAGTTAATTTAAGCTTTTGAAGTTTTAATTTTTGGATCCTAGTGCTACTATTGCCTTTCAAATTTCAGTTTTGAAAGGTATTTTAATGCGGAAATTATATCCATAAGATGTGTTTTAATGTTTAGAAAATGTTCTAGAGTTTTTGGTGAACAAAAGTTGAGAAAAAAGTTGCAAGGAGCAAGGAGCAAAGAAGATCCATGGAGGCTTGAAGACCCATGAATATATGGGGATACACTCATATAACAGCTTAGTTAATCAATCCACTTAAAATCAACTAAGTAATGCACCTATGCCTCTAAGTGCATCACTTAGTTAGGCTCATGGTCATCCCACCCTAGGAGCACACTAGGCGAATTTACTTATTTATGCTTTTTATATCATATTAATGTATGAGATGCATGATCAGGATACAGAGAACCAAATAAGAAGATAAAAATGATGAGATCTTTGTAAGCAAAAACCCTACACTTAGAATGTCTAAGTGCTTTTCAAATATTAAGCCATAATGGATACAAATTAAAAGTGTTTTAATCAATTCAAGCCTTCTAGCAATAGTATGTGGCATGACGATGCTACCATCTTTGTGTGATATATATCCAGTCACAGATGTCACACTTAGACGAAAAGATGTAATCATATACTTAGCATATGTGCACTTTGATTTGCAAACACCCTATGCACTCGGTCACAAGGGATGTTGTGGTACCTGTCTCAAATCAAAGAATGATTGGTAGGTTTGATTAACTCCAAGTAGTGTAGAGGTTGTCCGTATAGAGGATCTACATTAAAAGGAAAGGCAAAATATATCAAGAGTTGCATAAGATGCAATTAGTAAAAGTGGCTTACATTTGGAATGCTTATGGATATACATCTAGTCACAGGGGTCTACTAACAAATCCTTAGGATCATGATTCTCACTAATAAATATGATTTTCCAAATTCTTTTCGGGGGTGAAGGATTTGATAAAATAGTTGGAGAAAAACATGCTTGAAAGGCCCATCAACATATTGAAAGCCAATAAGGCACTAGGATCTAATATCAAAATTTCAAAACAACAATGCAACTAGTGCCTACAAGCTAATCAAGGATCTAATCATGCCTATGATTTATATTTAGATAGAGGATTACCTTGATGAGAAAATCCAAGGATAATCAAGTGAACACTTCATTGATTATAGAATCTATCTACCAGTGGCGCAGTGACAAGATTGTAATGATCGCCATATCAAATCACATCCAAAAATTCTTAAAAAATATAAGAACATTGCCAACACTTTGAAGAACTTCAAGTTAAAATTTTAGATCAATTGGCCTCCTGTAACATCCTAAATGAAATCACAAAGTTGGACCTCACGCAAATGAATCTCCAAAAATTGAGCAAGTCACACGCCTTGCCTCTATTGAAAAGTCCACACACCAATGACATCTTCCTAGATCTCTAGTTTTTTAGTTGGAATAAGACCAGAGATCTGGTGATGATGGAGGCCGAATTTAGGGTAGGAAGATAAAGAAAGAAGCTTAGCCTTCAACACATGAAATGCTAGCTTGCAAATGTTTTGTAGAGAAGTGAAGAATCTAATTCTTCACACCAAATGTTCATGATCTTTCAAGTATGTTTTTCTCCCACTATTTTATCAAATCCTTCACCCCCAAGAAGAATTCGAGAAATCATATTTTTTAGTAAGAATTAAGACCCCAATGACTTGCCAATGGACTCCCATGACCCAGTACCATCCACAAGAAATCAAAGGGTAAGCAACTTTTGCTAATTACATCTCATGCAACTCTCAATATATTTTGCCTTACTTTTCATATAAACTCATGTGACCATGCGCAATCTATACGACTAAGCGTTAAGTCAAACCCACTAATCAAACTTTGTCTCATGACGACCTCACATCCCTTGTGACCGAGTGCCAATGCATGCGGGTTCTCAAGTTAAAGGTGCATCTTATGCTAAGTGTATACTCACAGCTTTTCTCCGAAATGTGACCCTCATGGCCAAGTGCCATCACAAAAAATCGATAGTATCATCATGGCATACACAATTGGTAGAAGGCTTGAATTAATTAAAACTCTTTTAATTTGTATCTATTTTGACTTAATATTGGAAAATGCTTAGACATTCAAAGTGGAGGATTTTTGCTTACAAAGATCTCATCATTTTATCTTCTTATTTAGGTTCTCTATATCCTAATCATACTCATACACCAATAAGATATGAAAAGCATAAATAAGTAAATAGCCTAGCATGCTCATAGGATAGGATGACCATGAGCCTAACCAATTTATGCACTTAAAGCCATGAGTGCATCACTTCAATTGATTTTAAATAGATTGAATTAAACTAAACTATTACATGAGTACATCCCATACATTCATGGGTCTTCAAATGGCCTCCATGCCTCCATTAAACTCCTTGCTCCATACAACATTTACATAAAATGAAAATCCTCACACCTAGTGGTTCTACTCTCATAACTTTTACAAAATAGAATAAGAGGCATGCAGGCCCCATTTAATACAACCTATTTCAACAACTTTGAAACAAATAAAATCTATTTAAAAGGCACATGATCATCCTATTCATTCATCATTCATTCAACAATTAAATGAACAATAAATAAATCTAGAATTAACAATTAATTTCAACAATTAAATGCTTATCTCATAAACAAATAATTGGACAAGCATAACTCTTATGCCACAAGTTGGGGATCAACTTTGACAAGTTTTAAGAAGCAATAAAAATGTCAAACATCATCTTGAGGGCTTGCACAACATTTGTGCATCCATAATATATGATTTAACATCATTTTTTACCACTTAAGGAGCCAAAAAAAATGGCTCAAAACATGCACAACCTTCAATCGGTGGCTGCAGGCTGAGCTGAGTGCGCCATTGGGCAACCACTGCCCTAGCAGCTTGCACAAAGCTGGCCAACAGCCCCTGTTTTGGGGACAAAGACGAGTCAAGTCAATTTTTAGCTCAACTTTTGTGTACTAAAAAATTATAAAATACATTCTAAATATTAAATCACACATTATAGACCAATTTTCATATCTAAAACTCATTTTAAAACTGAAAATTAAAGTTTTCAAACATGCTTCAAAAATTAAGTCTAAATGAGAATCAAATTCTCCAAAAATCTTCAACCAAACTCCAATCTAATTGGATCTAAAAATGACCAAAACTCTTTCAACCATTATTACAACATGTTATATAAACATATAACATCAATTAATACCAAATCAACATGCAACATTAATGACTATGAATTAAAACATACTAACTACAATAATTAACACTTAAAACACATAATAGCATGCTTTTAATTCATCAATTAAGGAGCCACAAACAAATCAACCAAATTCTTCAATCCATCAATTGAATCGAGAATATGGTGATCCAAATTAATCCATCACATAAATCAATCAACCAAATAAAATCCAAATCTAAGCATGGTTATAGCTCTGATACCACTTGAAGGCTAGTAAGGCACTAGAATATAATATCAAAATTTCAAAACATCAAAATAACTAGTGCCTACAAGCTAATCAATGATCTAATGATGTCTTTGATTTAGATTTATATAAAGGATTACTGTGATTAGCAAATCCAAGGAGAATCAAGAGAACACTTCATTGATTACAAAATCTGTTTGCCTGTGGCGTAGCGAGAAGATTGCAATGATCGTCCTATCAAATCACATCCAAAATTTTTGAAAAAATATCTAGAGATAGCCAACACCTTGGAAAACTTCAAGGTAAAATTTCAGACCAATTGGCCTCCTGTAGCGTCCTAGAGAAAATCAAAAAGTTGGACTTCGCGCAAATAAATCTCCAGAAATAGAGCAAGTCACACACCTTGCCTCTATTGAAAAAGTTGACACACCAATAAGATCTTCCTAGATCTCTAGTCTTTTAATTGGAATAAGACCAAAGATCTGGTGATGATGAAGGCCGAATTTGGGGTAGAAAGATGAAGAAAAAAACTTACCCTTCATTATATGAAAGGCTAGCTTGCAAATGTTTTGGAGAGAAATGAATAATCTAATTCTTCACACCAAATATGATATGCACAACCTCCTTTCTCTATATCTATATATAGAGGTTGAAAGTGTGTGATGCCAAGTTGGCATCATACAATGCATAGGGAGGTGGCCAAGTGGGGTTGCTTAGGTGACAAAATTTGAATCCAAATCTCATTTGAATTTCATTTGCATCTTAATTATATTAGGAATCTCATTTCAAATTAATTAAGGTGTCATCTCAAATTTCATTTGAGTGTTCCTTCCAAAATTCATTATTTCTTAATTAATCAAATTAAACTTTCTAATTTAATTAATTTTCCTGTGACTCAACTCTTTAAGTTAAACTAGCTTAACTCCTCAAGCTAAATTCGTTAACTTAACTCTTTAAGTTAACTTGATCAATTGATAGTCATGTTGGCACCAAATAATTAACTCTTTAATTATTGATCTAATTTAACTCTTAAATTAGTTGATTAATTTAACACATAAATCAATTAAGCCAAAATTGACCCTCAAAGTTGGTCCCAAAAATTGGTCCACTAGGAAACACCATTTTCTAATACGTTAGAAAATTCTCTCTATTAATTAAGGAGCTAATTGAATTTTGTGTGTGACCCAATAGATTCTACTATTTATTGAACATGGGTTCACAACTCCTTGTGACTTTTGAATGTCTTATATTCATTTTAGTTTAAAACTCCTTTTAAACTAATCGACTCAATTCAATTAATCTCATTAATTGAAGAGTATCCAAACTCCATGGTTGATATCCAACCTCAAGCCCATGAGCCCAACTAATTAGCCAAAATGAATATTCTAGAAAACCAACATCGCTCTACGCGTGCCATGCAAATACAATCCTTCCGTTTCCTATATCTCGAAAGAGGCCTAGGGCAAAATATTTATTGGCTCCCTAATAACCTCAATGCTATGTCTCTATTCTCAATGTTCGATCCCTGTTGTGAGACATTACCTTCGAAAAACTCCTTTTCCAAGTTGTCACACCACTTTGCTCAAGGATTTCTAAAAATCGATCATTATAGAACACGTAGAAGATGTATTCACCCTTCACAACAGCAAAGAGTCGAATTTCATCTTAATTCTCACAAACCTTTATGCCTAGTAGCTCATACCTAATCTCAATCCGAAAGATGCACTAGGTGGTCAAGGATAAGTTAAAGCATGAGGACAGGGCACAAAGTTACCATGGATCTTAAGGTTAAAGGACTAATAATATGAACTAATGTTAGTTGGAGAACTACCTACTACCAACTTGCCACTACGGCTATTTAATGGATTCTCTAGTAGGTCTTCAGTGTTTTGTCAACAAGCACCCACTAACATGCGCACCTGTATCTCATACAGTTGCTCATGGAATAGAGCAATCTCTAACCCTTAGATTTATGCATCGTTAGCGCAAGTCTATTTAGATCTTAGATGCTTTATCACATAAGATCTTATAACTTGAAAGTTTTAAGATCACGACCGTGTGAAACTTATTCCATGGTCACCAAACCAAGTCCCATAGTCATAGGTGATCTAAGGGCTTCATCCAAACGCTAGTGAAGTGAAACAAAGCATAAGATGAAGATGATCATATCAAAAATATCATTCAATCAAGATTGTACCACGAGTGAAATAGTTTAAAAGGCCAATCTCATTAGCTTGCACGACACTATTCTAATTTGTGGATATACAGCTAATGGGTATACTAACAAGTCCTTAAGATCTTGATTCTCACCAGAAAATATGATTTTGCAAATTCTTTTCGAGGGTGAAGGATTTGATAAAATAGTTGGAGAAAACATACTTGAAAGATCTATGAACATATTTCCTAAATATCAATATTCAATCATAGGCTTATACTCTTTTTTTGCCTCTTGTAGATTTTTGAAATCTTCAAAACAAAATGGCTAAAAATCCACTCACAAGCATTTTGAAAACCAATAAACTCACAAAGCCTAACTTCCAAGATTGGTTGAGAAATCTTAAGATAATTCTTGACTCTAAAAACAGAACTTATGTCCTTGATCAAAGTCCACCGAACAAATTGAGTGATAACCCCACCGATGACATCGTGAATTGTTCACTAAATTTGTAAATGATGATCTACAAATGAGATATCTCATGACGGCATCTACGACTAATGAGCTTCAAAAGACTCACGAGCATATAAAACATACGAATGAGATCTACAAACACCTATAAGAGTTGTATGGTGTATAAACAAGACACAAAAAGTTCGCTTCATCTAAGAAGCTCTTTAGATCAAGGATGAGTGAAAGTTCTAGTGTCCATGATCACAAGCTTAAGATGATTAGACTTATCAAGAAGCTTGAACAACTTGACGTGGTTATGGATAATAACCTTTAAATGAATTTGATCCTCCAGTCATTATCCCCACCGTTTGACCAATTCGTTATGAACTTCAATATGTCCAAGCAAGAAGTTATGATTAACAAATTGGTAAACATGCTTGTGACCATCAAAGCAACAATGAAAAAGAAAATTCCTCTTATGCTTGCTCCTCCCACCAAGTCGAAAGGCCCTAGGGGCCCAAGAAAGAGAGGTAAGAAAAAGAAGAGTTTTTCTTCCAAAGGGAAGCATCTTAAAAAAAGTTCCATGAAGGTTAAAAAAAAGGCTAAAACCAAAGCAAGTTGTTCTATTGCGAAGAAAAGGGACATTGGAAAAGAAATTGCAACGCTTATCCTGCAACCCTTGAGAAGGGTATGTACTTCTTCAAGGTGCATTTAATGACTAATTTTTCCTCATATGTATTTGATATCGCATGTGATTCTTACCTTTGTAATTTGTTATAGGGGATGGAAAGAAGAAAGAGTCTTCGTCAAGGAAATATGATCCTCCTTCTAGAAAACGGATGCAAGAGTTGCCACCATGGTCCAAAGCGTTATCAAGTTAGACTTGAGGAATGCTAGCATTGTACTTAATCCAGTTTATTATGTACCCCACCTTATTAGGAATATTGTTTCAATTCCCATTCTTGATAATGAAGGATTTGATTTTTCTATATCGAATGGGAAGTTAAAGGCATTAAAGAATGGGTTTTTAATTGCTCAAGGTACATTAATTAACAAATTGTACGTACTTGATTTCCAACCTTCACTAATGCACATTCAATCAAGTAAACGAAAATTAGATAACCAAGAAGATGTCATTCTATGACATGCAAGACTTAGGTATATTTCTAAAAATAGGATGAATAAGTTAGAAGTTCTCAAAGTACTAAATGTTAGTGGCATTGCGGATCTTCCTACTTCTGAATCTTGTTTGAAGGGAAAAATGATCAAGGCTCCTTTTATAGGACAAATAGAGCGCTCCACAAATCATTTAAATTTTATCCATATGGATGTTTGTGCCCCCACTAGAAGTTAGTGGAAGTGGAGGCTATTCTTACTTTATCACCTTCACCGATGACTATAATCAGTACAAACATATGTATATTATGAAGTACAAGTTCGAAACCTTTGAAAGGTTCAAAGAATATATGAATAAAGTAGAAAAGCAAAAAGGACTTAGTATCAAAGATCTTCAATCGAATCAAGGAAGAGAATACTCAAGTAACGAATTCTTGGATTATCTAAAGGAGAGTAGGATTCTTTCTCAATGAACTCTACCCGGCACACCCCAACATAATAGAATAGCTTAGAGGAGAAATCATACCTTGTTGGACATGGTGCATTTCATGATGAGCTTTTCTAATGTGCTCATATTCTTTTGGGGATACGCCTTAGAAATGTCAGCAAAGTTACTAAATGTAGTACCTTCAAAGTCGATGCAAAAACACCGCATGAGATGTGATATGGCAAAGCACCCTCTTACCTTTATCTCAAGGTTTGCGGGTCTCCCATCTATGGGAGATGAATAGTGGGAGATAAGTTAGATAGTAGATCCACCTTATGCAAGTTTGTGGTATACACAAAAGAGTCTAAAGGTTATTACTTTATGATCCCTTAGAACAAAAGGTGTTTGTTTTGAGGAACGCTAACTTTTTGAAAAAGCAATTTCTATTAGATAAAAATAGCATTATTGTTGAACTTGATAAATTTCAAGATGATCATCAAATCCCACAAGCGATGAAAATAAGCAAGCTACAAGAGCCTTACACACAACCTCTGAGAAAGTTGGACCGAATCAAGAAGCAACCCTAAAGGTTCAGATTTCTTCAGGACACAGGCCAATCGGATAGCAATCCAAAGACCTATGAGAAAGCTATATTGGACATAAACTCGGAATGTTGGTTTTGAAGTCATGAGATCCGAAATGGACTCCATGTACTCCAACAAAGTATGAACTTTGATAGATCCACCAAAGGAAATAGTTCCCGTTGGTTACAAGTGAATCCATAAGCAAAAGTTAGGAGTTGATGGAAAAGTGATGACTTTTAGGGTGCGACTAGTGGCAAAAGGTTACACTTAAAAACCCAATATCGATTTCAAGGAAACCTTTTCCCCAATCGCTATGCCTAAGTCCATTCGAATTTTACTTGTCATAGCAACATATTATAACTATAAGATATGGAAAATAGATGTGAAAATCGCTTTCCTCAATGGCAACATGGAAGAAAAATTCTATATGAAGCAACCACAAAGTTTTACATTTAAGGGAAATGAGCAAAAAGTTTGCAAATTCCATAGACCTATTTATAGACTCAAACAAGCATCCCAAACTTGGAACATATGTTTTGACAAAATAATCAAATCATTTAGCTTTATCAAAAATGTATATGAACCATGTGTGTATATAAAGACTAGTAGGAGTAGTGTTCATTTTATTGTACTTTATGTCGATGACATCTTTCTCATTAGGAATGAGGTAAGAATGTTAGAGTGCACAAAAACATCATTATCAACTCAAATTCTCCATAAAGAGTTTGGGATAAGTATCCTATGTATTAGGAATACGTATCTATAAAGCTAGACTAAAGAAAATGTTGGGTCTTTTTCAAACCTTGTACATTGACAAAATACTAAAGATATTTAGTATGGAAGAATCCAAAATGGGATATCTTCCCATAGGACATGGTATTCGTCTCATCAAGTCTATGGCTCCCAAGATATAGGAAAAGAGATAAAGAATGTCCGACATATCTTATGTCTCTACTAATAGGAGCATAATGTATGTAGTTCAATACACAAGACCAGTTGTGGCACACTCGATAATTGTTATGAGTATGTTCCAATCCAATCTCAGTGAAAGTCACTAAATAGCTATGAAAGCAATCCTTAAATACTTGAGAAGAACTAAAGACTTGCTTTAGTATGCAACAATGGAGAATTAAAATTTGAGGGGTTTTCGGATTCAAGTTTCCAATTCAATATTAATGACCTAAAATCTACTTTTGGATTTATATTTTACCTCAATGGTGGCACGGTGAGTAGGAAAAGTTCCAAACAGACACCACGACCGACTCTACCATAGAGGTAGAATATATTACGGCTTTAGAAGCTACACAGAAAGGTGTTTGGATGAAAAACTTCATTCAAGAACTGAATGTAGTGCCTAGTATTGTTGAGCTAGTAGTTGACTTTTGTGACAACAATGGAGCAATAGCGCAAGCTAAAGAGCCAAGATCTCATTAGTAATCTAAGTACATTTTGAGGCGATACCATTTAATTTGGGAGATCATTGACAGAGGCAATATTTGAATGGAGAAAGCCTCAAAAGATAATATAGTAGATCTACTAACAAAACCCCTGACACAAAAGGTCTTTGAAGAACATCTTGAAAAGATGGGCCTCAAGGCCATAGGGCATTAATTTTAGGACAAGTGGAAGAATGTTGGAATAATGCCCACCAAGCCAATTACATTGGCCTTGTAAAATTATTTTCTTGTAAAACAATCTTGATTGAATGATATTCTTTATATGGCCATCTACATCTTATGCTCTTTATTACTTTATTGGTATTTGGATGAAGCCTTTAGATCATACTAGACTAAGGGACATGGTAACGCATTAGATGATAATCATGGAATAAGTTGTACATGATCATGATCTTAAACCTTTCAAGTCATAGGATTTTATAAGACAGGGCATTTAAGATTCAGATAGACTTACATTAACGATACATAAATCCAAAGGTTGAATGTTGCTCTATTCCAAGAGCGATCCCATATGAGATGTGGATACATGTTAGTGGGTACTTGTTAGATAACAAGGCACTAAAGACCCACCTGAAGAATCCACTAGATAATCATAGTGGCAAATCGGTAGTGGCAAATTCTACCGCTTATACTAGTGCATATAATTAGTGCTATAACCTAAAGATCCATGGTAATTTTGTGTTTGGTCCCCATGCTTTAACTCTTCTTGGGTTACTTAATAGGCCACTCAGATAGAGATTGGGCATGAGCTACTAGGCATAGAGGTTTGTGAGATCCAAAATGAAATCCAACTCCTTGTCTTTGTGAAGGGCGGATGCATATCCTATGTAATCCTATGTATTCTATAATGATTAATTCCAAGAAATCCTTGTGTAAGGTAGTGTGACAATTTGGAAAAGAAGTTTTCCAAAAATGAGGTCATACAATGAAATCAAACATTGGGAATAAAGACAAAGCATCAAAGCTATTAGGGAACTAATAAATATCTTATCCTATGCCTTTTTTGGGAGATAGGAAATGGAAGGATTGAATTGGCATCGTATGCGTAAAGCTATAATAGTTCTCCAAAAACATTCATTTCATCCAACTAGTTGGGCTCTATGGGCTTAAGGTTGGACATCAATTATAGAGATTTGGTACTCTTCAACTAATAGAAATTAATTGAATTGAATCGATTTAGTTTAAAGGAGTTTAAACTAAAATGAATATATGATATTCAAAAGTCACAAGGAGTTGTAAGACCATATCCAATGAATTGTATAACCTATTAGATCACACATAAAAGCCAATAGCATTTCCTGAATCATGGAGGAACTTTCTAAGAGTTAGAAAATTCACTCCTTAGGGATTTTAGGGTTACCAAAAATTGAGATGTCACTTAACTTGATTAATTTAAATGTTAAATTAATCATCTAATTTAAGAATTAAATTAGACCAATAATTAAAGAATTAATTATTTGGTGCCATGTGACTACCAATTAATCGAGTTAATTTAAGAAGTTAAATTAACAAATTGAGCTTAAGAAGTTAAGCTTGTTGGCTTAAGTGTTAAGTCAAAGATTAATCAATTAAATTAAAGTATTTAATTTAATTAATGAGAAGAATCTTTTTTGGAGGAAAATTCAAATGAAATGTTCATTTGGGGTGACATTTTAATTAGCTTGACCTTAGATTTCAAATGAAATTGAAATACACACAAAATTCAAAATAGATTTGAATTTGCCAACTTGCATGCAAGAGTTGCATGTTTGGTAGTCCCCCTATCCTCCCTCTATATATAGATACAGAGGTGAGGTAGGCAACACATGCATTTTTGCAAGTGAAGAATTAGATTCTTTCACATTTTCCCTCCATTCTTCAAGGTGTTCACTCATGTGTTGAAATTCACCTTTCTTTTCTTCTCCAACCCCTAAAATCGGCCGCTACCTCTCATCTCTCCTCCTAATCTCCAGCTAGTTGCAAGGAGTGATTGGAAATTACTTTGGTGTGTGGATCATTTTGATAAAGGCAAAACAAATGGTTTGCGAAGCCTTTGGAAATCCACCTGTGAGAGAGCAACTTGGCGATTTTATTCCAAGAGATCTAGAAGAAGTTTTGATCTGAAATTTTCACAGAGGATCCATCAAAGAGTTGAGAAGCTGCTAGAATTTTTTTGGAATTTTTGGAGAAGTTTGACTAGTGTAAAAGTTGCATTGATTCTGCTGCGCCGCTGCCCAGCAAATTCTAGATTGAAGAAGAATTCTTCATTTTCTCCTTGGAATTAAGCTAATCAAGGTATTCCTCTACCTAAATTTGAATAATGAGCATGTTTAGATCCTTGTTAACTTGAGTAGCCTAGTTAATTTTAGCTTTCGAAGATTTAATTATTGGATCCTATCACTACTCTAACCTTCACTTCAACTATGACAGCAACTTTTGCTCCATTATCTAGACATAGGATCATATCCCTATCATTGAGGCTACTTCTTCTTTCCATTCCCTATAAAGAATTACAAAGTTGAGAGCCACATGCGGTATCAAATACCCGTGAGGAAGAATTTATCGTTAGGTGCACTTCAATGAAGCATATACCCTTCCCAAAAGGTTGCATGATACTCCTTGCAATTTCTCTTCTAATGGCCTTTTTCATCACAATAGAAACAAGTAGCATCGGCTTTTCCCTCTTTCTTTTTCTTGACTCCTCCTAAATCTTTCAAGGGTTGCTATCCCTCAGAGGAAGAATTCTTCTTCCTTTTACCTCCCTTTCTAGCACCCCTAAGGCCCTTAGATTTAAAGGAGAAAACAAACATAAGAAGTTTGTTTTTCTTCATTATTGTCTTGGCGGTCACCAACATATTGACCAACTTATTAATCGTCACATTTTGCTTCATCATGTTGAAGCTCATAACAAATTGGTCAAATGAGCTCGACAATGATTAAAGGATCAAATCCACATAGAGCTCATTGTCCATGACAATGTCCAATTGATCAAGTTTCTCAATGAGACAGATCATTTTAAGGCCATGGTCATGGACACTTGAGCCCTCATTCATTCTAGTCTGGAAGAGCTCCCTAGACAATGAAAACCTTTCCTACCTTGTTTGCACATCATACAACCTTTGTAAGTGAAAGTGAATCTCGTGAATGATTTTCATGTGCTGATGAGACTTTTGGAGCTCATTGGACATAAAAGTCATCATGAGGCATCATGTTTGTAAATCATCATATATCAACTTTGTGAATGCTTCATGTGCCTCATTGCCGGCATCATCACCAATGGTGTCTGATGGAGTTTGATTAAACACATAAGTCCTCTATTCAGAATCAGGAATAATTTTGAGGTTCTCTGAGCTAATCACGGAAGTTAGGCCCGATAATTTATTGATTTTCAAAATAATGTTGAGCAAATTCTTAGCCATTTTAAGTTTAAGATTTCAAAAACTACAAAAAGGAAAAAAAAAATAGTATAAGCATGTAATTGAATATTGATATTGAAAATATATTCATAGACTTTCAAGTATGTTTTTCTGCCATTATTTTATCAAATTCCTCATTCCCTTACGGAATTTGAGAAATCTCATTTCCTAATGAGAATCAAGGCCCTAAGGACTTGTAATAGACCCACAACTCGTGTGCTATCCCCAAACAATCGAAAGGTAAACAACTTTTGCTAATTGCATCTCTATGCAACCCTTAATATATTTTACCTTACTTTTCATGTAGATCAACAACTCATATGCCATCTATATTACTAGATATTAAATCAGACCTACCAATCAAGCTTTAATTTGAAACCATTCCATAACATCTCATGACTCATGTGCCCATGCATAAGAAGCGTCAAATCAAAGGTACATCATATGCTAAGTATGTGATCACAACTTTCTATCATAAGTATGACCCACGACTCATGTGCCATCACACAAAGATAATAGCATCGTCATGTCACATTTTATTGCTAGAAAGCGTGGATTAATTAAAACTTCTTTTAATTTGTATCCATTTTGACTTAATATTTTGAAAGCACTTAAAATCTTCTAAGTGGAGGAATTTTCTTACTTGCAAAGATCTCATCAATTTTATTTTCTTATTTAGGTTTTCTATATCCTAACCATCTCATACATCAATAGGATATGAAAAGTGTAAATAAATAAATGCGCCTAGCATGCTCCTAGGGTGGGATGAGCATGAGCCTTAACCAAGTAGTGTATTTTAGAGCCATATGTGCACTACTTAGTCGATTTTAAGTGAGTTGATTAAATATAACTATTACATAAATGTAACACATATAACCTTAGGTCTTCATGCCTCCAATGGTCTTCTTGTCTCCTTACAACAATTACATGAGAGAAGAAATCCCCACTTATAGTGATTCTGCTCTCATAACTTTTATAAAATAGAAAGTAAGAGGCATACAAATCCTAATTAAATACAACTTTTTTCAACAACTTGAAATAAATAAAATCAATATTAAAAGCTCTTGTTCATCTCCATTCATTCATCATCCATTTAACAATTAAATGAACAATAAATAAGAATTGACATTCAAATGCACAATTAAATGCTTATTTGATAAATAATGAATTAACTTAGCAAAAATAAGCATAACAATTATGCATCTTATTTTGCACCAAATTGAAGAGTAAGTTGAACAAAATTTTATAAGCAACAAAAAAATATCAAACATAATTTGAGAACTTGCACAATACTTGTGCATTTAATTAGCATGATTTAGATTAATTTTAAGCACAATAACAACAAAAAATAGACCTCAAAACATATCCACAACCAAATCAAGCGCTACTGCCCCAACTAAGCTGCACGGCCGTTTAGCAAGCGTGCACCAAGCACACCCACTGCTCAGTTAGCACCCAACTGTGCATAGCAATTGCCTTATTTTTAGGTTAGGACCAAGTCAAGGCCCTATTTATTCAATTTTTTTGCACCAAAAAATTATAAACAACCCATAACACTAAATCACACTTGTTAGACAAATTTGCATATCTAAAACACCTTTTAAAAATAGAAATTCAAGTACTCAAACATGCTTCAAAAATCAATGTTCAAGTAGAATTAACATTCTTCAAAAATCTCCAATTAACTCCACTTGTGTTTTGATCTAAAAATGACCAAAACACCTTAAAGCCAAATTTAACATACTATATCAACATATAACATCAGCAATGCTAAATCGACATTTAACATATTCATCCGTGAACCAAAAACATACTAATATATGAATTAATATTTAAAACACATATTAGCATAATTTAATTCACCATCAAAAGAGCCACAAGCAACATCAACCAAACACTCAAATTCATGAATTGGATCAAGTATTTGGAAATCTACATCAATTCATCACATGAATCAATCAAACAAAAATTCAAATAAAAGCATGAATTAGGATCTGATACCACTTAAAGTAAAGTTTAGCACAAGGATCCAAGTTATAAAGCAAAAATAGCTAAATAAGAAATTCGATTACACTTCATCCAAGGATCTAATCATGCTATTGAGATGAATTTGGTTGTGGAAAAATACCTTGATCGCTTAAATCAATGATGAAAGGATGAAAATGCTAAACCCTTTTAAACTGCCAAATCTTGGCACAGTAGAGAATCGGCACAAGCAAATCACCTTTGAGTGAGCTAAAACTAGGATAACAACACCTCAACATCTTCAAGGATCTCCAATAAAAATTTTAGCAAAAACAAGAATTGGCAAGGTCACCAAAATGCCTCCTAACTTTCTGCATCGTAGTGGATCTATCAAGAGCAAAGCTCCCCATCATGAAGCCTCTAATGAAATGATCCACACACCCAAAGCAAGCACTAGTCAACCTCTAGTTAGCTAGATCACCAAAGGAAGAAGAAGACATAAGGCCGAAAATGGTGGAGAACGATGAGGAAAATGTGTAAAAATTCAACACATAAATGGATCACACTTTTGGAGGAAAAAATGGAATCTAAGCAACTTGACTGTCAATTAGCAAGTGGCTAGCCACCTTTCTCCTATTTATAGGAAGGGAGGTGTGATGCAAGTTGGCATCACTCCCTCCATGAGGTATGTTGCCAACGAGGCACCCCACTTGCGTGTGAAATGTGAATATCAATTGCATTTGAATTTAATTTGGAATCTTCATTTCATCTCATGAAATGTCATACAAATTAATTCTAAATGAACATCAAATGAACTCCTTCATTTGAATTTCCCTCCAAAATAAATTCCTCACATTAATTAAATTAACTCTTTAATTGAATTAATTGGTATTGACTTAACTCCTTAAGTCATCTAACTTAACACTTTAAGCTAAAAAGTGCTAATTTAACTCCTTAAATTAAATTAGCTAATTAATTATCATATGACACCAATTAAATTAACTCTTTAATTTAATTGGTCTAATTTAACTCCTTAAATTATTTTGATCAATCTAACAATTAAATCAATCAAACCAAAATGACTAAAAAATTAGCTAACCGTTTATCTCCACAAAATCGATCACTAAAAATTGTCTAACTCTTAGAAATTTCGTTTCATCAAATAGAACTCTCTTTAGGCTTTTATGTGTGACCCAATATGTTCTCCAATATGTTCTCCCATTCATTGGACATGGGTTCACAACTCTTTTGATATTTTGAACATTGAAATATTCGCATTAGTTTAAACTCCTTTAACTAATAACTTAATACGATTAATCTCTATTAATTGAAAAATACCTAATCTCCATGGTCAATGTCTAGCCTCAAGCTCATGGAGCTCAACTAATTGGTCAAAATGAATATACTCTTGGTAAACCATTCTAGCTCCATACTTACCAAGCAAATACGATCCTTCCATCTTCTATCTCCCGAAGAAGGCCTAGAACAAGAAATTTGTCAGCTCCCTAATAGCCTTAATAACTATGTTTTTATTCCCAATATTCGATTCCAATTTATAACCTCATATTTGGAAAACTCCTTTTTCAAATTGTCATACTACCTTGCATAAAGATTCCTTGGAATCAATCGTTATAAAATACATAGAAGATGTACTCGCTCTTCACAACGACGAGAAAATAGATCCTATCTTAGATCTCATAAACCTCCATGTCTAGATAGCTCACACTCAATCTCAACCCGAATGACCTACTAAGTGGTCAAGAAAAAGTCAAGGTATGAGGACCTAAATGCAAGGTTACCATGAATCCTCAAGTTTAAAAACTAATTATATACACTAACATAAGCTAGAAAACTTGCCACTATAGCTATTTTGTGGATTCTCTAAGCGGGCCTTCAGAGAACTTGTTCTATAATAAGTATCCACTAACATGCACTTATGGCTAACATAGATTGCTCATGAAATGAAGCAATATCTAACTCCTTAGATTTTTTATCATTAGTGCAAGTTTATCTAAATCTTAGATGCCCGCCTCATAAGATTCTATAACTTAAAATGTTTTAGAATCACGACCGTGTAAGACTTATTTAATAATCACCACCCAGTACATGATCAAGTTTTTTAATCTTGTGTGATCTAAAGGCTTCAATCAAATGCTAGTGAAGTAAAATAAGCATTAAGATGAAGATGGCTATTGTTTATGAATATCATTCAATCAAAACTATCTCACAGGTGAAATAGTTTACATGTCAATCTAATTGGCTGCAGAGTACTATTCCAACACTACAGAAATTAGGCACTCTTCAATCAATAGAGATTAATTGAAAGAGTAATTAGTTTAAAAGAGTTTAAACTAATTAGAATATTCGATATTCTATAAATCACAAAGAGTTCTGAGCTCATGTTTAATTAATTAATTAACCTAATGGGTCACACACAGAAGCCTAGAAGACTCTCACTTGATTGAAGAAATTATCTTAGGAGTTAGATAATTGAGGTGATCAAGTTTATTGGAGAGAAAGAGAACACATTGACTAATTATCAGTTAGTCACTTTGACTTGATTAATTTAAGTATTAAATTAATCAAAATAATTTAAAGAGTTAAATCAGGTCAATTAAATTAAGGAGTTAATTTAATTGATGCCCTGCAGTAATTTAATTTGTCAAGGTCAACTTAATAAGTTAAGTTGATTTTGTATTAACTTAAGGAGTTGAGCTAAACGAATTAAATTAAGGAGTTAATTTAATTAGTGAGGGTATATATTTTTGGAAGAAAAATTAAATGGAAGAGGTGTGTGTGTGTGTGTGTGATATAAGCTTCCATCCAATATAAACCCCCCCCCCCTCAGGCTAGCCACATGGTGTTAATTTCTGGTTGCATTTTCTTCCCATTCGTATGGTGATCTCATGTGTTGAAAAAAACTACTTTCTAGATTCGCTCCAACAACCTTTCTCTCTCCAATAACTTTCTCACACTTTCTTCTTCCTCCTTCATTCTCCTCACCTTTTTAACTGATTGAGAGAGGATTGAGAGTGGTTTTAGGTGTGTGCACTTGCTTTAGAGGCTTTACAATTGGGGAGCTTTGAAGTGGTGGATCAAAATCCTTCAAGGTGGCAGCCGATTTTTGGTGTTTCTAGTGACAAGTGGCTTTAGCCCTTCACTTGCTATTTTGCCTCCTATTCTAGCTCATCTTGGAGCAAATTTTTCTAGCTAGAGTAGTTGAAGTTGATGTCCATTGGAGAGAAGTTGGAGATCCTTGGAGAAATTGGTGATTTCCTTGCTTGGAAAGAGTTCCATAGTAAAATCCTCTAATTGCATTTCCATTTCATGATTAAGGTAATATTTCTCCATCTTCTTAATCTAATTTTGAGGCATAGAATAGATCCAAGGATATATTCGTTAATTTTGCCTATTTTTGCAATTTATTATGAATCCTAGCATGTCCTCTATCTACGAAGGCAAAAAGATGGAATATTGTAGGAGGAATTGACTTTAATCAAAACCGACAAGCACAAAATAAAACATATCAACTTACAACTTGTAAACATAAATTGAAAAGATGGCATGTGACAAAGCAACAGGTAAAAAGTTCATGGAGCTAACTGAGACTCGGATGCAGATGCAGATGCAAATGTAGAAAAACCTATACACCAAGGCGATTCCCAGAAAGCACTACCGTTTTACTCAACCTAAACATTTTTCTAGTGATTGTCTCAGCAGAAAGGGTACCAATATCGTTGAGCATGGGGATTATGAGAAAGAGCTTGAAGACAAAGACAAGGTGATACATAGTCCTAATGGTGGCGATAATGGAAAAGATTAGGAAGATGGCCAAATTTTTGTGATTTGAAATATGATTCTAGCACCAAAGAAAGGAGACATGACTCAACGCCACCAACTTTTTCAAACTAGATGCAGTATTAATGGTAAAACATGTGCCTTAATTATTGATAATGATAATCAGAAGAACATTATTGAAAAAAACCACTGCTGAAAAACTGCAACTATCGGTGGAAAAGCATTCAAATCCTTATAGCATTGAGTGGATCAAAGCCATGGGAAACATCTAATTAACCAAATGCTGCAAAGTTCTTTTCTCAATCAGAAAAGATAAAGATAAAGTGCATTGCGACATAGTAGGTGTGGACCCTTGTTACTATTTTGTAGACCTTGGCAATTTGCAGAATGTGCATCATTATGGATGGGAGAATATATATAAATTGAAAATAAATGGAGTAAAGATGACCTTATTGCCGCTGAATAAGACATCTAAAGCAAAAACTTCTAAAGTGGAAGTTAAGTCTTTCAATCTCTAACTCACTCTGAGAAAGAGATCGAAAGTGTCTGTAGACAAATTCAACTAGTTGATTGCTTAGTAGTAAAAGGAGTGTTGATTATTACAAAGGATCTACCAAAAAAGTATAATGTGCCTAAGGAGTTGCCAATAAAATTGCCACTAATGCAAGATGTTCACATAAAGGTCAAGTAGAAACTTGAAAAAATTCATACCAAATATAACACAACCGCCAATGAACATAGACGTTTCTTAACTTTTAAAGAAGGTGGAGTTATGATTTTCTTGAGGAAGAAAAGATTACTAGTCAGTACACAAGTTGAAACTAAAGAAGTATGCGCTTCATCACATTTTGAAGAAAATCAATGAGAATATCTAAAACTAAGCTCACATATGTAGCTTGTGAGATATAAATTGAGCATTAATAAAATTCCTTTGGTTTTCTCTTTATGATGAAGACTCTTTCTTTAATTATTTTAAAGCTTGTAGAAAATAGGCTTTCTTTCATTCAAGTTATTTGTGCAATAGCTTATCCTTTTCTTGTTTCCTCCCAAATTTTATATGTTGCATGACATAGTCGTCTAAATATCTTGATCACCATCGATAACATCTTTTGATGCAGATATCATACCATTACTATTTCACCTAACGAGCAGTCATCTATCAAAGACCATATTTACTGTACCTTGCTGTATTCCTCAGTGGCAGCATATGGATCGTTTGTTGCAATAGAACTTGCTCCTGAGGGATGAACTCTATCCAATATTACTTCCACATAATTGTCTCTTCTACATTATTTTTTAATTATAAAATGTGATGGCTGAGCCACAAGCAGCAGTTTGTGTCTTTAGGTTGATAAGCATGAAAAACAGAATGCCATGCTAATTCAGGTGGACAAAGGAACTCTATATTGTTTTGGACAATGGGTTCAATGTGATAGTGGCATTAATAAGGTTATCTAATAACTTCATGGTGTCACGAGCTTATTTCTTGATTTGTTGGACAATATATATATATATATATTTTAAAACCTAAAATTTGATTGCCAACTATTTTAGACTATAATTTGAGGCTCTTTTGCTTGTCTATCATACACACGCCACGCAAGCGCTTGCGCATCTAAAACTTTAGATGTATATGTTCAGCATATGCAAGTGTTCGAGTACGTATTATTATGTTATTGGATCAAAATGAAAAGAATGAAATTTTAGTGCCGAGTAACCAAGTGCACATAAACAATCTTAATAAAGCTTTTTATTAAGATACAAATAAATCCAGGAACATGAAGACAGCAGCATCAGATGAGTGAAATTCTAATAGAGGGAGAAGCATGACAAATTACCAACTATCAAGGCTGATATACATCAGGAAGCTGCAGGCCCACACTTGCAGCGGACTTTCCAAGAACTTTTTTCATGTCACCAGACCTATCAAGCGCAATATTGTACGAGAACAGTAAGTCCTGTACATTGATCATAAATTTTGAGTTAGGAGGCTCAGTTGATCTGCGACCACACCTCACAGACATCTTAACTAATATTTAGAATAATCTTGTGTTATTCAACTAATGCTGATAAAATAAAAGTTGAAGCTTTGCTAATACCACACCAACTAATTCAAAAGCCACACAGTGGAGAGGAAAATAGTGTGTTTTCCAAAAAGAAACATAAAAGAAAAGGATGAAATCCATAGAAATACATGTGCATCACTGTTATACAAATAAACTTTTTGAAGATAAGAGTAGTTGCAGATCCAAGATCCTGCTCAGAGGGGTGACGACCTCCTGCTCCCCCAAAATCCAAGTTGATAAACTTAACATGTCTCCACTGCAAAGATGACCATCAGGTCATCAAACAAACCATTTACACGGAAAACAGAGCTCATTATCAGGGATAGGTGCAGTGGATCCAAGAGTTCAGCCTTCTATTCTCATCTTTTTAACCTACTTGGCTGACATACGATGCACTCCCTTAACAGGAGAGATCATTTTGAGGATTTAGTAGTCCTAACATATCCAATTTCATTATGTAATGGGTGGGCTACAAACCGGATAGAAAAAAGAAGAAGTAGAAGAAAGAAATGAAAAGAAAAGGAAGGCTCAAATTTTTTACCAAGTAACCCTCAAAAATCAGCATACTATTTCCGTAAATTTTGTCCCGGTGATCTCATAAGTATTGTACTTATCTCTCCAACAAAAGTGAAACATTAAAGCTAAAGTTAACAGATTAAAGTGTCAGATTCAAAGTAGCTATCCAAACCAGCAAGAAAATGAACCTTCATACTTTCTGGAAAAATCAATGTGACTAGAAGAAAGAAAGCAGTCCAGCTTTGAGGCAAAAATGTACATGGAAATAAGTTGCAGTCCAGATATGACAAATGAAATCCTATGATCTAATTAACAATTTATAGCTAGAGCATGAGGAGGGATTCTAGAAACCTATGCACCTATATACACCATCCTATTCCTTAACAAGGATAGGCCATGATGAATGTAGTGCTTGCAGTACTGCCAACAAAAATAACAAAATAATCGACCTCAAGCTCTTGAATAGGCTTCTTAGTGTTCTCAATAAGTCGCTTATTCCTTCATCTCAAGTGCATGCAGAAATATGCATAGGAGAGACATCTCAAATACTGTGGTTTCTCATATGTTTCAGCATTGCCTGTAGCTTAAGAAACTCTTCAAACATGAACCATGAAAACATTGCCTCTGTGATTGTTATTTTATTGAGGCAAAGTACAATTTTTGGAGTGATTTGCATATTTGGTCCATACCTTGCGAGTTCAACAAATTTAATTCCAAAATTCAAAAACTTGAGTGCAGTTAATCATTTTTGCAATCTGCCATTCAAAAGCTAACAGAAACCATCAGGTCTTTTTTTCTTTTCCTTTTTCTCTTTCTTTCTCTTTTTCCCCCTATTTTACTTTTTCTTCCATTTCTCTTTTTCCTTTCTTTTTCATTTCTTTCCTCTTCTTTTCCAGATTTCTTTTATGTCTTTTTTCTAAAAGTACATTAGATATATCTGTTAAAATTTATTGCCAAGATATCAGCCCAAGACTACCAAATGGATAACATATACCTTGTACACATGTGAGTAAAAAAATGAACTTTCAAAAGCAAAATTATGATTTTATTTTGCATATCTTTGTACATATAGTGCTTGTAAAACATGGGACTACACATTGAGAACCTCCTATTGAATGCAATGAAAGTACAATGGCAAGACAGAAAATTCCGTCTAGTGGAGAATGGCTGAAATGAACAGCTCCACTGCTGATCTAAAGACTACATGTATAATTATTCACAAGAAACAATCATGGAGACTGCTATAAAAGTGACAGCACTAGTGAAGGTAAGGGCAGGGGGAAACCACAGCCAATTAACTTTAGAAAATTGTCATCAGGAAAAAATGCTTTAACTTTATGAATATCTGAGTTTGCATGGAACAAGATGCAGTTTTCCCTACACTTTGCCTTTTTGCAGAGGAGAGAGACAGCCACCTGTCCAGATCTCCCGTTGAATCTGTACAAGGCAAAGATCAAGCATCCTCTTTATATATGATAGATGACTTACTGCATCATAAATTAAAATCATGATCTAGCATATTATGCTTAACAAGAGTGCACTATCTCCCTACTCAGGTATAAATAGAAACCCAATAATGAAAGGAATGAGGAGAAAAGTTCCCAGTGCAGGGTATTATCATCTGCATTGCAAAACAAAACCAACTTCTGCATCAAGTTGTTTACTCATATATCATATTTAAGCTTAGTAAGTGATTCTCTAAATCAAGGCCAAGAGTGTCAGCTCTTGAAATCTGCATTGCTTCCTCAATGTTGTCACAAGATGATTATACGTAACAATGGGTCTACAAATATTAGGGTACTGTTTAAACAAGAATCTTGAAATTACTGATGTTCTAATGACACCAAATCTGTTTAGTCCTTGCCAAAAAGGGACTAGTATCCTCCCCAATCACCAATTTTTTTCTATTAATGTTCCAAATAGAAGGATCAAAATCCCATGAAGTTTAAATCTTTCGCACCAGAACTTGAATCAGTTGCACCCATTCAAATATTTCCTAAAATAGTAAATATCAAATAGAGACACAATCTCGGAACTAACAAGAAGCACCTCCCCCCCCACCCACCCTCCAACACACACACACACTTGTGCTAATACCAAAACTATTGTCATTGTGCCAGCACCAGTCGCAAGTACCATTGCCCCAATACCTACGGGCACTGCTCACGCACAAAAAGATTGTACCTACAACCTCAAAACTATCATCTGTTTTTCTCATGGACAACAAAAATCCAGATACACACATAAATAAACAAAATTCACAAAAAATAACATGGTAATGAAACAAAAAACAAAAGCACCTTGTAATGGTGGACGCTGTTAAGATAGAAAGTGTAATCATGGGCAAGCTTCAAATTCTGTGGGTTTTCAGAGTCAATATTTCTTCTGAATTCCTGCTTGATGAAATCCGTGAAGTGGGCTTTGTGTTCTTCTTTTCCAATGTGTTTCCTGACTGCTTTCAGAAGGTTCCTGTAGACCCCTTGTGCTGTTATATTTGCACCTTGAAACGATGAACTCATTTCTATGTCCTCCTCCTTTTTCTTCTTTTCGAATTTCCTATGTACACAGAAATTTTCAAGCCTTTCTTCAATGGCGTTTGAGAGACGGTGTCGTAGAGAGATCCTGTGTACAGCCTTAACAGGCCTGAGGTTACATTTCAATTCTGAATAGGCTGAGGTGAGGTCCATGGCCCAGCAATACTGGGCTGGGCTTTTATTTGCTAATCTACATCTACGCTCTAGCATTTCAATTTTAAATAGTTTTTCACTTTTTCTTCGAAAAACAAAAATCATTGTTTTCTCTCTCTCTCTCTCTCTCTCTCTCTCTCTCTCTCTCTCTCACATGCTATTAATTTTCGTTCCGTTTTTCTTGGGGCTGTTCATTTGGTTTTAACCACCAAATCATTTGATCTGTTAATTAAAATTTTTTATGTTCAAAAATTCTAATCGAATCGAATCAAATCTAACCTATGATTTGATTTTTAACTGAAAAAATTGGTTCGATTTCAATTTTAATCAAAATCAAACTAGTTCAAAATTATTTTCATTTTTTTAATCAAAAATTGTGATAAAAGTTTATTGGATAAAAAAATATTTGATTTTAGCTTTATGTAAAAAATTTGAATTGGATTACTTATTTTTAGGGCTTGTTTGCTTGAGTATATAGAATTAAGTAATATTCATATACTAATGATACATAGGCTATAAATAGTATTCAATACCATGTAATTTACTGTTTGATTTGGTTTTAGAAATTAGTGATATCACATACTTGATACTATATAATGTTTGGTTGGTAAAATTGTACAATGTGATTATACTTCGTAATGTCCAAAATATCCTAACTTCTGAGAAGATAAATTTCCAAAATGACTTTTTCATTGTGTTGTGGTTATTATATGATGGGTAAGAATGGCTTTTTCATTCCTTATCATATTAGATTTAAAGAGATGAAAAATGGATCAAGCTATGTTGGCCTTCTCCATAAACTAGCTTAACCTATGATACCATGTCAAGCTGCAAAAGTATCATGAGCCATAAAAATGTGAAGCAAACAAAAGATAAAGTTTGAAAATGTATCTAGTATGCCTTACCAAGTGAAGCAAACAAACCCTTGTAGTGCTAAAAAGTTTATTTGATAGAATTAAGTTTGATAATAAATGTTTATATTTAGGTAAAAATTTCAAATATGCAAATGCCAAATAATACTAGTAGTCTAAAATTATATCACAATGATGAATGATCACATCCACATAAAGAATACAAGTTTCAAATAACAAATTGTTCAAACTTTAAATTACATCCAATTCCATATAAATCCTCCACTTTATCTTTTAAATTATATTAGCTTTTAACTATATTTTAGACACAAAACAATGAACAGTGTTTGTTTTCATAATAATATATGATATGGGATAACCCAACAGGCCTAACTCAATAAGTTATCAACCTTAGATAGAGCCCCTAGGCCCACTAAATAGGCACAGCCTAGCGTCGCTTCTGGACCCAGTTAGGCCGAATCACTCGACTACAACCACCTAGTCGAATGGATTGTTCTCAACCGCCCTCAATAGAAAGCTTCAAGCCAGTTGGTCTGTTTAACCATCCCTATGTTTGACCACCTTGTCTATTCGATGATTGAAAACCAGAGTGCTCACTCTAATGCTAACTCATATCCTTACCGTATTTAATATTCTGACAAGCAGCGTGCTTCCGCATTAATAATACATGCCACCTAGTATAGCCTTTGCCACCAACTGTACTAGAGAGACGCACCCCCAAGGTACTATTCACTCTGGAAAGTAGGAGATGATGCCACCTAGAATAGTATTGGAATTGAAAATGACCAATAACCCCTAAGCAAAGATAAGAGCCCTCTACACCCGATAGGGGCATCTTAGACATATCACCTACTAAGAGAAGAATATAAATACTCTTTTGCCAGCCATCCTCCAAGTAATATCATACACACTTTGATTACCTCAATTTCACCAGTACTAACTTGAGCATCAGAGTACCTTAGTCGGGGATACTTCAGCTAGTTTAACACTTGTTGTTGGTTGAAGATCTCAAACCTCGAAGGATATCATTGTTAGTTCATCGATATTCCTAGTCGAATCAACCTAAACACTATCCTATTCACTAAAAATGACTTTCAACCTCATCATTTTGGCACCGTCTGTGGGAAATTTGAGATCACAACTAAAATAAATAGTGAACACTAGAAGAGCCGTATCTAAGAGAAAAGATAATAGGAGGTCAGCATCTCTACCTCCCCTTTTACCCCAGCAAAGTTCACATGCTCTAGGCCCCAACTCGCCCTAGGAGCAAGTTGTTACATTAACCATACCTCAGCTGATGCAACTAATAAGTGAATAGATCTCTACCCAAATCTTTGCTCAACTCTCCGCTGCATTAAATAGGCACACCATTGTACTAGTCCTAGCTAGCAGTGCCACTCCACAACTATTTCCACCAAAGGAAAGGTCCCTCTGAGACAGTCATGGTTGCTAGGAGTCTATGCGATCACCAGCCAGATGAAATGCTAGCCCCAGATGCCCCCATAGAGAGAGGGGGCGATCAGAGCTAAGGGAGGAATTGTTAACTCTGTAGACCACCACGGTTTACCTAATTGAGCCCAGCAACGTGATAAGGTCAAACATTCCAGACATGACCAACGCAAAGAAGTGGATGATCTACAAACCACGTAGCCCAGCCTATTGAAGCCTCATAGCACGATAAGATCGAGCTCGCGAGACTTCATTTTGATCAAAATATTACTCAAGATGATCAGGAGAAGTGAGAAGAAGTCTCCCACCAAGTGCAATAATTAAACAAATACCTCGACGAGATCTCAAGAAAAACACTGATAGACTGCCCAACCCAAAGGACCCCCAAAGGTCTCGTTGAGAGAGAGGCTGCCCTTTCATCTAAGAGATTATTAATGAATGTATTGCTATCAATGATAAGGTCTCGATCAAACTTTTGAGGTACGATGGCTCATCCAACCCCATGAGCACTTGATGCAATTCGAGCATATGATGCAATTGCATGATCAAGTACATCCACACCAAGATGTTGGTGACATTCTAAGGAATAGTACTCGATTAGTTCATTAAACTAGAACCCTCATTAATATACTCCTATGATCAGCTCTGTGACAAGTTCTTGCAATAGTTCGCCAATCGAAGAAAAGTAAAACTCCCCCACACTCACCTCCACACTGTCAAGCAAGATAAAAAGGAGTCCCTTCGTGACTTCTTTATGAGGTTCAACACGGAGGTTTTGAAGATAGACAATCCTAGGATTGAATTTCTAATCGACATGCTATTCTTGGGACTTAGTCACAAGAAATGTGCCAATACTTTGGTGCACAAGCGCTTAAGGTCGATGAAGGAATTGCTTGACCTAGTGGAGAGATATATGACTCAAGAGAATATGAACAAGTTGAAGTTTGAAAACTCTGAGGTTAATAAAGAGAAAATAAGAAGAGAAATGATCAAAAACACAGAGAGAGAGGTCGATCTCCAATAAAGTACTTCGACGACTACACCCTACTAAATATTTCAAGGAGAGAGGTTCTGTATGCCATTCAACATGACAATCTCCTCAAGAAACTGAGGAAGCTGATAGAGACAGAAGTGATGAAAAAATTAAAGAAGTATTGCCAATTTCATAAACAAAAGGGGTATGACACAGATGAATGCTTCAATCTCAAAGATAAAATTGAGAGGCTCATCAGGCAAAGTCATCTTAAAAAGTATATGGCCGTGGAGACACAGGCTAAAGGGGGCAAAACCGACCAAACTCCCTATAGTGAAAGGTCGATTAGCCTAAAGAGAAAGGACAAAGGATAGAAACCCGCCTGCCCATTCGAGGAGTAATTGATATGATCATAGGAGGTCCCACTGAGGAGGACTCCAAATCAGTGAGGAGGCAGACTGAGAGGAAGTTGAAGTCGACCAAAGCCTCATTCATTGAAATGATATTCCATCTATTAACAAGTACAGAGCTTATTTTTTTCACTGATGGCAACTTGGCCCACCTCAAAGGAAAGAATATACACCACAAAACTGATTGTCCCATGGTAGTCTTTATTGAAATTGCCAACTTTGAAATCGAAAAGTTTTGGTCGATAACGGCAACTCAGCCAACATCATTTTCCTTTCCACCTTGAAAAGAATGAATTTAGGGCAGCTAAAGTTTGAACCTATGCGTACCCCTCTTGTCGGGTTTAGGGGGTTAGAAATCATTCTGAAAGGATCCATCAGGCTCTCAATGTCATTTGGGAAAGCTCTCTGGAGAAGAACTTTGATGGTGAACTATCTGGTGGTCGATGCCTCATTTACTTATAATGTTATAATTAGACGACCAGCCTTCAATGAATTCCATGCCATTATCCCGACTTAACACATGAAAATTAAATTTCCAACCCCGATTGGCACATGTGAATTATTGTATAACATCAAGAAAGCTTAGAGGTGTTACAACATCTCAGTCAAGTCAAGTAAGCAGAAAACTTGACCACAATTGAAGATCTTGATGGATGCCTTTGTAGTGGAACCTGAGGAGGTCTAAGCTTACAAGAAAAGAAAGTTGAAGGATACCTGGGTAGAGCCCGTTGAGGAATTTGAAACTGTCGAGCTGAAATAGAGGAACCCCGACAAGACAACTCGAATCAAGATAGATATAGGCCCCTACCTGGAATGCCTTATGGTCAATTTTCTAAGACAAAATATTGACATCTTTGCTTGGAAAGCATTTAACATCCAGAAAATTGACCCTAGTGTGATCGTGCATCACCTCAATGTCGACTTCTCATACAAGCCGATCAAGCAAAAAATGAGGACATTTAATGCTGAGAGGACCTAAATCATCGAAGAGGAAATCAGAAAACTCTTAGATACATGTTACATTGTAGAAATTTCAATATCCATCTTAACTTTGTAATGTTGTACTCGTCCCAAAGAATGAGGGACAATGGCATATGTGTAACAATTTTACAAATTTGAATAAAGCTTGCTCTAAGGATCCTTACCATGTGCCTCAAATAGATTTACTAGTAGACTCCACTACTGGTTGTGAGTTATTGAGTATGATAGATGCATTCCAAAGCTACCATTAAAAATTCATGGCCCTCAAAGACAAGGATAAAACTTCTTTTGTGGTTCCCAATGGAGTTTATTACTTTTTAGTCATGTCTTTTGGACTAAAAAATACTGGAGCAACTTACCAAAGGCTAGTCAACTTTACGTTCAAAAATGAAATAGAAAAGTTGATAGAGGTATTCATTGATGACATGATTGTAAAACAAAAAAGGCCCAAGACTATTTGCTCAATCTCAATCACACTTTTACAATATTGAGAGCATTTTGTTCTGAAGTTAAATCCAAACAAGTGTACATTCGAGGTTCGAGAAGGTAAATTTCTAGGCTATATGGTCAGTTAATGGGACATTGAGGCCAATCCACAAAAGATTCAGGCCATTATAAACATCGCCCCTCCTTGAATAGTCATAGATGTGGAATGGTTGGTCGAGAGGATTATTGCCCTTGGGAGGTTCATCACACGATTAGCAAAGAAGAGCCTGTCTTTCTTCAAAATTCTTAGAAATGCCAAGAAGTTGGGTTTTCAATGGAACGAACAATGTGATTAGACATTGCTCGAGTTAAAATAGTATTTGTCCTTATCCCCAATGCTTGCAAAACCCAAACTCAGAGATGTCCTTCACATATATTTAGCTATTTTGGAAGCATCAATCAGCTCGATCTTACTCTCAACCAGAGATGGAAACTATCGACCAGTTTACTGCTATAGCAAGTCACTCCAAGGACTAGAGCATAACTATTTAGAGATCGAGAAATTTACATTCACAGTAGTCATCACGGCTCTAAAGCTGTATCCATATTTTCAGTTTTATACCATAACAGTGCCGACCAATCAACTATTGAAGCAAGTGCTGTCTAAGCCAGATACCTCTAGAAGGTTAACCCAATGGGTCATTAAATTGAGAGAATTTGATATTACCTTTCAACTAAGAATAGCCATCAAAGTGTAGGTCTTGGCAAACTTTATCACTCAACGAGTCAACTTGCCTGAGAAAAATAGTGAAGCCCCTTTCACTTGGACTTTACGTATTAATAGATTTTTCACCATATTCAGAGGGGAAGCAGAGGTGGCTCTTCGTTCCCCAGCAATGGAGGAGTATGATTTTGTGATCAAACTCAACTATGCAGTTACTAATAATGAGGCAAAATATAAGGCTCTCTTCATCGGGATGAGAATGGCACTCGACCAAGGCATCGAACACCTGGCTATGATCACAGACTCCCAACTGATAAATTTTGAGGCTAAGGATTCCATGATGAGCCGGTACCTGGCAGAGGTTAGAAGTAATCATTCACAAAGTTCATCCCCAGTCAGTTACCTAGATTTGAGAATGAGCATGCAGATGCCCTGTCTAAATTTTCTAGCCCAACTACGGGCACAATAGATAGGATAATAACATTTCTACTCATTGATAGGCCATTGATCGGCCTACTTGAGGAGAACCTGGTAAAGAATATTGAGGAGATAGTCCCTTCATGGCAGAATCCAATAAAACTCTATTTGAGTCATGACACAGTCCCCGAAGATAACAATAAGGCTTGACGCCTTGAAAGACAAGCTTCCAAGTTTACGCTAGATGAGCATGGCCAGTTGTATAAGAGGTCGATCTCTAGACCGTCCCTAAGGTGCTTGGAACCCAATCAGACTCATGAAGTATTGTAGGACATCCATGTAGACATGTGTTGGAACCATTCCAGGGAAAGATCCTTTGCACATAAAATAATCAGGTATGAATACTTTTGGCTGACATTACTTAAAGATTTTGTGGATTTTGCTAAAAAATGTATAGCATGCCAAGTTCATTCGAACATACTGCATCAAACTGCCACGCCCATAGTCAATGTTCAAATTTCTTAGCCATTCAACCAGTGGGGGATCAATATTTTGGGCTTGCTGCCAAAATTAACAGGTCAACAAAAGTTCATAATCATGGCGAACAAATATTTTACCAAGTGGGTTAAAGCCGAGGTTGTCTCAAAGTTAACCGACATAGCCATCAAGAGTTTCATCAAAAAAAACATCATCTGTTATTTTGGCCTGCCTAAGATCCTTATTTCAGACAATGGGACTCAGTTCTAGAGTAAAAGTACCAAAAGTTGGTAGGAAGCCTTGGGAATCACCCAACACTTTACTTTAGTGGGTAATCCTCAGTCAAATAGCTAGAATGCGTAGGACAGAATTGACGCATCGAATGCAACCCTTAGTGCAAAGCTCAAACAGAGTTCACATTTAGGGGCAAAGTTTCAATGCGAGGAGTGCTAGCATTATTGCATCTTTCAATTACGAATATAATTTGGCAAATATTTCAATTGATGGAATTAGTGGTGGGTTAATTGTAATTTACCCCCATGTGGTATGTAAAATAGGAATAATACCTCCTATGACAAGAAAATTTACAAAAAAATTTCTTATATTTTTAAAAATCATGCTCATTGCCCTCTTTTCTTATTTGATGCCCATTAAGTATTAAAAAAATAGAAGTGCCCTTAAATAAAATTAAAGTTAAATAATTTTAATCATAAATAATATGACTGTTAATAAAATATATGACTATGCTTAACTATCAATTACAATTATTGTAAAGGGGTGCGGAAACCTTATCTTGTATAAAGGGGATTAATCCACACAAATTAGTTGCATGCTTTAAAAAAAGGGGGGGCAAGCTTTATTACTCTCCAAAAATTGTTCTCATACTCTCTCAATTATATTATTTCAACATCAAGAGAAATTCTAAAGTAGAAATTTTAAAGTGCTTACTGCAATTCCTTATATACTTTAGTGCCAATTTGGTTTCATTTTCAAAAGATATTTTCTTTTATTTCAAATTAGAAAATCATCAACTTCTCCCTAGTTCACTTAAAAGATCACTTATTATTATTTTCAATTAATCTTTAATCTAATCTACATATTATTACATCAATCAAATTCAAATTCAATTTGACATAAAATACCCACTATCATTTCAAAATAATTAAAATATACATATATTTAGAACAACACATCTTTCTAGGTATAGAAAATATAAATTACCTAATTTTTCAATCCTATTCCTATTCTAACATTATTTTCAGACAAAACATCCAATTATAAACTCATTTTCGTTTCCAAAACTACAATTAACTTTTCAACTTTTGGAAATATTAAAAATAGAAAATGAAAAAAATATCCAAACGAAGGCTTAGTTGAATTCTAGGGATGAATTGTCAATCCCTACAACACAAATAATGGAGGCAATTATTACCTTAAGGATAATGTAAGAGTTTTTTTAGGCACATCACACTTTCAACTTCTTCCATAACATTTTTCTAGCAATCTTAAGGGATCATTCTTGGAAAGATGGAAGCAAGGACATAAAGTAAGTTTCAAATGGTGGATCAAAATATGGAGACATTGGAATAGTTTGATGGGACGAATTTCCAGTAATGGAAAGACAAGCTAATGTTCATGCTCAATACATTGAAGATTACATATGTGCTGGACCCAAACTAGAAGGATCTTCTAGCACTAAAGGATAAGGATTCTAGAACACTCAAGGATGAACAAAAGAAATGCCAGGATGATGAAGTATTGTGCTAAGGCCACATCTTCAACGCACTATCTGGTCATCTTCTACGACCTCTTCACTAGCGTTTAGTTACCAAAAGAAAATCTATAATGCATTAGAATCCAAATACATGATTGAAAAATAAGAAATGGGTCAATTTTTAATTATGAAATTCTTTGAATTTATGATTGATATAGGTAGGCGAATCGAGCCCATCAAGCCTAATAATACTCAACCAGGTCCAAAAATGCACTTCGCTAATTGGCTAAAATAGATTGTGGCATCCCTTCAATCGACTAGATGGAGGTCGATTAACCTAATCATGGTCAATAGACCCTCGGCCAAAGATGACTTTACACCCAGGAGATTCGTCATTTTGACCAAAGCATGGCTAAGAGACTCCTAGCTAGATCTCTATTTCGACCATAGGAGGTCAATTAGGGAAACAGGAAGTATTTTCCCACCACCAGGCATTGTCACATTAAATGCATTACAACCACCATTCTGTCACATTAAATATGTTGGCAAGCAACGTGCCTCTACATTTATAAAGCATGCCTCCACCATACCACCAGTATGCTTCCACATTAAATGTGGAGATCTCGTCCATATCCCATAAAAAAGAAAGACGCACCACTTAGAAAGGGTTTTTAAGCAGAAGAAAACCTAAAGGTCTTTATACAAAGACAAAGGCTCTCATTACATGAGCCAACGCACCACAAACATTTCAACCTCTCACAAGTGACTATAAATACCCTACTATTGCCCTTCAATAAGGTATGCTTTACTACTACTTTGGCCTTCACTCTGCCACTCCATATTGTAACTGATTTACACTGACCTAATTATCAGAGTGCCTTAACTAAGGACTTCCTCAGTTGCCTTGATGTGTGTTGATTGGTTACAGGACTCGACCCATCTCCATCCAAATACTCATATAAAGCACATTATCTGATCAACTATAGTAAGCTACAGCCCAGTCCGTTGATACTAGATTTTAGCATTGTTAATGATAGTACATGACATGTCTATTATAGATAAAATATATGATTTTTCTATATTCATATCAAACTAAAACAATTAAAAGTCAAGATTTCTGAATTTTTTCAAATAGAGGCTATGTAGCAAAATTATCCCTTAGTTGGAATGATTATACAAAGAAAATGCGTCATACAATAGAAAATTTTACTTTGGAATAGTTTGAAGATCATTTAAGGATCGAGGAGGACACTCAAAACTTGCAAAAAAGGCATGTTGAAACTTTCTTCAAGAAAACCTACATAGATGAAGTAAAAACTCGATTCAGGAAGAAATAAATTTGGAAAAGACATGCCTAAAGGAACAAGGAACTTCGAGGAGATTGTTAGTTCTAAAGCAAAGAAATACAATACCAATAAGTCACATTATAATTACTTGAAGAATGGTCATCATAACATGAATGCTAATATAGGAAGAAGTAGAAAACAGAAGATCTTAATAGCATAAATATAGTTAAGATAGAAGATGCAATTGCTGTCATGATTTCTGATTTGCATATTGGCATGATCATTAAGTAGAACATGGCTATTATAACAAAGTTTTTTTATTGGTGGTATTATATTGGTGTTACTATCCATGTGTGTAATGACCAAGCACAATTCAAGACCTCAGAGAAGGTGATGAAAGGCAAGAAGTGGTGATGGAAAACAATAACACCGCTGAGGTCCTTGGCAAGGGTAGTGCTGAACTATTTTTCACTTCTAGAAAGAAAATAGTGCTAGTCAATATTCTTTTTATTCCAAAGATTGGGAGGAGCCTTTTATCTGCAAATTTATTATATAAGAAAGGAATTAATGTTATTCTAGAGTCTGATAAGATTGTATTTTTTAACAATAGTACCTTTAATTTTGTTAATAAAGTTATTGTGATGGCATGTTCCATTAAGTATTACTAATAAAATGAATGATTCAACTTACTTTGTTGACTCTTTTTCTTTTAATCTATCACATGGTAGATTATCAGATGTTAACTTCGGTTATATTAAGTATATGTCAAAGCATGGTTTAATTTCTTGCAACAATATTATGAATGAAAAACGTGACATATTTATACAAGCAAAAATGACTAAGAAATCATTTCCTTTTATTTAAAGATCTTTTGAATTATTAGAACATGTTCATTTTGATGTATGCAAGTTAAATGGAATTTTAACTAGAGGAGGAAATAGATGTTTCATAATTTTCATTGATAGCTATTCTAGATATTTTTATGTTTGTTTTAATGAAAACAAATAAACTTTTTATATGCTTAAGTGCTATAAGACTAAAGTAGAAAGTTAGGAAAAGAAAAAGAAAATCAAAATATTAAGAAGTGATAAAGGAGATGATTATTTTCCTAATGATTTTCTTCCTTTTGTGAAAAATAATGGCATGATAGATGAAATGAGTGCACCATATTCACCACAACAAAATGGTTTGCCCAAAAGAAAAAAAACAAATACTAGTTGAAATGGTTAATGCAATGATCTTAAATATTAATTTACTTAATAATTTATGGGGAGAAGCTTTACTAATTGCATATCATTCACATAATAGAATACCTTAATAGTAAGGTATCTCCATATGAATTATGAAAAAGGAAAAAGGTAATCTTGAATTATCATAGATTTTGAGGTTGTCTAGTTTTTCATAAAGTGAATAGATCCTAAGACCAAAAGCTCTAAAAAAAGTGTGTTCATGGGATATGCTCAACATTCAAAAGCATATAGATTATTAGACTTAAGAGTCAAATGTGACAGTAAAATCAAGTGATATTGAATTTATTGAACATAAATTTGACAATAATTCTAATGTAATTACATGACACATGAACAAATTGGTCAAAGTACATTATCTAGCAATAAAAAGAAAACACTTGAATCTCCTAGTGAACCTAGAAGAAATCAAAGGGTTAGAAAAGAAAATAGTATTGGACCAAATTTCATTGATCCCTAGTCTATTATTTTCTTGGTTGAGGATAATAGGGAATTAGTGCTCAATAAAATGCTTATTACATTAAATATAGAAGAATATCCTCAAAACTTATAAAGAAGCTATCACATTTAAAGATGTAGCATCTTGGAAAGAGGCAATCAAAAATGAAATGGACTCAATATTATATAGTAATACTTGCACATTAGTATATTTTCCCTCTCGTTCAAAACCTATAGGTTGTAAATGACTGACTCTCAAGAGCCTGAGGAGGACCATGGGTTAGGCTAAAGAACTAAGGGTCAAGACATCTTTCTGTTAAGGTACTAGAGAGGTTGGAGAAAACTTTTGCATTGGATTTTGGATATCCTAATCCATTTACCTCTATAACTGTGTATATGGAATACAAATCATATTCATAATACATGTTCTATATTTCTCACAAACGATGCCAAATGATAATGATAAGCTTTAGAGCAGATGATTTAAGGTGCTGGAAAGTGAGGTTGAATAATACGTTTTCGAGTAGCCCGAGGTCAAAGTTTTGAAAGAAGGCACACACAAGCCTACCAAGGTTGCCTTTAACTAAGACCCTCCATTGCTTAAATTAAAATAAACTCTAGGTAGGGTAATAAGAAATAGAGAGGGAAATTAAAACATTAAGGGTACATACATGGATCTAGTAATGAGAATGGGTATTTATAGTGTGGAGCTGTCCATAAAGATAGGAGATTGAAATGACCTTAGGCCCCATAAGAATAGTATTGTTCGGCTAAATACTAAGGGCATCAAAAGTCTTTTCGAAGGTATCAGTTGGTGTGCTCTTAGTTAAGCAGGAGGTATAATTATAGATCTGTCACGTCTATTATAAAGGAAAATGATTGATATCACTTAAATACATATGCATGAGTAGACAATAGTGTTAAATGCGAAGAGGACAACTAGTGGAAATCCTTGGACTCATTAAATAAGGTTGTACACACCAAATGTATGAGTCATCGACCTATGTGGTTGATGCCTTCAATCTACTATGTTGCAAGCCCATTGAAGCAAGTGGAGGTCTCTAGTCATATGGCCGATAAAGTCCGACCTACTGGTGATCAATTGAGGTCAATTAAGTTGTCTACCAAGATGGTTGGAAGAATTTGGATTGCTCTCCAAAATGGTGCTTTAGTCCATGATGAGTTTGGTATCAAGCTGAGTATCAAGTTGCATGTTACCAATCACTTTACTAAATCTGATTATATTTTCCTATTTATAATACAAAACAAGTATTTCACGAGTCTTACAAGTATATTTAAAGTAATTAAAAATATTAAGTGAATTGCTTAACGACGATTGGATTGTCGATCGTCAAGTTGTCTAATTCGATTGTAAGCGTAAATTTTTTTGTCTGTAATAAACAAAATTAGAAGGCAAGAAATATTGTATAAATAAATTAAAGTTAAAATCTATCAATTGTGAATTCAATCTCTAATATAATCCTCTGATTCTTCTCTTCCAAATATGATCTTGAATCTGATGAGCTCCATAAAGAACACCGTGAATCTCCTTAAATTAGATTTGAAAAAATAACGCCAATACAAGGGTTTCATACCTTAATCTTGAATCAAATGCCAAAATATATCAGCTCCGCGAATAATGCCTTAAATATCGTGAATCTCCTTAAATTTGATTTGAATAAAATAATACTAAATTGAGGGCTCTGCACCTTAATCCCGAATCAAATGCCAGAATATGATGAGCTCTACGAAGAATACTTTGAACATCATAGATCTCCTTAATTTGATTTGAATAAAATAACGCCAGTTCGAGGGCTCCACATCTCAATCCTGAATCAAATGCTAGAATATGATAAGCTCCACGAAGAACGCATTGAACACCATGGATCTTCTTAAACTTGATTGAGAGAATTGCTGGACTCCTTCAAAGTTCCTCTCACTTGTTAAAATTTGTGTTGTGTATGGAATAAGTTTTGGTCACCCCCTTTATATAGGCATTTAATGGGAGACTTCTAAATTGACTTGAACTCGTTCAACGATCATCTCTTCGAAAAATAATATCAAATATTAAGAATAATATTATATATCTTTGATTTGATAATATCAAATATCAAAAGATAAATTAACATCAACAGATAATATCAAATTTCTTTGATATGATTGATCCATAGATATAGATACTTCATCTTTGACACTTGTCAATATTTGATTTGAGTGTAAAATAAATACTAAATTATTAATTAAAATTAACTATTTATCTTTTGGAATTAAATTTAATAAATTTCAAGAAATAAATAAAAATTTTAAATTAATATCTAGCATATTATTTTACACGTATTATTTTTTAATTAGTCAAAAATTAACATGTCTACATCGATGTTGAATAAAAATCAATAACTTCACAAGAATTGTCTTATTTTGAAAAAATCATACAAAATAACAATTGAACTATTTGACTCGTCGGACCACTTGTGATCCAATGGAATCAGAGTCAGTCCATTTCTGTCTTCTTTCTCTTTAATTCATATAAAAATTAAACGTTATTTCCTTGTTTTTTTCGGCCTCAAGTCCAAGCTATGAAGAACAAAGTACGAACTACAAAGCTTAAATACCAAGATACCCAAATAAATACCCAGAAATTTGAAGTCTTGTTCCACACTAGCATTATAGGGGCTAGAATTAATAATGTTGACTCTATATGATCTATTTTTTTTCATATTCTATTAATTTTTAAATAATAAATATATACTACTTAATTATGACGCGTTTGATCAAAATCCAATCAATGATTGAACTGATGAAACATGAAACAATAATTTTTTTTCGATTTAATGAAGATTCAATGTTCAAATTTTGATTCCATAACTTGTGCTTTTTTTAATTTAACACACAAACATTAGGAGTTTACTAAATTTTAATTGTAATTTTAAATTTTATATGTGAGACTAATATTATTAAGTGGAAGGCCAATCCACAACCCCCTGTGCTTGAATTAATATCTTGAGATAAGTCAACTATTTGTTTCAATTTAAGTCTGGATCATCAGGCGTCGAATATGACGTCATACATCTATTGAACTGGAGTGAAAATCTTATATTTCTATTGTCCCATCAGGCACGGGAATGTGGAATTTGTAATTGCACAGTCACGTATAAACTGAATAGGGCATTTACTATTTAACACCATGCCGTATTATTAAAATGATAAAGGATGGACAGTAACTTGGAAAAGATCATCTCATAATATTTTTATGATTTTATTCATTTCCTACATATGTATATCAAAATTTATTAAAATTCAAACCATAAACCTCTTATTTATATTTTTAAATGTTGCCACTGGCCAATTAGATGATCTCTTAATATGACTACATTGTAAATTATCTTTAGGCAACCTGTATTTTTTTATAATTGTTCAATTTTGTTAATACAAAATAAGGAAAAAGAGCACCATTAATTTGTTGTATATCAGCATAATTTTCCTCAAAACAATACGAGTTTTTGAAAACATATTCTTTAGCGCACGTTTGTATGAGATTTAGATATCTATATCTATGCTAATAATAAAGCACACATAATCTTTTTGGTATATGGGTGTAAATGAGATGATGCGATTTATGAACGGTTCGGGCTCACTCGATGAAAGGTCGTACTCGACTCAATTTTTTTAAGCTCAAGTCGAGTTAAGCCGAGCTTGATCTCGTCAGTCAAACGAATCGAGTCGAACTCAATAATATTCAGTCCAAAAAACTCGCGAGTCTAAATGAGCTTTTTTATTATATATATGTATACATATATATAATTATAATTTTGACCCATATAATAAAATCTATAAAAATAATAATAATAGTAATATTTTGGTTTTTTATTTTTAGGAAAATGTATAACAAAATTATTTTAAAAATTTATAATTATAGATTTTATTTAGTCTAAATGAACTCAAGCTTAAGCTCATTCGAACTTATACAAATCAAGCTTTTTCGCTCTTTTATGACAAGCCTTATCAAGTCAAACTTGATAAAACTCATTGAGCATTCGTCTATTCCAATGAATCGAGCTTGAGCTTAACTATTTAGGCTCAACCAAGCTCAAGTTCGATCTTACAAATTAATAGACAAGTTGAGCTTGAGTCTACTAGATTCGGATTCGGCTCAACTTGTTTACACCCTTAATTTGGTATGTTCTTATGTGATGTATTTAAAATATCCTTACTTTGTTTTAATTCTAATGACTAGAAATTATATAATAACCATCATTAATAATCCACGTATTAAACCTACAATCACTATTTTATCACAACTTTTTAATTTTTATTTATGAAAAACTTAAAATAAATATACTAGAACTATTAAAAAAATTATATTATACAAAAAATAAATAAGTATGATTATTATATATAAAAATACTATAGAAATTTTAGCACATGCATCAAATGCATCAAATTGCTAGTTATATATGAGCACATACCCACTTTTGGTATGTTTTGTGTGGTTTTCCTAAAATGTCCTCATTATTATTTTTTAAACTTCCTAACTACTGAGATAATTTTTTTTCTCTTCTCCAATATTTTTCTCTCCAATTGTTTACTTGTTTTTCTTTTATTTTTTCCTTTCACCCTTCATAAAAAAACTTAGATAAATGTATGGAAATATTAAAAATTGGAATAACATATAAAAAATATATATAAATACTCTATTTATTTACTGCAAAATTTTAATACACTCATTAAATGTATCAAAATTACTAATTTGTATAACTTGTTAGATCACCACATGAAATATTCTTGAAGGACTTAGAGGGTGTTTGGTTAAGCTTATTTTAAGCATCTTATAAGTTCCTACGTCTTATAAGATATTTTTGAAACTTTTAAAATGTTAGATCTTATTTTTAAAATAAGTTGTTGAAATATTTGGATAAAATAAGATTTTGAAGCTTATAAAATATTAACAATGGCAAATTTGTAATTAAAATGGTTAAAAATAAACAAGTTTGTTAAGATTTTAAAAATAAGTTAGGGTCTCTTTATTTTTTTTAAAAGAGTTTATAGGCTCCTAAGATCTTATTTTAGGATCTTATAAACTCTTTTTTTAAAAAAAATTATCAAATACTTTTGATCAACTTATAAACTATTAAACATCTTATAAAATATTTTGAGGAGCTTATAAACTCACCCAAATACCTTCTAAGTTAGTTGGTTGACATGTGATTAGAAATTGTTAATGATTTCAAAGCATTTGCCCTTTTAGTTCCATTAAAAAACAATTAATTAGTATATGATCCTTGTGGTTATATATGTTGCCAATTCATCATACTGCTAGTTTCTATGAATCTATGATCTATCTGATGTGTGACGGTGAGTTTCGGTGAGGTGTACTAATCTGTAATCATGATTAGGACTCACGTGACCATGTGAAGCTTAATCATTAAATACAATGTTAATCTAGATTTTCTTTCTTAGTTAACCATTCACAATGTATTTTTCTCCCTATCTAGTCTCGGTAATATGGTGTGGGAATATTAGTTCTTTTACCACCAAATATTGTGAGTGAAGACCTAGCCCATCGATATATTTCAAGACACATGGGTTTGTCGATTAAGGTATTAATTAGTAGATGAATCCATATATGGAGTTATAGCAAGAACTATGAATTAAGGAGATAATTTACTTGAGTGTTTTTTAGAGGGTATTTGAGTAAGCATATAAGTACTTCAAAATATCTTATAAGATATTTGAAAACTTATAAGATGTCAAAAAGTATTTGATAAATTTTTTAACACAAAACTTATAAGTTTCTAAAATAAGATGTTAAAAATTTATAAACTCTTCTTAAAACAGTAAGAAGTTCCTATTTTTTAGCATTTTAATAAACTCTCTTAATTTTAACCATATTAGTTACAAAATTATCATTACTAATATCTTATGAGCTCCAAAATCTTATTTTATTTAATCACTTTAAGAATTTATTTTTAGAAAAAAAGTCTAGCATCTTACAAGTTCTGAAAACTTCTTATAAAATATAAGAGCTTATGAGATTTTTTAAATAAATTTAGTTAAATACTCCTTCAATCAATTTTGAAAAAAAAAATATTATGCTTATTCATACGTGAACTTTCATTATAGGCATTATATAAACAATGATTGTGATGTTTTGAAATTCAAGGGTCTAAAAAATTATATGACATGACTTTATATAATTGATGGCTATGATATTTTAAAATTATGATTCCTCATATGTTGGAATAATTTTTTTTACCACCAAATGTTCATTTATACATGGACCTTGCATGTCGACATCATATAAATGATCATTTAATATTAATGTCTTAAAAACCCATCAATCAAAAAGTTTCCTAATATATATATATATATATATATCTAGTTTATCATTGGACAATTGTCATTTGAAGTGGTAGTACTTAAAACACTCCTCATAATTATTCATATCATAGTCCAATTCATATTTGTATCATCATTAAGATATTAGGTTTAGCTCTAATAAAATGTAGAAATTGTGAATTGGTTTCACAAATTCTGTATGTTGACATGAAATACATTATTCATTTAACCGTTATGTAATAATACTGCTCATAACTGAAATGTTATTATTACGTACTTCCATTCTCCTCGAGTCGGTTTCAACAATACCATAATACATTAATAGAGGAAACATATTGTTGAGTTCAAATTAAGCCATCAAAAGCATCTCATATAAACATGAGAAGATACATTACATGACGAAGGTTACAATACTTCGCCTAGCTGGGAGATGCATCAAGGAACAATAATGAATGAATCAGATTCCTAAAAATAAAAAATAAAAAATAAAAATGGGGAAATAACAGCCATTGCAGATATGATAAAATACTCTTCGTTCTGAGCTGCAGCCCCCACTCTTCCCTATTTTGTTATTTTTCTTTTTCTGCCTAACTGCTCTTAAGCTTCAATTAACCCTGCTTGCCAGCTGCTGCGCCTATATATATATATATTTATTCCACAGCCAAGCAAACTGTAATATGTAATATCAGTTCTCAATCATTACCAGACATCCCCATGTGAAATTAATAACAAAAGCACCACATGGAAGAATGAGAAATTCTCATATGCATTCGGACATGATAATTCCAAAGGACGGTGAGATCATACTGTCATTTCAACACTAAATATCATATACTCGATTCTCAGCATCTAATTATTTAGATTACCAGCCATTTCAACAGTAGAATTTATTTAATTTTAATGTCATATCATCCTCACCGTTCAATTATTTCAACAACAGAATGCATATAATATTGATGTGACATAATTTTTTATTATTTAATTATTTAAATTCTATCATTATTTCAGCAATAAATTCATGCTATACTGACGAATATAATTCTCGTCGTTCAATCATTTCAACAATGTGCCTGTAATGCTAAAATGGTATGATTCTTATCATGTAATTTTTCATATTATATTGCCATTCCAACATGAAATTCATATAATATTGACATGGCATATTTTTAATTTTCAATATTTCAATAATAGAATTCAAAATGTGTTGGCACAACATGATTATTATTATTTAGAGGACATTTAGACAAATTTATAAGCTCCTCAATACATCTTATAAAATGTTTAAAAACTTATAAAATATTCAAAAATATTCAATACATTTTTTAGAAGAAGTTTAAAATAAAATACTTAATCAAGCATTCTTTTTAAAAAATTTTATAAGTCCTTTCAGAACAAGGAAGGAGACGTTAAAGTAACCAAAAACCCTTTTCATCATTTATTTCACATCGTCATTTTAGCAATGAAATCCATTGGTACCTACGAAATATGATTCTTGCCTTGTATCTATTTCTGTAGGCACAGAATTTGTCATCAACTTGCTACAAATCACTGTTTTA